>CM040245.1:86879695-87379695 GCA_022545495.1 Chrysanthemum lavandulifolium | reverse complement strand
GTTTGGTGTAATGGGGTAATTCCTTGTATGAATCATTACATTGTATAATTGAACAATTTTTTATTTATTCGATCGTCATAATTGATAGCTATCAATATTAGTGGCCCAAGCCCACTAATTACACGCTCGAATCAAGCTCATTACCAAGGCCCATCAAGCGGACTGACTTAAATCCCAGGTCACGCAGGGTCTAGCAAAGCCTATCAGACCAGACTGAGTACACAATTACTACTGATCCCCAATTGCCACTAACGGTTAAGATGTACCATCTGACATTGTGCAGTGAGGACGCACAACAAGCACCACTTTGTATGAGCTATGTACGAGCCAAGGAGCGCACAACACCTGTCCTCCTTGTCTGCTCTCGGATGATCAACACTTGGCTCTTTTGCAGCCGTTGATTATCCCCAAAGTATTTATTTCTATACTCTACAAGCCTCTTTATAAAAGGAGAGCAACAAACACAACTTTTACAAGTGTCTTCTTGTGCGAATAATAGAGGCAATTGTAGCCATTGGTGTTAAATTTAAGATCAGGATGGTGGATTCTAAACGGTTAATTTGTTGAAGAACGAATTGGGAAAAAAATAGAAATGAGAGATAAATTTGGATGAAATGGGGGAAATGGTAATTAAGTAGACTGTAAAGTAAAAGAGCCTCACAACAGTAAAGTATGGTCTTTGTTTAAGTGTTGCTCGAGCTTCTTGATCTTCATCAATCTCATCAGGTCCTTACCGTTCTACACGAGAAACCAAAAAACAAAACTATTCACATACCATCTCTAAACCGATTTATATACCATACGTAAACAATAATCATTTCCATTTCCACTTTAATTACAATATATCAAACACTACGTAAGTGTATAACACTATAACACATAAATCTTACTAGAGGAGTACCCATGCATAGCAACGGGATTTTATAACGACAGATCGTTTAAAAAAGTTTATGGGTTATAAACGAAAAATAAATAAAGTTTAAAGATTTGTGGACTAAACATAATATTTTGAAACCCGGTTTGACCCGGGTGGTTCAACCAGTTGAACTGTTCCGATCGAAAAACGGGTCGATTTAAACCGAGTCAACCCGATAGGTTGGGTCGAAAATGGGTCAAATTAAACTGGGTTAACCCGCCGGGTTTGAAGTGTCCCGGGTCAACCCGGTTTTTTATGTATATAAATAGTTTCTTTTCGAAATATTTGTTTTCAACATTTCTTTTTTTAGTTTCAACTTTTCACTTTTTACTTTTGGTTTTCCTTTATATATAGTATAGCGGTACAAAGACGTTTGACGAGTACCACGTGACGATTAACCGGATAAATAGATATCGATGAGACCTAATTCCACCTGTTTGTATCGGTTTCAACGGGTCCTCTCTAGTTCGTATTGGATGGCTTTTATTGGTTAGCCGAATCGGTGGCGACACCGGTTTCTGGTACCCTTTGGTCCGGTTCGGTTTTTAAAACTATATATACCATCAACTTGTTAGCTTGTATGAAGCTTTATCTGTTTTATTAATTTATATAATGTGTATAATAACATGTACTTTTCATTTTAAGGTGTTTTAAAAATAATATTAATTAGTGTGTTTAATTATTTTATATTTTGGATTATGTTGTAACTTGTTTAAATTGTACATTGTGAAAATTTTATTGTACTTTTTAATAAGGGGTGTTTTAATTGGTTGTTTTTAATTTGGTAGATATGTTTTTAATTGGTTGTATAATGTGAATAAATTATTATACTTTTAAGTAATTGGGTGTTTTAATAAGAGTATTAATTACACTATTTATTTCTCTCACCTTTGACTTTCAAGATTTCACTTTTCAAAGTTTGACCGTACACTCTTTGTTAATACAAATAAACCGTAAAACCGTTTATTAATATTTTGCGATCTCTTTGTGTTTTGTTGACAACAAATATAATGTTATCTTAAGTATAATTATAAAGGATACATGTTAGTTTTGTAAAGCATTTACATATAGCCATTTAAATACAAAATGTAATAATTAAGCATTTGTTGTAATAGTTTATTAGGATGGGTAAAATCATAACCCATGGACCATAACCCATGGATCTTAACCCATACCCAAAGAGACTTGATACAATGTATACTTAGATACATTGAATCTAAAGATAACCCATGGACCAACCCATGACCCATAACCAAAAACCCATGGGCAAGAGAGGCGTTCCACGGATCCCTAGGATTACACTAGACGGATCCCTTGTGGAAGGGATCCGTGGGAACGATGAAGGAATTTGCCTATAAATGAGAGCCATTTCTTCATTCTAACCCACCCTCTTCTTACTAAATCTCTCATACACTCTCATTCTCTTCTAACATATAGATCACTTGATCTAGAGAGTTGTTCTTCTTTCTTTATATTTGTGATCCTCATATAGGTCCTTCTAAGGCGAGATCACGAGCATTCTACAAGTCATCCAAGCAAGGGTCCTTGATTGATTTGTCACCCGCAAGATTTCGTAGCGAAGATCTTGTATTTGATATTTCACATATTTGTTGTGTAATAGTTGTGTTGGTTTGGTCCACCGTACTACGGACTCGGTATCTAGCTTTGTACCCAAAAAAGTGTAAGCAACGTTGTGAAGGCTTCTCCGCCAAGTGAAGGAGTTTGTTGACATAGTGCTTGAACTCTCGAGTAGGTGACTCGGGGAGTGGAGTAGGGCAAGGAAGGTGACCTTGTAGCCGAACCACTATAAATCGGTTGTGTCTTTTCTATCCGTTAACATTATTTATTTGCTTGCATTATCATTAGATCTATACGTTCTCAACATCCATACGACTTCACATAATATCGAATCTAAAGTTTTTGACATCAACTTAAAATCGGCAAAACTATTCAACCCCCCTTTCTAGTTTTCCACAATTGGCATCAAGAGCTAAAGTTTATAAAAGTTTTAAAATAAAATTGTATTTTAAAAACTTTTCGATCACTATGGGTTCTGAAAATTATAAGGAAGGGCAATCTATGCAACGACCACCACTACTTGAAACTAATGGTTTTATATATTGGAAAAATAGATTCGAAACATATGTGAAGTCTAAAGATATTGATCTTTGGTACATTATTGTTGAAGGTGATTTTGAGGCTACCTCAAATGATGATAAAGGAAATTTAGTTCACATACCTCATGATAAACTAAACGATGAAATGAAGAAAAGCTTTCTAAAAATAGTGAAGCAAAATGGTTTTATATAATGCTTTACCGAAAAGGAATTCGAAAGAATTTATATGCTTAAAACCTCTAAAGAAATTTGGAATTCTTTAGTTGTAACTCATCAAGGCAACCAACAAGTTAAAAATAATAAAAGCGATTTATTTGTTCAACAATATGAACAATTTTCAATATCGGATGAGAAACTATAGATCATTCATTTGCTAACTTTAATACTATTATTACATCTTTACAAGCACTTGATGAATCTTTTCTAGCCGTAACCATGTTAGGAGATATCTAAGGCACTTCCATCGAAGTGGAGATCCAAGGTAGCGCAATCAAGAGTCAAAAGATTTGACAATCCTCACCTCGATGAACTCATAGGCAACCTAAAAGTCTACGAGCTTGTCCTTGCTAAAGATTCCGAAGACTCAAAGGTGAAAGAGAAACACAAATCTCTTGCTCTTAAAGCCAAAAGGCTTGAGCGATGAGGAGAACTCATCTTCGAGTGGTGACGACGAAGAGTACGCTAGGCGGTGAGGACTTTAAAAGTTCTTTAGAAGAAAGGGTGATACGTCAAACAACCGTATGATGATAAGAAAGGCCTTGAAATGCAAAGAAGACGAAGCCAAGGATGATCGTACTTGCTTTAAATGGGGACCCAAACCACTTTATTAGTAAGTGTCCCAAACGGGATTATCAAAAGGCGTTCGTGAGCGGAACATGGGGAATGAGTGACGAGGAGGACGAAGAAATTTGTCTCATGGCAAATGACGAGGTATGTCACGAATACTATAGTAGCTCATCACTTGATGACGACTCATTGCATAATGAATATGATAAACTATGCAATATTAGCTTAAAACTAGTTAACAAAAATAAGCTTTTAAAGAGTCAAAATCAACGTTTAGATAAAGAAGTCATAGAATTAAAAGCAAAACTAAAACGTTTAGAAAAGGGTAAAATAGCAAGTGGTGAATGTGAACTTTGCGTTCAACTTCAAACACTAGTGGATAACTTAGATTCTAAAATTGCTAGAATGAGTACGAATACTTTAGATACAATACTCGAAGGTGTTAAAACCGGTAACAATCAAAAGGGTCTAGGTAGTCAACAACTTGATTCATCAACTAGTAAAGAAACAAAATTTGTTAAGGAACTAGAAAAACCACCATTGTTGTGGCGGATCCCACGGATCCCCAAAAGGGAATCGGCTAGTGTACGAAAGGGATCCGTGGATCTGCTCATGTAGCAAACAGAGCAATAACATAGCTTCCTCATCTAGAACCGAGTTTGTTATAATTAATAGGAAGAAACCAACTCATGTCACCACTAGACAACCACCTCCAAAATATAATCCTACTTTTTCAAGAAACAAAGCTCCATCTTTTCAAAACCTAATTCATTTAGGAGACCTAATAACGTTTACCCGAAAAGTAACCATCAAATGGGATGGAATCCAAACATGCAAAACGGTTTTCATTTTCAAAACTTTGCTCCATGGAATGCATACTCATCTTATCCATACATGTCTAATATGAATGGAATGTTTAACACTAATGGACCCATGAACAAATGGGGACCAAACTTTTGAGTTTATTATTGTTTTAGGTGTGCTTTAAGGTCGACCTAGATCCCGATGAATGGGTCAAGGATAGCGGGTGCACGAGGCACATGACCGGCAATACGGATCTATTCTCCACATATGAATCCTTCAATGGAGGTAATGTGGTGTTTGGAAATAGCAAAGTAGAATCATCGGTGAAGGTACGATTTCTAACAAATCTCTAACCATTAACGATGTGTGTCGAGAAAACCTAAACTTTAACCTCTTAAGTATAGGACAAATATGTGATAAAAAGTGCAATGTACTTTTTTGAAACCGTAGTAAGATACTTAAAAATAGCATAACCATAGGAAGAGGAATTAGGAAACATGGAGTCTATGTCATTAAAATCGGTAATGAACCTAAAGACAAACTATGTCTTTCCTCTATGGATGATACTTGACCTTATGGCATCGAAGATTGGGTCACGCCAACATGCGACTTCTTCAATCGCTATCATCCAAAGATCTAGTAAGAGACCTACCTAAGTTAAAATATGAACATCATTTTGTGATGCTTGTAATGTAGGAAAACAAGCTCATTCGAGTCATAAAGCTAAAAACATGGTGTCCACAACTAGGTGTCTAGAATTACTACATATGGATTTATTTGGTCCATCCGCTATCCAAAGTTATGGAGCAACTACTACACTTTGGTAATAGTGGATGACTACTCTAGGTATACATGGACAAAATTTTAAAGAACAAAACGAAACCTTTAACTATTTTGAAATATTAAGCAAAAGATCCAAAGACAACTAGGAAGTCCCATAGTGTCTATTAGGACGGATCATGGTAGGAATTCGATAATGAAGTGCAATTCGGAGCTTTTGTGACGCTAATGGTATTACTCACAACTTCTCGGCTCCACGCACTCCACAATCGAATGGGGTAGTAGAAAGAAAGAATAGAACTCTACAAGAAATGAGTAGAACCATGCTTAATAAACAATACATACCTCAAAAGTTTTGGTGTAATGTCGTTGATACTTCAACGTACATACTCAATCGAGTCTTAATTAGACCAATCTTAGGAAAAACTCCATATGAGTTACTTCGAGGCAAAAATCCTACGTTAAATCACTTTAGAGTCTTTGGTAGTAAATGTTTTATTCTTAACACTAAAGATTACCTTACAAAATTTGATCCTAAATCAACCGAAGGTATCTTTTTAGGTTACTCGCCAAATAACAAAGCTTACGTCATATTAAACAAAGAAACAATGAAGGTAGAAGAGTCATTAAATATAAAATTTGATGAAAGTCCACCCAAACCCTCTCCACCTCTTGTCGATGACGAGATTATAGAAAGTGAAGCTATAGTAATAAAGAAAAAGATAAGTGAAGAAGAAGAGCCTCTAAGTGATGAAATAATAAACATTAAAGAGTCCAAAGATCACCCCGTAGATAAAGTCATAGGAAAACTAAACGAACGAACATTAAGGTCTCAAGTTCAAAACCAAAGTAGCTTGTTTTGTTTCGTTTCAACTTTAGAACCTAAGAATACACAAGAAGCCATAAAAGATGAAAGTTGGGTAATGGCTATGCAAGAAGAACTAAATCAATTTGTTTCTAATGATGTTTGGACACTTGTCCCTCCACCTAGTAATCAAACCATAATAGGAACCAAATGGGTTTATAAAAACAAATTAGATGCAAACGGAGTAGTGTCTAGGAACAAGGCTAGACTCGTTGCTCAAGGGTATAACCAACAAGAAGGAATAGACTTTGATGAGACCTACGCCCCCGTGGCTAGATTAGAGTCTATAAGAATACTTCTTGCGTATGCTTGTGCTAATGATCTAAAGCTTTATCAAATGGATGTCAAAAGCGCTTTTCTAAATGGTTTCATAAATGAAGAAGTATATGTAGCTCAACCTCCAAGCTTCATTGATTTTGAAAACCCAAACATGTTTATAAATTAAAGAAAGCTCTTTACGGTCTTAAACAAGCTCCAAAAGCTTGGTATGATAGACTCAAGTCATTTCTAGTTAAACACAACTACACCATGGGGTTAGTTGACAACACACTTTTACTAAGAAAAGAGTCACATATAATCATAGTACAAATATATGTAGATGATATTATATTCGGATCCACTTGTCAAGACATGTGTGATGATTTCTCTAAAATCATGCATGACGAGTTCGAGATGAGTATGATGGGAGAACTTAGTTTCTTTCTTGGTCTACAACTAAAACAAGTAGAAGATGGTATCTTCTTCAATCAATCTAAATACATCAAGGAGATGTTAAAGAAATTCGGTCTAGAAGAGTCAAAACCAATTAGGACTTCAATGTCATCCGACACCAAACTCACAAAAGATGAAGACGGAGAATCCGTAGATAATACTAAATATCGTGGCATGATAGGTAGCCTTCTCTACCTCACGGCAAGTAGGCCGGATATCATGTTTAGTGTTTGCTTATGTGCTAGGTTTCAAGAAGACCCTAAAACATCACACCTAGAAGCCGTAAAAAGGATATTTAGATACATTAAGGGTACAACACAATTAGGATTATGGTATCCAAAGGGCACGGAGTAGAAACAATTGTATATGCGATTCGACCATGCGGTGATTACGTTGATAGAAAAAGTACAAGTGGGGTATGTACTTTCATGGGATGTTGTTTAACGTCTTGGTTTTCTAAGAAACAAACGGCACTAGCTATATCAACAAGCGGAGCCGAGCACGTCTCACGCAAAGCATGCCAACAAGCACTATGGATGAAACAACCGTTAGTCGACTCGACATTCATCTAAACGACATAGCCATCCTATGTGACAACAAAGGTGCCATCGACCTAAGCAAGAATCCGGTATTGCATTCTCGCACAAAGCATATAGAGATTCGACATCACTTCAAGAGACAATGTTCAAAGGGAACATCTATATTGAGAAGGTAGCATCCGAAGACAACATAGCCGACGTCCTCACCAAACCGTTGAGCGGGAACAATTCAACCTACTTCGTCTTGGTCTTGGTCTAATGGAACAAACGTCGTAACTTATTTGACTCTACAAGGTATGTAAACACTAGCCTTCTTCATTTCGAGTCTAGGATTTCTATTTCACGACAACTCACAAACAATACGAGAATTTTCAAAACCCAAGATAAGTCTTCCACTTATAATATTTTTAACACATAACTACATACACATTTTTAAAGAAAATCTCTTTTCAAAATGTTTTCTAAAAAGAATGATACTTTCCGTATCAATTTCACAAAAGCAATTTCTCACGCCTAGGACAAATCGCTTTTCATTATTAATACAAAGTAAAACCCGCTTTCATTGCATCTCATGTCTTTTGAATGCTAAAGGAACACATAATTAATATGTGTTTTGGGTACATTCATTTAAGCAAAAATGAATTAGAGCATTGATAACACAATATTACGTATTTGTGTACCAAATGTGTGTTTTCGGGTTATCTCAATAGGATTTATTTTCTCTAGTTATTTTCCTTTTCTTTTAGAGGTCGAGAAAACCGCAACTCCAAATAGTTTGCATATAGGCACACAATAGGCAAAAATGTTTCTAAAAGAAAATTTTGTGTCGCTCGAATCACCGGACCCCGGATCCCAGCCTTCATACTGGATGGATCCTCAAGGAAGGATCCGTGGGATCCGTGAAGATGTGTCGCTTTTAACTTCTATTCTTTTCACTTTGGATGAAAATCCACATTTGTTTCATTTTGGGAGTATGTTCTTTAATGCTTGTGTTCTCATGATCACATGCCTTGAATTCATATCTAATCATTAGATTTTAATCCACATTTTGGTTCAAGCATTCATTACAATGCTTTGTTTTCTATATATAACTCCCAAAATGCTTGCATAATCCATCTCATCCTCACATACACAATACACCATGTCATCCAAAACCCTTTAGAGAATCATCTAGTACAAACAATCATGATATCCAAACCTTTGTACTTCCACCATCCAAAATACCACAATCAAACTCTAGGATATCCGCATGCGGATTAGTATCCGATCTTGTTGCTTAGCAAAACAACCTCAAATGGTTCATCCTCAACAAATAAGCACCTCCCTCATCTCCAACAAGTACACCAACCTCATCACCACCCAAAGTCACTCTTTTGGAACTCCTTAAGACTCCAATAAGATCTAAACAATCTAAACAAAAAGAAATAGTCTTTTCAACACCACCCACATCTCCAAATAATATCTTTCAAGATCTTGAAACATCACCACCATTAGCTCCCATCACATTACAAGAACATCTAGGTTCTTTTCCACCACCACTTACAAATATTCGGATGTTGATCCATATTTTCCTATTTTTCCACCACATCTTCCGCATAACTCAAATCAAAACAACCCGGAAAACTTCCGCACTCATCACCCACATCACCTACATTGTGAACATTGCCAATCCACTAGGGAAATCGCAATAGAAGTTAGGGAAGAAATGCGATTCATACTTAACCTCATACTTGATCGCATCAATACCATCACTCATCAAAACCTCCATCCATAAACCTTATGCAAGCATGGACGGAATCATTACTACTATTTTCTATTTTTTTTGTTCTTTTTTCATTTGAGTCATTTTCAAGAACAAGTCTTGTTTTTATTTTTACATGCTTGTAGGTGGCATAAATACCACTACAATTTGTTGTTTTATTACAAGGCCTTGTTTACATACCTTGGCTCCCAATCTTGATTCTCGACAATCACAAGATTATTTAAGCATGTTACTAACCTTTCTTTTGTAGGATTTCTATTTTCCTTCACTGACGCCCCAAACAAGGGGAGCTACCGTCAAGGGAGTTAGTGATACGTGGACTATTTTTTCCACACTTTTATGTTTATTTCTTCCAGGGTTAACTTTTGTTTCGACAAAAGGGGAGAAGAAGTAAAACTTAGGGGCTTTTGGGCTTTCAAAATTTACATCTATTCTTAAGTTTTACTCATCATAACATTATGTTTTGTCATCAACAAAAAGGGGGAGATTGTTAATACAAATAAACCGTAAAACCGTTTATTAATATTTTGCGATCTCTTTGTGTTTTGTTGATAACAAATTGTTGGGTTTTTGGTTCCTTGGATCAAGAATTATTCTAAGTACTGGAACCACGGACAGAGTTGATATAACCATGGACAGAAGAATGTAACCATGGATGAAGACAAACCGCGGCTAGTAGTATTGTGTAATCACTGATAATGTATTGTAACCACTGCTAGTCTTTCATAGTCGGTTTAGTATTTTGTATTAGATAAATATGGAAAAATATTTATCTTGTAGGTTACGTATTGTATAATGTAAAGGACTCCTTAGCCTATAAAAGGAGGTCCTAGGTTAGATTAGATATCATGATGTTTTATATCTAAGGTCGATACACTTCAAGGTTGTAAAACCCTAATCTTGGTTAGAGTATTCGTATTAATAATAATATTGAGGTGTTGAATGTTTATTGTTCTTCTTAAGATTAAGTGTTAAATTCGCGTAATACTTAATAAGTTCTTTGCTTAAGTCGGTTTCTATATTAGATCGTTTGCTCAACTGGGATCAACAAGTGGTATCGAGCTTGTGATCTAGAAGCTGTAACCAAGAAGAAGTTCTATTCAAGAAAGCTAAGATGTCGATTGAAACTTCATGGTGGCGCATCAAAGGTTCCCATGCTCAAGCATGGTGAGTATCAAATCCGGAGAATGCGAATGAGGCAATACGTTCGTATGATTGACTATGCCATCCGGGATGTCGTTGAAAAAGGTGATACTCTTCCTTTGAAGGGTGCTGATGGTAAAGCCATAGAAATTGCAAGTGAAGTTGATAAGGCTAGAAGGAAATTGGAGATTAAAGCTCATAGTATTCTTTCTATGGGAATACCTAATGAGTATGCTTTGGACTTTGAAAGATATGAGTCTGCTAAAGAGTTACTGGATGCTCTTGAGACAAGATTTGCTCGTAATGAAGCTACAAAGAAATCAAGGAAGAACATGCTCAAGCATCAGTTTGAAAACTTCAATGCACTAAGTGGAGAAAAACTTGATGGCACTTATAACAGGCTTCAAAAACTTATCAGCCAATTAAAGTCAGTGGACTACAATGTTATTCCAGAAGATATAAATTTGAAGTTCATTAGAAGTTTATCTCCGAATGGGCTCTACATACAATTGTGTTGAGAAATAAGGAGGATTTTGATAAGATGACTCGGACAATCTCTACAACAACTTGAAGGTTTATGAGTCCGAGAAAAGCGTTGTTGGTGCATCTTACGCTAATCAAAACATTGCTTTTGTGTCCACCAATCGATGAGTTCACAAGATGTATCCCTCGCTACTTATGGAATAACCACTTATTGCAAACAATACCCTCGTTAGTGATAATGTCGGTGATGGTGCAACTTGTGCTTTTACGGGTGATTTAACTACCAGTGTTCTTGTTTTAAATCAAGATCTAGATCAAATTGATCCCGATGATCTTGAGGAAATTAATCTTCAATGGCAAATGGCAATGTTGACTCTCCAAGCAAGGAAGTTTCGAGGAGGACTGGAAGGCAGGTTAAGTATGATGGCCAAAGGAGGCTGGATTCGATAAAAGCAAGATGGAGTGCTTTAAGCGCAGAAGAAGGGTCACTTTGCTAGAGAATGTCGAGCTCCTAAGAGATTTGATGGCATGAAGAAGACCACGAAGAGCCTACTTCTTCTTGACTTTGGTTGCTCAAGATGGAATTGGTGATTATATTTGGGTGATCAGTTGAAGAGGGTCCTAATACAACTTTTCTTGCTAGTGAAGCTTCAAAAGAGCATAACTTTGCTCTAATGGCACATGCTTCATCTTACGGTTACGATTCGAGGTATCCAATGATTCTACTTGTTCTTTTAAATCATGTCATGATAACTTAGAATCTCAAAAAGCTATCACTGAGAGTATGAGGAAAAAAGTACAAAGACTGACAATGGACAACCTAGGTTATAGAGTTGGTCTAGAAAGTGTGGAAGAAAAGCTTAAATTCGTATCAAATGTGAGTTTGAGTATGTTGATAAAATTAATATACTAGGTGGTGAAATTAATCTTAAGGATAGAGAGATTAAGATGCTTAAGGATAAACTAGAAGAGAAGAGTGTAAAATTAAAAGCCCTAGAAGAAAAAGAAAAACATGTTGTTAGGGTAGCTAAAACACAATATGCTTCTGATCTAGTAAATAAACCAATAGGTCAAAAATTGTTCAAAGATGGTACTGGCCTGGGTTACAATGATATGCCACCACCGTCTCTTATGAAACATGCACCACCTGCAAAAGAGCTCTCATTTAGCAGTGAATTTAGCTTCAATAAAACTATAGGTGAGACTAACAAGATTGAATCACCTAAGATAGGTTCGATAAGTCATCGATGCTCCCATAATTGAAGATTGTGAATCGATTTCGAGGAAGATAGATCCGAATCAATTCAACCTGAAAAGATAGAGCATGTTAAGAAAGTTGATTATAAACAAGTCAACCTTGTACCTAGATTTGGAGCTCAAATTGCTAAGAGAGTAGTTGAGTACAAGGAAGTACCTAGGGAACAGATGAAAAGATATATACCTAGGGGAAACCAGAGAAACATGAATGGACTAATTTCAAACAGATTAGGAGATGAGTTTCAATGTGTTAAAAGGCTTGTTATATATGTGGTAGTTTTGAGCGCTTAGAGAAATTTTATAAAATGCAGACCACAAGTTTGGAATCATTGGAGGAGGGTAAATCATCAAAACTTTTCAAAGAAAACAAACCCTCATCCTAACAAAACATGATTCCTAGGCGATATTGATGAGGAATGGAATACAAAATCAATAGTCACTCTTGCACCTAAATGGGTTCCAACCACGCTAAGCAAAATGTAAACACGGCTAAGCGAGAATCAAACCATCATAAGCAAAATATCACCACCGATACAAAAGAAGTTTTAAAAATTCCAAAGGTGATAAGCGACACGGTGGTTGGAAATCATTTTATGTTGTTAAGGCCTTAGCTAGTTGGCAATGGAAGCCTAAGACCAAGGTTTTACCACATGTCAGCTGTGCATCAATGGACCTAAAGAAATTTGAATATTTTGATGCATGAGCGCACCCAAGTCGATATTGGCTTGGGTCCACAAAAGAACTAATTTGTGTAATTTCATGTGCGGGGCAATCTACAAGATGAGCTAAAAGATAAAGGAGTTTTTGATAGTGGTTGCTCTGGGCACATGACTTGGGATGGGAGCAACACGGAAGATTTTGAAGCTTTTGATGGAGGATATGTGGCATTTGGCAATGATCCAAGGGATGAAAGATTCTTGGCGGAGGCACAATCGAGCAGGAATTTAGACTTTGAAAAAGTCTATCCAGTCTGAGGACTTAAGTATAATCTATTCGGTGTTTCTCAAATGTGTGATAAGAAAAGCGGGTACTTTTGGTGAAACGAGTGTGTGGTGTTGTCTCTTGAGTTTAAGATGCACGATGAGAAGTTTATACAACTTAGGGTACCTAGGAAGGAAAACATATATTGTTTTGATCTTAAAGATGTTCTTCCAAATAGGTCCTTAACATGTTTGTTTGCTAAAGCATCGTAGATGAGTCAAAATTGTGGCATAGAAGGCTAGGTCACCTCAATTACAAAACAATCAATAAACCGGTAAAAGGAAACTTAGTGAGAGGTTACCTTCTAAGGTTTTTGAGTGTAAGGAACCGTGTGTGGCCTGTCCAAAAGGTAAACAACATAGAGCTTCTTGTAAGACCAAAGCGTAAACACCATCACATAACCACTGTTTATGCTTCATATGGACTTATTTGGACCTACCTTTGTTAGAAGTTTGAACCATAAAAGTTGTCTTGTCTAGCTATCACCGATGATTATAGTAGATTTTCTTGGGTATACTTTTTGGTCGCTAAGAGTGAGACTAGTGAGATCCTCAAGAGTTTCATTACTAAGATAGAAAATCTAGTAAATCATAAGGTAAAGGTAATCGAGATGTGATAATGGAACCGAGTTTAAGAATGATGTGATGAATCGAGTTACGTGTAGCTAAAGGTATAGAAAGCAGTTTAGTGTTGCTAGAACACCACAATGAATGGTGTAGCCGAAAGGAAAAATAGGACATTAATTGAGGCGCTAGGACAATGTTGTCGAATCTAAGTTACCAACTACCTTTTGGGGTGAAGTCGTAGGCATTGCATGTTATGTTCGAGAATAGAAGTAAGGTAGTGAAGCCTCATAACAAGACCCCTATGATTTGTTACATGAAAGGAAGCCAATGATTGCATTCCTAAAACCTTTTGGGTGTCTGTTACTATCTTGAATACCATAGACTACCTAGGCAAGTTTCAAGAAAAAGGCGATGATGGATACTTTTAGGCTACTCTTCCAATAGTAAAGCCTTTAGAGTATACAATAGAGGACTAGAATTGTTGAAGAGAATCTACATGTTCAATTCGGTGAAAAGACTCCTAGTGTTGAGACCAAAGGACCGATCGGTCGCTTAATATTGATATGCTAACCAAATCTATGAATTATGAGCCTATCATTGCGAGAACTTCCACTAATGTTAATGCGGATACACAAAAGGATTCTCGGCGAAATGATTCTAAGGAAGTCGATTCTCCAAAGGAATTCTATTTGGTTGAAAAGTGGAAAGCTGGTACTGTCTCACCAATCATTCACAAGCAAGGTCCCACTGATGATGATGTACTGGATAATGGAGGCAATGTTGATAATCATCCATATAAAGAATAAGTTGTTGAAAGATAACTCAGTGTCGGTAGAAGAAATTGAAAAGAAGAAGAGGAATTCTGCAAGCACTGCTAATCAAACTGAAAGCACTGCTAAGCCATCTTCTACCACTGATAGGTCAGTGAAATCCCTACCGCAAGTAATCGATGATAGTACTTTCTTTGGACCAAATGCAAAGCCATTATTTGGTGAAGAGGAGTATCCACATGATCCTAACATGCACCTTTGATAGAAATTGATACTCCTACTGATGATGAAGACATGGATGATTTCTTCAATGCTGATTTGTCTAATTTGGAAACTGTCATTCATGAAAGTCCTATCACCACTACAAGGATTCACAAGATTCATCCCAAGGAACAAATACTTGGAAACTTGAATACTCCAGTTCAAACAAGAAGCAAGGTTAAAAACACTGAACCCTTTCCTGAACATGGGTTCTTTGCAAGATCACTTCACAAAAGAAACAGTCATAAAGATCTGCAAAATTGTCTGTTTGCTTGTTTTCTGTCTCAAAAGGAGCCCAAAAGAGTAGAAGAAGCTTTATCAGAAGAAGGCTGGGTAGAATCAATGCAAGAGGAGCTTTTACAGTTTAAGCTTCAAGAGGTTTGGACATTGGTTGATCTTCCAAACGGAAAAAGGGCAATTGGGACTAAATGGGTGTTCGAAATAAGAGGATGAAAGAGGTATTGTAGTAAGGAACAAGTCAAGGTTGGTTTCTCAAGGATACACACAAACGAAGGTTTGGATTATGATGAAGTGTTTGCTCGGTTGCAAGAATAGAGGCTATTAGATTATTTTTAGCTTATGCTTCATTCAAGAATTTTGTTGTGTATCGGATGGATGTTAAAAGTGCATTTTGTATGGCACAATTGGTGAGGAGGTTTATGTTTGTCAACCTCCGGTTTTGAAGATCCCGATCATCGACAAGGTTTATAGGGTGAGAAAGGCTATGTATGGATTGCATCAAGCTCCTAGGGCATGGTATGAGTGACTGTCTACTTATTTGATGGACAATGGGTTTAAAAAAGGGCTGATTGATAAAACCTTGTTCATTAGAAAGCACAAAGATGATATTTTATTGGTCCAGTTTATGTAGATGACATCATCTTTGGCTCAACAAACGAGGAGCTATGTAGGATTTTGAGAAACTTATGCATGATAAGTTTCGATGAGTTCTATGGAGAACTCAATTTCTTTTGGGGCTAAGGTGTTCAACAAAGGATGATGGTATCTTCATTAGTCAAGATAAGTATGTAGCGGATGTTTTGAGGAAGTTTGGGTTTCAAGATGTAAAGAGTGCAAGTACACCTATGGAAACTCAAAACCATTGCTACCAGGATGATGGAAGTCCCAAAGTTGATTTGAAGTTATACAGTCCATGATTGGATCTTTAATGTATCTTCTGACATCTAGGCGATATTATGTTCTCGGTATGTGTGTGTGCAAGATTTCAAGTCACACCTAATACCTCACACATGAATGTCATAAGAGGATCTTTAGATATCTTAAAGGTCATCCTAAATTGGGCCTTTGGTACTCTAAGGATTCCCTTTGATTTGGTGGCCTACACGAGATAGTGACTATCTTGGTGCTAGTTTGGATAGGAAGTCTACTCTGGAGGATGTCGGTTTTGGGAAGCGGACTAATTTCTTGGCGGTGTAAAAGCAAACTATTGTGGCAAATTCTACAACCGAAAGCGAATATGTGGTGGTCGCTAGTTCTTGTGGTCAAGTTCTTTGGATTCATAATCAATTGTTGGATTTTGGGTACAATTTTATGCATACTAAGATTTACATTGATAATAACAAGACAATTTGCATCATTAAAATCATGTTTTACATTCTAGAACTAAACATATTGAGATAAGGCATCATTTCATTAGAGATTGTAATGAGAAAAGGTCGATTCAAATGGTAAAATCCATATTGATTTCAATGTTGCTGATCTTCTCACCAAAGCTTTTGATGTGCGGAGGTTTCAGTATCTTGTTGTTAGTATTGGAATGATTAATCTCTAAACTCTCAAATTGTTTTGTACCAGTTTGTATAAGTATTGGACTGTTATTATGTAATCTTAGTATTGCTATTTTTGTTTCTAACCACTGATAGTTGTGTTCAAACCACTATTTGTTGCTCTGTTTTTCCACTAACCATTTTGCAGATGAAAGAAAGTTCCTTATAGAAGCAAAAGAAGTTCTGAAGTTAAATTGTTCATTCATTCAAGAAACAGTTTACAGCTTACAGCTTACAGCTTACAATGAAACTTCAAGTGCATACATTAAAAGACTAGTTCTATACATGATTTCCTACTACTATCCTAGCCCATAACATCTATTACAATTTGTTGGATATGCATGACGAGCTAAGGATCAAAATGGAAAGGATGGATTAAGGAAACCAAAGATGATGAAGATGAATACGATAGATGAAGCACAAAGGACATAGTCATATCATACTTTCATTTCTTGGTTTCACCAAAGCATCACTCCATCTTCCTTTTCCCTTCCCCCTTACGATATGTGAAGAAGCACCATAACTTGGTGCAGAAGACCAAGAATCACCTCTCGTCCTTTGGGGTGGTGGATTTCTTGCTCGTGGTCTTGGTTGGGGTTGGGATGATGAAGGTGGGGTTTAAAGTTCTCTTCTGAGGAGTCATCGAGTCCTCGGAAGCCTCACTTGGATTCAACACACTATCATCTTCGATGATGGAAGAAATGGGATTTTCTTGGTCGTGGTTCTTGTGGAGGATGTATGCACGCCATGGATCGACTCTTCACTGATGATGATGAGGATGAGGAGGATGTTAGATCAATGACCTCCGGTTTATTCCAACTAGGTTCCACATGGTAATTGTGGTTGATTATGGATTTTGGAGAAATTAGGGTTTTGGTTTTAATTGATATGTGTGAGACGAGATTTGGGTTCTTTTTATAAGCAGAGATATGGCTTATGTGAGTAAATGAGGGGAAGGTTAAATGTGGTTGGGGAGTTAATGAGTTCATTGGGCTTTGAACTAATATTAATCCGGACATTGACCAGATTGACTTTGCATTAAGCACTTTGGCTAACCTCGGATAGGTCATTTGTAACCACTGCTGGCTTTATCTAACCACTGATAACACTTTCTTCTCTTTGTGTTGGTTTGTGTTTTTGTCTTGCAGGTATGAAGGATTAGTGTACATTGGAGCTGGTGATATGTTAGCTGCTAGTGTTTGTTAAAAAAAAAAAAAAAAAAAAAATTGTGTAATCCTTTATATTTTTGTGAGATCTCTCTTATTTTGCCACAGATTTGCTTGTTGTATCTTTTGGACATTTGGTTGAAGTGTTGCAATGTATCCACTGATGGTGTGTTTCAAACCTTGGATAGTTGTTCTGAAACCTCGGATAGCATGTTGCTTTGTTTTGGATACTATAGGGGCTGTTTGGTAACTTTGGCAAAAGTATATTATCTCCCCAAATCACGGATGGATCATTTATTTGATCTTCAAACCACTTCCAACTGGCGCTCACCATTAACCCTAATCACTTTACTTTGCATAATTCACAAAACCCACATCATACCCATCATTAATCACAATGGCGGAAAAGTATTCCAACACACATAACCTTGTTGCTATTCTCACCAAAAACGATCGATCGAAGGTTTTCATCAAATGATTGATTTCCTTGTTCACGATCCTATTCACTATGCCTTAATCGTCACACCAACCATCCTTAAAGCCTACATACATCGATTACGGAGGAATGCTAAGCTTGAAGAGGTTGATGGAGTAGAAGTGTTTAGCTTTGTTGTGGATGAGAATGCTATTTCGGTTTATGAGGAGATCATAAGGAGAGTTTTAAAGTTTGATGATCTTGATGGAATTGACAATCTTTCAGATCTTTGAGATTGTGGTGGCTTAGAAAGGTTAGGATATACACAGAGGGTGATAAGGTACAATTTTTTAAGAGTTTGTTTTCAACACAATGGAAGTTTCTTATTCATACCTTGTTGATGTGTATGAGTAATAAGACCATGGGTTTAATGACTTTCCTTCCAAAATTGCTCCGCATTATTTGTTTGTCGATGGAAGAAAGTTCAATTGGTCTAGGATGATTTATGAGGGGTTAGTACAAAACATTAGGAAGAAGGGTAAATACTATTTGTATCCTAGGTTTGTTCAACTTATTGTGGAAAGTCAAATAGCAGAACCTGTTGAGCATTCTAGAGAGTATGAAGTACATCATATGCTTCCTAAGGTTTTTGCTCATATGAGGAATCAGAAGCCAAATGTACAAATTAGAGATGTTCCTTTGTTTCCCCACATGCTTACTTTGCCTATTGATCCTGAGTTTGATGTCACTGAACCTACTGCTAGTACATCTGAACCCACTGCTAGTTCACCTCAAACCACTGTTAGTGACACTCAACTTACTTCTAGTCAAACCCTAATCACTGTTAAACCAATTGTATGGACTAGGAGACTGAAGGGCACCAAGCTACCTCAGGCTGGTGTTAGTGGTTTTGTTAATGAGGCTGTCACATGGAGTGAAGGTGACATGATTGGAAGGGCTTCCACTACTGATTCATGCTTAGATGCTGGTCAGGATAGTGGAAACATAAATAAGACCCAACCTTTGGCAACTTCTAATGTGGAAAGTTCTTTGGAAGAGTCAACTTCAGAGGTTGCACTGATCTAGGAACTCATTTAAGATGAGATGGAGTGTTTGAGTTAGGAAGATGAGTTGAAATGATTATTTTAGCAAGATTTGACATAAACTGTCATCCGGATCCCACGGTTCCTTCCTCAGAGGGATCCGGCTTTCAGCAGTTATGAAAGGGTGGAAATGATGTTTCTAAGATCTAAGACCTATATCATCTTTGAGTGTTTCAGTCCTCAGAGGGTGGAAATGAGGATTTCTTTTATTATTTAACATATGAGTTTGATGGGAGGCTTGTTACTAGATTCTTAAATCGGCTTATGGGTCCAATAAGAAAGTTTGTCTTTCTTTGTAGAGCCAAGATCAATTATTGGAATAGACAACTTTCATTATGAACAAATTCATGAGTGGCTCTTGTTTTGGTGACCATGGAATTGAGGAGTCGATTATTACAAACTAGTATGGTGACCCGGTTACATTCCCAACCCAACTTTACTCGTAGTGAGTTGAAACATTTGGTACTTCATGTTTGTGCTATGGCTACTTTGGAATATTTTCATGGCTTTCCAAATCTCGAGCTTAGAATTGATTCATGTCAATTTTCTAAAGCGGTACAGTTTGGGACTTTATTCTTTGGTTGTCCTCACTGAGTCTCTTAAAATGAATCATCCTAGTACAAACGAGATGAGACTATGGGATATTGCAAAACTTAGGAATTTGAAGAAGTTACATTTGTCATTAGGTCGTTATAATATTGTGACGACAATCACAACATCCGATATCTTTCACTTGACAAGACTTCAAAATCTTGAGACCCTTACAATGGATTTTGGTGATTGCACGGTAAGAACATTTTCAGTTTTACAACTTATAATTTTACAATGTTAAAGAGATGTGTATGATAATGAAATTTAATCTTTAAAACTTGTTGTAGTTGATACATGAAGCTAATCCTAGGATGAAGGTGCCATTTGTTTCCTCGATTAACCTTAAGTCGTCCGATGTCAATTTTGGGAATAGTGTTATGGTAGCATTCACCATTGTAATGATTCGGTCATCTCCGAATTTGAAAATCTTGGATACCGAGTAAGTGTAATGTCTTTGTAATGCATATGTAACAAATAAACATTCCTAATTTTCCATGTTTGTGTATCTCAACACTATTTGATTTTTCAGTGCAAACACGCTTAGTGATCTACCGTTGCAAAAAATTTCCATTTGTTGTGAAGCGAAACACATTCGACCATGGCCAACTGAGACGGTGGTGTTTGAGCTTTTCCTAGAATGGACCATAAAATAACTTTAATAAAGTGTATACTTACGTGTTCTCGGTCGCTAAAGACAATCAATATTAGCAAAGCGATAGAGTCATGATGGGAATGAAAATACCAAGAACAACTGGGAGTTGGCTAAGAAGCGTTGAAACTCCACCGAGCTTCCCCAGTACCGTGGTAGATTTCTTTAGTGGTTGTAGTTTATATTTGGGTTGAATACCCTATGACAATTAATGTTGCAAAATAGTTTTGGTAATTTGTACAGTAATTGTTTATATGGTTTGCTTAAAATTAGATTGTTCATATGTTGTTGTTGCGTATTGTAGGTGATGAAAGTTTGACATTCGAAAGTCAAACTTTCATTTAGCATTTTAATTTGATTGTAGCAAGTAAAACGCATTTCAGTTTACTTTAGTTAGTCAATACTTGAAAATGGTGAATGGGTTAACGTGTGGGAGAGTCGTAATGTCGGAAGGATTGAAAACCTTTGGAAATTTAAGTGCAAAAGGCAAATGGTATTTGAAGTTTGATGATAAGGATGGCTAGTGGAATGTTCAATAGTATATAGAATGGTATTAACGAGTGTTTGGGAATGTGAAGTTTCTTCATTCGATTGATTCTTATGGTCTTTGTTTTGGTATGAAGACATGCTACTGACTTCTTCTAGATATCTCTGGGCTTGTCCAAGATCTAAGGTTGTCTTATGACTGTATTGTGTCTTTGCATTTTGACTTTGTAAAGTCAAAATTGCAAAACCATTACTAAATATTTGTTTTGGAGTTAATTGATAATTTGATATGTTATAGAAGTTTGACTTAAAAAGTCAAACTTAATGGTTTTACGTAAGTTGGCAACTCGAGGACCAATTGTGTATTCTAAAGTGATTATCAAGGTGAGTTTTAAGTATGACAACGGCAACCAAGACAAATTCGTGACAGTGTGAAAATAAGTAACTATTAGACCTTGACCGCCTCTACCGGAGACGATATTAACTAGTGCACACCAAACGATAAACTCATCTACCACTTTTTCCACACACAAACAATTTTCCAATGGCGATTTCCCATTTTAAACGAACTCATGGAGGTTATTGATTCACCAAATTTGAATGATCGTATGGCTATCTGGTTTGAACAAGAGGTTGCCCAAGAAGGGATTCGAAGAGCTAGTTCTTCAATTGCATTCAAGATCGAAGACAAGAATCAAGCGTAGGGAGGCGATAGAAGAGAATCAAGCTCGGGACCTCGTGGAATTGCGCTGACGTGTGGATGCGTTGACCAAAATCCGATCGAGGCACACAAAGCAACTTGCCCAACTCATCTGATTGTTGGTCAAACAGATGAAGGTATTCGGTTCCACCAAGAGTTTGTTAAGAAAATGGTGAACATAATGCCCGAATTTTGGGTTTTCCATGGGTAGATAAAGGCGGTCTTTTGGGTGATAGTTTTGGGAATATAGGTTGCTAAAAGGGTATGTAAATTAGATTTGATGTAGTTGTTTATGATGTTTAACAAACTTTATTAACGATAAAATATCATTTGGGTTATGTGTTGTTTAATCTGTTTTGTATTGTGATATTGGGTGTATTTTAGTGTAATTAGTATCAACAAACCAAACATCCCCTTATATCAAGAAACCAAACAACCCTTGTATCAAGAAACCAAACACCCCTGTATCGGCAAAAGCAAAGGCAATGGTTTAAAAGATGTGGAGAAAATGCAAATAGTTTAGCACTAAATCATAATGTATCACCAAACATCCCTTGTATCGCTTAAACCAAACAACCCCTTTTATCGCCAAAAGTTGTTACAAAGAAACCAAACACCCGTGTCGACAAAAATTAGAGGCGAGTGGTTTAAAATACGGGTTGAAAATTCAAACGCTTTAGCAATAAACAACAATGTATTAACAATGCCTCAAATTGTAACATCTTGAATTTTGACTTACCCAAGTCAAAGAAAGTTATGAAAGGCAACAAATTGTAACTTACTATTGTGGTATGACTTGGGTAAGTCAAACATATTAAGAAATGATTCATCGATTTCATGTTCTCAAGAACTACAAATGTTTACTATCATCTAAACATACACTTAGCTAGACGCACAACTCTCCCTATCATCGTTTTCCTTCTTTCCTTCATTTCCTTAAGATATTTAAACAATATTTCTAGATTTTAATCCTTTCTCCTAAATCGTTAAACTTTGATAACAAGATGTCACCTCTTCCTTTCCTTCTTAACACCCAAACCCTTTTCATTTAGGCGGTCGCTTTCCTCAACGAACTCAACAAAGCCTTCCCTTATTGTTTTGTGCCATTATTTTTTTTTTTTTTTTTTTTTTGCTTTGGGTAGAATGTGTGTTGATTGTATTTTAGGGTTCAATGTTGGTCGTTGCCGATACATATATAGTTGAAGGTTGGGTTACATTTAAATAGGTTGGGTCAAAATGTGAATGGTCATTATACCCGAAAGAAATCAGAAAATTATGTTTGACTATGCCAATCTGGTCAAGGACGATTTTGGCATTTAAAGGCCAATGTTTGGATCACTGGCGATGATAGAATTGAGTTTGTCAATCGCGATCGTTTTTCCAAGTTTATGATTAACACAGATTTTAGTCAAGTATAAATGTGTAAAAGAAAATGTAAAGTGCAAGAAGTTTGAAAGGTGGAACTAAACATTTTACCCAAACACCCCCTTTAATCTAACTTCTTTCTTCATTCGCAAACCCTACTTCACTCCACTTCTTCTTCTTCTTGTTGTTACATTTCAAAACCCTACATCCACAATGGCATCCATGATGCAACCTCAGATAATATTATTGAAAGAAGGAACAGACACATCACAAGGGAAACCTCAATTAATAAGTAACATAAATGCTTGTATGGCTGTTGCTGACGTTGTCCGTACAACGCTGGGCCCACGTGGTATGGATAAACTGATCCATGATGATAGAGGTGTTACCACTATTAGTAATGATGGTGCTACTATTATGAAGCTTCTTGATATTGTTCACCCTGCTGCTAAGATCCTTGTCGATATCGCCAAGTCGCAGGATTCCGAGGTAGTTTATGCGACTGTTTTTGCTTGTTTTGTATTGAAAATGTGTTTGAGACATGGTTAAGGTTGTCGGTTAGAAGTGCAATTGAAATTTATGATATAAACGGGTGGTCGAATGATTTTGGTGTTTGGCTATATTATTTGCAAGGGACGAT
This sequence comes from Chrysanthemum lavandulifolium, assembly GCA_022545495.1. Lineage (NCBI taxonomy): Eukaryota > Viridiplantae > Streptophyta > Magnoliopsida > Asterales > Asteraceae > Chrysanthemum > Chrysanthemum lavandulifolium. The sequence goes on along the minus strand of CM040245.1, from coordinate 87,356,052 downwards.
TGGACGAAACGCGTGAGGGTGTTTGTTTAAGATTATTTTTGTGGCATTGAGGTTATGTTTAATAAGCAGCTTATGGCCTATGATGAATAAACTCATGAGATTTTAATGAGTGTTTACATTAGCTATTATTAATTAGCTTATGCTGCTTAATGACCAAAAAGGGAAATAAGCTTACGCCCACAGAAGCACATAAGCCTGACTGTCTAAGGTTAACCACACACCACAATGGGTTTAAATTCTTTAAGAGGGTGTTTATTTGTGGCGTATTTTTAATCTGTTCGGTTTATATAAGCTTATTATGACATAATAAGCTTATATAAACCGAAAAGTTTATAAAAGGCCACAAAAAGTAAGCTTATAAAACATAAGCCCAAAACCAAATAAGCCATAAGTTTGCTATATAAGCTGAAACAAACACCTAAATAAGCTAATAAACTCATAGAATAAGCTAATACCAACACCCACTTATTATTTTCGAATGGGAGTTGGTTTGTACACAATACCTTTTACTTTATATACAATTATAGATATAGATATTTCGCTTTTGATAGTTTTACCCTGTTGTGTATCAAGTTAAGAAAGTTGTGTACTAATTACCTTCCTTCTCGAATGCCTGTCAATGTTCTCTTGCTGTTCTAAGAACTTAGAATCATTTCATGTAGCCGCCAGCCCGCCATTGCTATATATGCGGGAAGGGTCGGAAACCCGGTAAGGCCACATACATTTGAGTAAAAAAGGTTCGCCCACCCCTGGTAACCTGAACAGGGAAAAGCTCATCCGTTTTTGCATAATATTTAGATGAGTTTAAATCTTAATAATATGATATGTATGCTGCCCAGCAGACAATGTTTTTATTTAAGTTGTTTACAGGAATTAGGAAGCGATTTTTATATGCCTTTGTCAGTCACAAATGGACCATAGTTGCATCTAACGCAAATCATAAGCGGTGAATATTCAGTTGCTAAGTATAATAGATTTTTTACTTATTTGGGGGCAGGTTGGTGATGGAACCACCAGTGTAGTTCTTCTGGCTGGCGAGTTCTTAAGAGAGGCCAAGCCATTTATTGAAGACGGTGTGCATCCTCAAAATCTGATACGCAGTTATAGAACTGCTGCGTTTATGGTAGGGTTTCTGATTGCTTTCCGTATCGCATTTTGCTTATGAGATATTTGTTCATTTCTGATTTTGGTTTGTCTTGTGTGTTCGAAATTTTTGATACAGGCGATTGAGAAGATTAAAGAATTGGCTGTTAGTATAGAGGGAAAAAGTTTGGATGAAAAGAGAAGCTTGTTAGCTAAATGTGCTGCTACAACACTCTCATCGAAGCTGATAGGAGGAGAGAAAGATTTCTTTGCAACAATGGTCGTCGATGCTGTCGTTGCAATTGGGAATGATGATAGACTGAACATGATTGGAATAAAAAAGGTATGCATATTGGCCTACTATTAAAACTGGTTATCAAAGAGATGGTTTTTATTTATCAATGTTTAAGTATGACAGTACATTAGGGTATTACATCATATTGTAGATCCTTCTTTACTTAATGCAACCAATATGATCCTTAGATTACTTCACGTTAGGCAGAGGCACCTCATGTGTTGCAAACAAGTCTGATGCTACTTACCGTGTGGCTTGGCCGAGAATATTCACAATGATTTTTTTTCAATATTTTGAAAGTTCAGTCGCAATTCTCAAAACTATGCAGAGGCCTTGCTAGCTTTTTGGTCACAAAACTATAGTTGACCTTAGAATGCATAGCTGTTAAGTTTTCACAAAAGACCGAAATATTCATGTCTCTGAGTAGATTACAGAAGAATGATTACTAGGATTGAACTCTACTCATTCCATGTGCGTAAGTATTATAGTTTGTTCATATGATTTGTCTTATTATTGTGTATTGGAACTTGCTCTTTCATTGAACACGATACTAAAAATATCTATTCTGTATGCCTTTCACCAGTTTATAGTTTGTTGTGCACAGTTTTAGGAGTATGTAGTCATTACTCTATTTACTAGTATAATGCTAAACTAACCCAATTTACCCTTGCACACTTCTAAAGGTACAATGCCTACAATCACTGTGTCTTTGTGATTGAGTATAGTTAAGGGTATACTGGGAACTTGAATTATTTTAGAATGTGAACGCTAATTTTGGAACAGAATAAATATCTAGATAAGTCACTTAAGCACCGACTAGCGGCCTTGCAGTCTTAAGAGTGAAACTCATTAAGCAAGACATGAGTCCGAAATAGCTGTTACCTTCTTTCGAGTGTTGACAACTCATGACACTAATGGTTTTCAGATTTAAAAAATATTTTTATAAATATTTATTTGAGCAGGACAATATTTACTTATCTGCTATAGGAAGCATAATGATCTGTGTTGCCTGCAATGTTCCTATCATGTTTATCTATCTCTGATTTTTTATCCGAGTTCCTTTTGCAGGTTCCTGGTGGTACAATGCGGGACTCTTTTCTAGTAAATGGTGTTGCGTTTAAAAGACCTTCTCATATGCTGGGTTTGAGCAGCAACCAAAGAAGTTTTGAATCGAAGATATTACTGTTGAACATTGAATTAGAACTAAAATCAGAAAAAGAAAATGCTGAGATAAGGTAGATAGACTATTTGTTTTGCTTATTATATTGTTTCATGGATTACTATAATCACACTTTCACATTTCTTTTTTATTAACAGACTTTCAGACCCGTTGCAATATCAGTCCATAGTTGATGCCGAATGGAATATCATATATGATAAGTTGGATAAATGTGTACAGAGTGGTGCCAAAATTGTCTTGTCGCGTCTGGCTATTGGTGATCTGGCAACACAGGTGGGTAAATTTCTATATTTGAACATTGACTTTTTCCCATGCAAACAGAACTTCATTCTATTATAAAGAATCTTGTAACTAAGGCTCAAACACCTGACTTGAATGATTTTTTTGGTCATCAGTATTTTGCAGACCGAGATATCTTTTGCGCTGGTCGAGTTGCTGAAGATGATCTGCATCGTGTTGCAGCTGCGACTGGCGGTACTGTACAGACATCAGTCAACAATGTTATTGATGAGGTCATGCTATTCCAACTTATACAACTTTTTTTTTTTTTTTTTTTTTTTTTTTTTTTTTTTTAATTAGAATTAGAATTATCTGTTCTGCTTTTCACTTTATATCAGACAGACATCAGTTAGTCCTACTGTTATTTTCTGCTCTGCTTATCTGAAATCTATCATTTTTTGTACCACAAACAGGTTCTTGGGTCTTGTGAGGTGTTTGAGGAAAAGCAAGTTGGAAATGAACGGTTCAACATATTCAGTGGATGCCCTTCTGGCCAGACAGCCACTATTGTTCTTCGAGGTGGAGCTGATCAGGTTGTTCTCGCTCATCATTATCAGTTTTTTTATTCTATATTTTGATGTCAATTAAGATATATATTACCTTTTAGGAAGGCAAAGGTGATCAATTTTTATAGGACAATTCAATAAGTTTTGGATCAATCCCGTCTACGATAAACATTGATTACGTCTGATGAATTGCTGGACTTTGTGATGAAACTCTTTTTATTTGTGTTTCATCTTTGAATATATGTTGGAAGTTAAATTTAATATGCTACTTTTATTTGATAGTTTATTGAGGAAGCTGAGCGAAGTTTACACGATGCAATCATGATTGTGAGGAGGGCCATGAAGAATTCCACAGTGGTCGCTGGTGGTGGGGCAATAGATGTATGTTTATCTTTACTTTTTAGAAAAATGGTGTCTAGCTCAGTTGGGTTTATACGTCATGATTCATATACAATATATAACTGCAGATGGAGATAAGCCGATACCTGTGGCAACATGCACGTAATATAGCTGGGAAGTCCCAGTTATTTATAAATGCCTTTGCTAAAGCACTTGAGGTTATTCCACGACAACTTTGTGACAATGCCGGATTCGATGCAACTGATGTACTTAACAAATTGAGGCAGAAACATGCACTTCCTGCTGGTTGGTCTTTTTGATATAAACATTACATCTATCTAGTGTCGGCAACACTGATCTTGTTCATGTTTTCATTACTCTTAGTTATGTTGTAATATTTTTCTATAAACAGGTGAGGGTGCTCTCTATGGAGTAGATATTAACACAGGTGGAATTTGTGATTCTTTTGCCAACTTTGTGTGGGAGCCGGCAGTGGTAAAGGTAATGCTTTGTTATTGGATAAGTTGTTTCTTTGTCGATTTTTATTTATGCTCGTGTAGTTTGCTTACTTGTTTTATGCTACAGATCAATGCTATAAACGCTGCAGCTGAGGCAGCATGCCTAATCTTAAGCGTGGATGAAACAGTGAAGAACCCAAAGGTAACCATTTTTCATCTTCCTAACTTTTTTGTACATTTTATTTAATAAAAACAGTTAATGTGTTAATTTTGATCACAAAACAACATTATTATAAGACTTTAAACCTTTAGTAAAGATATTAGTCCCTAAACTTTGTTTAAATGAACGTTAGGGACTAACGGTGTAATTTATCACAAAAACATTAAGGAGGTTGTATGCATTGAAAATAGAATTTGGATGACTTTTAAACCGACTGACCCATTCCTGTTTTAGCTTACATTTCTCTCAGCATGATTGAAATTTCAAATTGACTTGTTATATATATCAAATACAACCCAAACCGACCCATTATTGCAAATTGTATCCTCGAGCATTGATTCTTAGGACAAGTCTTGCACATACATTACAAAATGGCACTTTTTGCACACATCACTCAATGTCAAAGTTATGAAAGTGACGTAGTTTAGGTAGCATTGCTCACAGTACAATCCTAACATAATCTGTACAACTTTATACTATCTTGGATTAATATCTGAGGGATAATGAGTTTGTCAGGTTGCGTTTAGTTGGAGAAAAATTTCCTTAATTTTCTATTTCTTAGATTGTAGGAAAAAGGAGGGGGTTTTCATCTCCAGAAAACAATTGAAAATTTTAAAAACACGTTTAGTTAGAGAAACATGCGTTTGTGTTTTCCATTTTGCAAAACTAGAAAACATGTTCAAGTGTTGTCATATTCTATCTTAATTCTCTATTCACTTTTCCAATATTATAAAGACATCTTCGAAAAAAAACAAATATTATAACCTAACCACATAAATTATCAAACAACCAAAAAAGTTTAATACGAGAAAATAAAGAATTAAAAAAGTAAAATTTAACATCACCTAACATGAAAAAATCTTCAAATGACAACAATTTAACATAACATCTCTAAACACACCCACACATGACCATGTCTATTTTAAGATCACCCTTGAGCAGCACGACGGCTCATATATTTTCCCCACAAGCCATCTGCAATTGTATTTCTCACTTGAGCCATCTCATTGTTATTGGTCATGTCTAATGCGATTCCTTCAACTATGTTGGAACCTTCTGTTGAATCTTCACCATATAAATTGAAGAGTCTGTCAGCCCTATCTTCCATCTGAATGTAATCATGCAATGCGCAAGAGAAGCAACATTTGACGTCTTAATGGATAGTTTGGTATATCTTTCAAAATGTGAAATCTTGCTTTAAGTACACCAAAAGCCCGTTTAATGACGTTTCTAACCGATGAGTGCATAAAGTTGAACACCTCATGTCTTCTTTTAACTCCTCCAAGACGCTGCCAATCAGAACGATGATATCGTTCACCCCAATATGGAGCCAAGAACCCCTTGAGATTTGGGTACCCACTATCGACAACATAGTAATAATCTGAACCAATTCATTGAAAAAAATAACATAATACATATTAAAAAAATAACAAGTTAAAATAAAAGAAACCGTACCGGTCGGCATTGGCAACTTTTTCGACTCTAAATATAGCATCGTAAAATACGCGTGCGTCATTGCTGTTCCTATTAACCCGTATACACAAAGTCCATCACGTTTTGAGTAACAAGTACCGCTTTTCTACGTCGAAATGTCTTCTGTTTTGATGAATGCGCCCCATGCTGCTACATGTGTACCATCAATAGTGCCAATACAATTCTGCAGAGAAAATAATTGCTAAGTAATTGAAATTTGTGAATTTGTTAACTATGAAATACACCAATTTCAGCACCCAACCCAAACCCACCCATTGCAGCACTAAATCACACCCATTTCAATTTTCAGCACAAAATTCAGCACTAAAACACATCCATTTCAGCACTCAAATCCACCTATTTCAGCACCCAAACACCCATTTCAGCACTCAAAACACATCCACATCAGCCCTCAATTCAGCACCCAAACTCACCCATTCAGCATCCAAACACACTCATTCAGCACCCATTTCAGCACTCAAACACATCCACATCAGCCCTCAATTCAGCACCCAAACCCACCCATTTCAGCACCCAAACACACCCATTTCAGAACCCAAACCCACCCGTTTCAGCACCCATTTCAGCACTCAATTTAGCACCCAAACCCACCCATTTCAGCACTAGAACACACCCATTTCAGCACTCAATTCAGCACTCAAACACACCCAACTCAAAAAGTCTAAACTAGTCAGTCACACAGTCAAATTACTAGTCCAAATATTGATAAACTAATATGAACTAATCATTCAAAAAATTTCATACAATAAAAAGGAAACTAACGCAAGTTTCATATAATCATATCAACAAATCATTCAAACAGTTAAATTACTAGTCCAAATTGTCACATAATAAAAATAAACTAATATGAACAAATCGTTCAAAGTCTCAAGCCAAGCCTTCCTCCTGGCATCGGGCATTAGCACAAACATTCTTCTCCAACCAGCATCAAGTAAGTGCATTATTGTAAGAGGCTGTACTAATGTCAGGTATAGCGTCTAGGAGAATCATGAAATCATCAATAGAGGACTCCTCTCGCACCAAACTTGCTCCTTCACTAGATTGTGCCTTGTATCTCTCTGATTTCGCTAAATCCTTCTCCTTCCTAGCAACCATCGACTCTGGCCATACATTGAAGAGGTTGTTTAAGCTCTCTTTTCTAGCATGCTTTTAGGAGATTGTACGCATTGAAAATAGAATTTGGATGACTTTTATACCAACTGACCCATTCCTGTTTTAGCTTACATTTCTCTTAGCATGATTCAAATTTTAAATTGACTTTTTTTATATATCAAATACAACCCAAACCGACCCATTATTGCAAATTGTATCCTCGAGCATTGATTCTTACGACAAGTCTTGCACATACATTACAAAATGGCACTTTTTGCACACATCAGTCGATGTGAAAGTTATGAAAGTGAGGTAAGATGTATAGTTTAGTTAGCATTGCTCACAGTACCATCCTAACATAAGCTTTACAACTTTATACTATCTTGGATTAATATGATAATGAGTTAACGTCTCTGTTTGCATTGCAGTCCGAAAGTGCACAAGGAGACGCTGCAGCTGGTATAGGTAGAGGTGGCGGTGGCGTGCGTGGTGGACGTGGAAGAGGGATGCGTAGACGTTAAATGTTTCTTGTTTTGTGGCATATCATTTAAACTTAAACCTAGGCACGAGCATGGGATATGTAACATGTTTGTTCCAGAGTAGTTTTGTCTATTCTGTGAAGACTTCCTTCCAAGTTCCAACTTGTTCGCTGATTTTTTGTAGCTGTATTAAATTTGTATGGAACTTGCTACTTTTTATCTGTAGGATATTTTCAAAATCGATCATCGTTTGAGTAATTTCCTATTTGTCGTCTCAGATAAATCTATTAAATTTTCTCATTTTGTTTCTTTTCCTGGCAATTATGTTCAAAGCTGGTATTTTTTTCCTCATGTCATGACTTTCTTTTGTCTCTAGTACTATGGTTTTTACTATGAAAACATATACATGATGTGAATCATGAGGTCAGTGGAAGGTATAAAATAAGGATTACTTCTGAAGACAAAAGAATAAAAGGACATAAAATTGAACCGAATTGTAAGTCAAAGTTTATACAACAACCTGTTTAAAGTCAAATATAACCTCCACAATTTAGGGAGTTACTATAAAATGTGCAATATAATAGATGAAACATTGTCATCATTTTCTTTGGGTGAAATTGAATTGGTTGACAAACAATGACACAAATATTGAATTTCTCCAATTAAGTGAACAACACTTTACTTATATTTAACATAAATGTTTGTGTTCAATCTACATTGTTTATGAAACATGATAACCAAAATATTAAGACAAGTTACAATGCTAGTTAAACTTATAATACATATCAAAATCAGGCTTTTCCCATCTTTTAAGGATGTGTGTTTTGACTGAATTTGGGTGAAGTGAAATAGAAAATTGAAAATTAAAACTCAAAGCACATCAAAGTCCTACATTCGATTGTTATTTACATGCTTATTTTTAACTTTATTAAAGAACCGACAAAAAATGGAAACAAAAGTTGTTTGTGTAGGCAGAGCAGTCAAAAGAGAGGGTCTCATGATAATAAGCCACTTCACATGTCAAGCACATCCATGTTACTTTTGATGTTTATGATTATTTAAATTCAATTCTCAATCTGCTTAGCTAAAATTGAAGTTTATATCTATTTATGATCATAAACAGTGACCTAACCGAGGCGAGTTTCAGGGGTTTGGGGACATCTATGGATTGTTCTTGGCGTAGTCTTAATTTTGTAAAAACCTCCAATTTCTAGAAATGTATTTGGTCCCAAGAAAGTGTGTTCAAAGTTTTATTTACTTTTCCATAAATGGACATGGTTATTTGTAGTTTGCTCATAAACACATAAATTACCTCATATTGATGTGGTATATACAACTATGAGAATGATTAAGAAGCATAAAAATATAAGAGTAACTAAATTTATGACTAATTTTAAGGGTGGTTATTTATTGGTTTGTGAATGAGTAAGTTCCCGCAACAATTTAACATGACATTGACATATATAGTTTTTTTTTTTTTTTTTTTTTTTTAGGTAACCATGGTTTCCGATCTTTCACGGATTAATCACGGGGTTTGACCCACCGCACACGTGACTCAAAGGGTAAAGTTCTCCTTTTCGGGAGGTTGGCATGACCACTTCAAGGTTGTCGACATATAGGTTTAGACATACTTTTAAGGCTTTTAACCGTTTCTATGTAATTAGACCGGCCGTTAAGGGACCAACTTTTCACACATCGTGTGTGTTTGTGTTGTGTGTGGTATGTTTGTGTGGTTAGTTTAGTGGATACCATTACGGCTGTTCGATCGTTGGTTTGGTCAAGGGAATGACTAATGATGTGGAGCTGATGTAGCGGTGTTAGATTCAAACACACATGTTTAGGCGTCTGTTATGCTTAAGATAGTTTAACCTGTCATTTGGTTTCTTGATTTGTTTGTTGTTTGGCTATTCATGTTATTCTATTACGTATTGATTTATTAGTACTTCATTCTCACCTTTTAAATAACACTATAAGCTTTGAAACACAAAAATAGTTTATTGATCGACCATTTGACAAGGATGCCATAAATTAAGGAAAAATTTACAAACACAAGAAAAAAAAGTTACTTGATTGATAATAATCTTGCTAAATATTTTTATAATAAAATGTAATAAACTAATTTTTGATATTCAAATTTATTACTAATACTAAGTGGAAGTTCCAACGTACTAAGATGGTATGAAAAATCACATATACATACGGTCTCAAATTTATTACTATACTAAGTGGAAGTGTCCAAAGTGACATGGAAGGACATGTAAGCAAATAATATGGACATTATTTACCAAAAGTTTATACAAGTTTTCGGAAAGAAAATGAAGTTTAAGAGGATGAATCATGGGAGACGATGGTTTACCCATCTCGTGGCTCGAGCCTAGCCTCCGATCTTTGTACATGTGGCACTTAAAGTGTTTATTGGCGTAAAGTCTACTAGGCTACCGTACGTAAGAGAATCCACCAATATAAAAAAGTCCAATTCTTGAAGCCCGATGTTTCGAAGAGCTTTAGCCTCCGAGAAGATCAAGGCTCCGATACTAAAAGACAAACAAAATATTTTGTGGACCCTACACGAATAACGTCGTCCTTTATTCCCGCTTGTGCAAACAATTGCATATGAGCACGATCTCGGAGCCTATTCCTATTGGCTAAAGAGAATAAGCTCTCTTTCAACCAATCCGGTTGAAACATGTGGCAAGACCTAGATCATTTCTAGGGTTTGCTTATAAATAGCCGACTCATTTGTTCATTTCAGGTATGTCATTCATTCCCTCACTACTTTCTCTCACTAGACTTTATCCCTAAATTCACAAATGACTTATTCTCACGCTGTAGTCGATTTGCAGGGTACCACCCTGCGCTCCATCTAAACCAAGCGTGTTATTTGTCTTATTTTAAGTCATATAAAAGCTCTTTGAAGTATCCAACTTGTGTCTCAGCAAGCTCTAATCCAGAAGGTGCAATTTATTGCACGATCAAGAGAGAAATTGCAGTTGAGGCTAATATATATTTGAATCAATTTAGTATGTAAAAGTATAGGTTTATAGGAGTAAACAAGTAAGTTTAAAAAAAAAGTATTATAGATATCTTGGCATCCTTAATTGAGTGATTATCTTATTTGCTTTTTGATAAAATGGGACGTAGATGCGTTATACAATGTATTAGTAGAATCCTTCGGATACGATGCTATGCTCCTTGAGTATTACGGGATTGAATACTCCAGCCTGCCAGAGGCTCCCGAGAAAGCTATGTCAACATTTCAAATAATAAAAAGCAATTCCTTCGTCTATCATAAATATGAACACTCTACTCCCGCATACCGCTTACTAGATTTTTAAAGTGTTTTATAAATAATTTGTAGAACCTAACTATTAACTTGATGGGATTTTTAAAGTGTTTTATAAATAACTTGTAGGACCTAAACTATTAACTTGATGGAATAAGAGGAAAGGTGTAATTTTAGTAAATGGTTGTTAGTTTATAAGATATTCCACGACGTAACAATATAGGATATTTTCCCACGATGTAACAATAGGATATTTTCCCAAATTTAGTAAATGGTAGGGTATATAGATGTTTTCCACAATTGGAAAGAATGACCCTGTGAAATTGAATAAGATATTTTCTCTAAAACCCATAGTTTTCATGTGACGTTTTTGCCAAAAAGCGATGGCACGGCGTCAGACTCACACCGTGGGTAGGGTTTTCGAGATTGACGTTGTCGTTGCCAGACCAAATAGTCTGTTTTTTTTTTTTTTTTTGCTTTTGTATTTATTCGTTGTATTTGTGTATTAGTGAGTTATGTGTGAGTTAGAGGGTGTCTCATAGCACCAGAAATAGAAATGATAGGTGTTTTGTGTGGTGTGATAGTTTTTGGTGTTATAAAAAGTGCTAATGTGGAAGCATTTTACCCACGACATTCTGCTGACACGACAAGATACCTAGTGCTCTACGAGAAATGATAGAACATCCATAGCGGTAATAAAGCTTTAATTAGGTAAATCTTTTAATTTTATAAGTGTATTTTTCAAAGTGATAAAGCTTTAGGTAAATATTTTATCTTTTAGGCATATTTTTACCATACATAAACGTTACTTATAAATGGCAAGTGGATCCACACTTTCATTGAATTTTGAAGACATGCATATCAATGTGACAAAAAAAAAAAAAAAAAAAAAAAAAAAAAAACTTCTTGAAACCCACCTGGCCCTCCTCGATCTTGGTGGACCTTCCTATATTTAAGCTTTGCAGTTTGCACATCTAGAAAATCAAAAAATAAAAGATTGCATATAAAATACTTATTTATTGACTTGAAACTATTCAAAAGCTTGAACCTCTTAACCGAATTAACCAACCCAATGAGAACTCCAAGAAAATATTAAGCCACACTACCCTCAAATTACACATGGGCACACCAACTTAATTACGCCATTTATCACGGCACATCAATCCATTGTCTCAACTTATAAAAACTCACCCAACACACTCATTATTCTCACATCCTTACAACTTTAATACTCCCTAAAATGGCTACCACATTTTCCTCATTCATTTTCTTACTAATCTCTTCATTAATCACCATTGCTTCATCCCATCAAGACCAAGATTTAGTAGTTAATGAAGTAAACCAAAAGATCAATAATGCTACTAGAAGAAACTTGGGTTACCTGTCTTGTGGGACAGGTAACCCAATTGATGACTGCTGGCGGTGTGATTCCAACTGGGCTACTAACCGCCAGCGTCTTGCTGATTGTGCGATTGGGTTTGGGAAAAATGCAATGGGTGGCCGTAATGGCCGCATATATGTCGTTACTGATCCTGGTAACGACAATCCTGTAAACCCTGTCCCTGGGACATTACGACATGCCGTTATACAAGATGAGCCATTATGGATCATTTTTAAACGTGACATGGTTATTCAATTGAAAAATGAACTTATTATGAATTCATACAAGACTATTGATGGAAGGGGTGTGAATGTGCATATTGGTAATGGTCCATGCATTACCATACATTATGCTACTAATATCATCATACATGGTATTAACATACATGATTGTAAGCCAGCAGGTAATGCTAACATTAGAAATTCACCACATCATTCTGGATGGTGGGATCAATCTGATGGTGATGGTGTTTCAATATTCAACAGTCAACATATATGGGTTGATCATTGTTCATTGTCTAATTGTCATGATGGTCTTATTGATGCCATACATGGATCAACAGCCATTACTTTATCCAACAATTACATGACACATCATGATAAGGTCATGTTATTGGGACATAGTGATGGTTATACACAAGATAAAAATATGAAAGTTACTATTGCTTTTAACCATTTTGGTGAAGGGCTTGTTCAAAGAATGCCAAGGTACATAACTACATATGTTACATTTCATCTTATATAATGTAAAAAAAAACTTGATGCATGTACCATGTATGAATGTGTTATAACTTTTGCAGATGTAGACATGGTATTTTTCATGTGGTGAACAATGACTATACTCACTGGGAGATGTATGCAATTGGTGGTAGTGCATCACCCACTATTTTAAGCCAAGGCAACAGATTTTTGGCACCAAATACAAGATTTGACAAAGAGGTAAGCATGCATTTGCTCTTAAAGATACATTTATGGTATAGTATCACGTCAAATTAGAAACTAAATATTCACCGATTCATTAGTTTTGTGAAGTTGATGAACTGTTTTGTGAATTTGCTTAAATAGTCATATTAGTATGTGGTTGTGTACTTTTATGCAAAAATTGCAAAAAGTACACAAAGACAAAAGCATAATTAGTATGTGGTTTTACTAGTTTAATTGTACATTTCACACTTGTTCACACGAGTTAACCTTTATTTGTGATTCTTACATGAACCTAACTTCACGTCAAAAAAGTATGTTAGGTCTAAAATGTTTGTATTGTACGTCTATACAATTACATGACGGTATAATTCACATGTAGGTGACGAAGCACGAGAATGCAGGAGAAAGTGAATGGAAGAATTGGAATTGGAGATCAGAAGGGGACTTAATGCTAAACGGGGCATATTTTAGGGAGTCGGTAGTGGTGGTTCATCTATTGCTAGAGCTTCGAGTTTAAGTGGTAGACCATCGTCCATTGTGGGAGCAATGACTCGAACTGCGGGTGCACTTATGTGCATAAAAGGGTCTCGCTGCTGATCATTGGATTATAAGTACACATATATCAACTATAAATCATTGAAACATAAGTTTCTTTGTTTTTCTAAGTTTTTTGAGCTTAATTTGATTAAAAGTCAACCTTTATGCTTCGTTACATATGAATCAAGATAAGTTTTTGTCATATGAATTGAGATATTAGTTGCAAAAGAGTTGACCAAATGAATATCTATCTCTTATTTCTCCATAATTCATGCTTGCTTGATTTCCTTTATTTTGTGTCAAAGAATTTGACTCTTCCAATAATGTTGGTTTTTAACTACCAAAGTCATTTTATTTATGACATATTAATGAGCCGATGATTGTTTCAAAGACTTATTTAAGATATGAGGACCACTTTGCATCAAGCTCGTATCATAAATGGTATCCATTAATGTTGTACGGCTCTCTCTAAACATACTTAGCAAACGATAAATTTCATTTACAATTACTCATCATTCTTATAATTTAACGAAGAAACACCTAAAGAGATGTTTTCTACATGGATAATGGCTTATAAATATATCTTACTTAATTGTCACCTTATCTTTGTTATATGTATCGAATTGATTTTTCTTTATTCTACATGTCTTAGCTTGCGTTTTGCGTCGACATGTATATTTTGTGACCGCCTCTCGGGAATGTGAGTGTTAATAAATTGAAGGGCAAAAAAGTCGCAAAATACACACAACTGACCCAAAATGCAAATTGGGTATATAGAATAGAAAAAATTAATGTGATACATATGAAAGGATATGATGACAAGTAAGATACAAATTACAGGTCATTATCCCTGCTCTATAACCTAAATAAAGATTTCTATAATCCATTCGCATAATTTAGTTTGGTTGTATAAATCTTATAAACGAGGTACCTGTTCAATGTCGATGTACATATATAAGTACTTATCAGACAGTGTGAAAAAGACAAATTCATGCATTGAAGTCAAAATTAAAGGCTAAAACTTACAATAAGTCTAGTTAAAGGTCAAAACTATTTCTAAAAATTCATTTTGAGTAAATTTTATTATATGTAAACAAGTTCAGAAGCTCTCTCGCTACCTAATTTGGTGGTTTATGTTTCAACTTTTAATTATATTGGGCCGTCAATCATGGGGTGGGCCCATGAAACATATAGATTTCAACTTTCATAATTAAGGTGGTATGGAAGTACAGTCCATGTTCTTCTTTGCTTTATTTCTACTGGATAAGAGAAATAATAATATCACGTTCATATTCTAGTCCTTCAATCCTGAAAACACATAAATAAATAAATATTTCAATACAGTTATTTTATTATCACCTTTAAAATTTTTCAAAAACATATGATAAAAGTTTATAGAACAGAAACAAGATTAATACTTTTTTTAATCTACTCGTCAGAAAAAAGAAAAATTCAAGCACCTTTGTATTTTTTTTTTTCTTTGGAAAAAGTTAATACGAGTACATTATATATTAAAAAAAAAAAAAAAAGTTACCACATTTTTTTCTGTTTTAATTTTAATTTTTTAGAAATCTGCTTAGTATTTTTAAGGTGATATTGTTACAAACTTTTTCACTTTCCAGTTGCTATAAATATTATTACTCTTGTGCAAAAGAATATTCAGATATTAACGTAATATTATTCTAGATATTTTTTGTATACTGTATTAAATTAAACACATGTTAGACATGGAGATTATTTTTTGTATACTGTATTAAATTAATCAAAATTTCAGATTTTTGAACCTAATTTTTTGGGTTGTAAGTTGTAACATATAATAATTCGGAAGACAAAAAATGTTATATAACCTCGTAGGACTCATAAGAGGAGAATCATGAATAGTTATAAACAGTGATATTAATCGGTTTTAAGCTTTTAAATTTCATTTTGGGTAAATTGGTTTTTGAACTCTTTGAGTGCATAATCATAAATGAATTAATGGGGTAAAACCATATCTTAAACAAATTGGCACAGGTCAACAAAAAACACCACCACTAATTTGCTAACACTTGGCAATCCAACATCAAAGTCAAAACATTAAACCTATGTTTTAAAAACCGGGTTTTCAATCGACCCGATCGAGTCACCGGGCACCGGTTCAACCGGTTCGACCACGGTCAACCCGGTTTCCAATTTTATTATTTTATTTTTTCCGATTGGGTCAACGGTTTGATCACCGGGTCAACCGGTTCGACCATCGGTCTAACCGGTCAACCCGGTTTCATTAAAAATTTGAAAAAACTAAACCGACCGGGTTTCATGACCCGGTTTACCCGGTCACTCAAAACCCAACGGTCTAACGGTTGACCGGTTTTAGAAACCCGGTTTTTTACCCGTTTAGTAGCGGTGCCGGTCGACCGGGTTTAAAACATTGCATTAAAGCAATTTACATGCGAGCGAGGGAAGGAACTAGGGGTTCCATGAAAGTCCCATGACACCCATGAATTTTTCGATGTGGTGTTAATTGTTGAAAAAACAATATTTTTCTCTAAATACATCTTAAATGCTCTCGAACCATCGATATAACTCTATTATATTACATTTCAAAAACAAAATTGTGCATCCTGTCATATTTGGTGTTGGTTCCATCCCTGGTCTGACATATTTGGTGATCTACATAATATCATATTAGGTTCACTGTTAACCTAATGAATGATCAAGGATAACCATTTCAAATATGTAATGATCTAGGATAATCGATATAATGCATGCATAAGATGTTTACGTAAGTCTATTACCTTATTCGTGACAATCGGCAAATGCATTGATATCTTTAGGGCCAATATAATCAATGGCATTACAATTTAGGCTTGATTCGATTGGTATCAAATCTTGTGTTACATGAATAAAATTCTATCCATCTTTATACTCTACCACAATCGTAATCTAGAAGAGGAAGAAACCTGCAAACACAGCAGCACCCGAGGCCAAAGTCTGCTTCAAGATAGAGGCATCATCGGCTGTTGCTTCGACATCATCTGCTTCTTCGGATGCCGGTGCATCAGCATCAGCATCAGACTCAGACTCTGCCTCAGGTGCATCCGCAGATTCTGGTGCATCCGAGGGTGATTCAGAGGGTGATTCAGAGGGCGATTCAGGTGCTGGTGGGCTAGCATTTGATGCATCGGCAGATGGGCTAGGTGATGACTCGTCATCACTTGAGGGCGATGGAGACGATTTAGGTGAGGACCCACCAGGCGAAGTTGGAGGTTCAGACGGTGTTGGTGCTTTGGCTTTGTCGGAAGTCGCTGGAGGTGACGCTTTAGGGGAACTAGCTGGTGTATCAGCAGCAAAGACGAAACCAACAAGGGCGATGAAAATGAGAGCAAGCACGATGAATTTTTGTGCCATTATACACAAAAGTTGAATTAAAGAGATGAAATGTTTAGTTAAATTGTCAAAAAGGAATCCACAAGTTTCTTTATGTTTGATTGTAGAAAAATTCTGCTTATTCTGATGATGTAATATTGACAAAATTGAGAAAATGTTTCTATATAACAAGATGTAGAGAAAGAAGAGAAACAAGTTTGAGGTGTAGAAATATTTTAGGGAGAGAAATATGGAGGGTTCTTGTAATGTTATTTTACCATTTCAAACCATTCTCAGAAAAGAAAATTAACACATTTTGTTTCAGGAGGACCCTTCAACAACTATACGCTGACTATAATGTCCATTTAACTTTAATATTGGTCTATTACCTTTCAGTCGCATGTCGTTCGCCTCGACATAATAGTTCTATCCTTAACGGGTCAAAATACTAAGCTAAAAACGAACATTTCAAATGGATTGACAACCACCAAAAGTGACATGTTGATGCATACAACTCTCATATACTTCTATGCAAAATTAGAGTATACTATTTCAATAATCTAGTAAGTATTTGTAACCCTATCAAATGTAAAACCTACTTTTAATAGTCTACAAAAAGGTCAAAATAGTGTGGGTCAGCCAAGCCCAAACTGACCCATTTCAAGCAGCACTGGAAAACACCCAATCTTGCCCGACCCAAACCACCCGACCATCCATTTTGACACATGCAACATGCACCTTTCTTGCCTAACAACTGCAACATTACATCAAAACCTGCCTTTATACAGATTCCAACACTCGATGGATCAACGTTTTACTTCAAAAAATCTCGAGTGCTTGGATACTTGAATTGACTGGCTTTCTTTACAATAGCAGCAAAGGAAAATGACGATAACACAAATAGATATTCAGAAACCCTTCAAGTTCCAGCATTAATGATAGCTTTCATGAACTATAACGTTGGGATAATCATATGCAAATGGCAGTCTATCAAGCCATGAATCGTGACAAATAAGGTCTCTATATGAACTCTTACACGTCTGTTGACTCTCCTACATTACTAACATGTGATTTCTTCTTCAGATAAACCAACTACAGCCCATTGCCTAAAAGCTGAAATCTTATCATATCTCTAGACAGTATAGTTTTTTTCATGAGAAAGGAAACGAAAGAGCTTATAGGCAGAACTGGAATTTTATAGCCACAAAGACTCTGCACATATCCTAAAAGCATGCAAAAAAACATGATCCTACAACCAGATTGTTTGTATCATAATCTATAGAAACAGGAACTCCCCTTCAAACTTCAATTGCAATGAATATGAACTAAACTTAAAAAACTAAAACAACCAATTTGAGTTACTAAGCACTTCCAGTTTAAGCAATGGACCAAAATCTGATCCGCGTAGGCACGTAGCTAATCTTTCTGAGAGCTAAAATCGAGCAAGAAATCTTATGTGATCTAAACTAGTCCGGCCAATATGGAACTAAAGAGTACGACGATGCAGATCATCTACTTCCTCAAAGAATACAGTTAACCAACATGACACCAACTGCAAAGTTTACACCATTCCAATGCACATAAGGTCTAGGATTATAACTAATGGAATATGGGCTCATTAGGCAAAACGCCCTACCCATCTTAGAGGATGTTAAGGTAATTATTATGTGACTTGTGGAACAGAAAATTACCATAACAAGTTAACAACAGAAGTCGGCTAGGATGTTTGATCTGCAAACTTGTGATAATCATATGATACGTAAAAAATGAGAACTAAAAATCAGATAATTAACATAAATTTGGCCGCACCTACTCCTAAACGCATCAAATCAAGCGCAACGGGTTAATCTTATGTGTAGAGGCAGTAGAGCTAATTCAGTTTCACTAGTATAACGCAAACAGTGTAAATTAATACTAGAATGCCAAGCATAATAAGATCAAAGGCACTAAATTATTAAACTCAATTCAATTCGAGCAATAAACCCAGTCCCGAAAGATAAACTTTCCGCAACATTAAATTCAAAAGAGGGCTTTATATAATCATATTACATAAAAATAAAACTTTCGAAACGAAACGAAGGACATAATAAGAACAACCTAAGTTTTCCTACGGAGACGCTTCCTTAGCTTCTTCAACTTATGTTTATTCATCTTCTTCTTTCGCTTCTTCTTTACGCTATCCGCGTAAATCACATTCTCCTCTTCCCCCAAAACGACATCGTTTTCTTCCTGCTCAATGTAACCAACTGGGTTGAGAAATGACTCAAATGCAAAACTAGGGTAGAAAACTGGGAATTTGTTAGGTTTAGGGTTAGGGTTTGGTTTAGGGATATTGGTGGTGTTGTTGAAGATTGGGATTGGCGGGTCGGGTAAACGGGTGGGTGAAATGAGGATCCGACTGTGATTGTTGAGAGTGATTATTAGGGTTTTGTTACGACTTAGTTTTTGGATGATTGAAGAAGAAGCCATTGATGATGGATCTGTTTGTTTGTTTTAGGGTTTTAGTTTCTGTGTGTTGAAATGAGCAGGAGTAATTTTTATAAAAAAAAGGAAATCAAAGGAAAAAAAAAGGGATAGGTGTGAAAAGATAAAAAGAAAGTAAAAAAGTGCCCCCATGCAGGATCGAACTACAGACCTCCAGTTTACAAGACTGGCGCTCTACCACTGAGCTATAGGGGCTTTTTGTTTATTTCCCATGGGGTACATGTTATTAGCCAAAACGTTTTGTAAAGGTAGTTATTGAATATGCATTGTAACAACTTATTTTATGCTAGCTAATTCTTTTATCTTCTTAATTGGTAAGACTTATATACAATGGATGTGTTTTGTTTGACTTGGTATAAAGGATATATAGTTAAAGGGCTGTTACGATCTCACATCGGCCAAATATGGGATTGGCCGGTGGTTTATAATGTCTGGTGTCCTCTCCTCCTTTAAGCTAGCTTTTTGGAGTGAGTTCTACACTTAAATTTATAAACGATGCGAACCGAGTGTGGGAAGGTTCATATCAAATTGATATCAAGCTGTTTTCTTGAATTGTTCTTTCTTCCTATCTCAATTCCATTATCGGATCTTAAATGGTCCCTAGTGGTGCATATATGTGAGACATTACTTTGTTATGTTAAGGTGTTATATTAACATAGACTTCTTATTCAATTTGTTGGAACTAGGCTTGAAGTCCATGACTCCCTTTTTGATGGTTACTTAGCATCACAGTTTTTCTTGCTATCGGACATTGTGATTTACTTCACCTTTCCATCTTGACACGAGACTCATTTGTGTTGCATTCAAGCTTTTAATTAAGCTAAAGTAATACGTAGGTTCACAACTGTATATCCCAAGGATTAGACAGAAATAATATTTATTAAGATTCATAAAGTATTTTATTACATCGAAAGCGAGTCTGACTCACACAGTAGTTTAGACTCGTCATATTACACTCAGGTAATTAAAAGGGACTGCACTCTTCACACACTAAATTCTTATTGCATTACAACACAACAAAGACACACACTCACGTATATAAAGTAACCGGCATCAGAGGTTGCCGGATTAGTAGACGTGCATAGATGCTGCTTAATACGGTTCAAGGAGGCCAGTTTGGTCATGGCAACAAAGGAAAGCAATGTATTTTTCCATCAGCCTGTGACACTCAGGGCAACGCATGCCTTCAGGGATTCTACCAGCTGCAATGGGAAACTCAAAGCGACAACAGTTGTTTGCTGCAACATGAAGCTTGTCATGGTAGTCCTTAAATGACATATCAAATCCCCTATTGGGAATGTGCTCCTTCCATAAGTCAAAGTCGACAGGTGTTTGCAACATGGTGGATCCATGTCCGTTGGTGAGTATCTGTGATCCTTTACAAAGTAAAGCCCATGATCCGTCCTTGTCGTAGCTGAGTAGTTTCTTGATCTGCAGCATTATCATGTCTTGATCATCAGCTTTCCTAAGTTGGATCTTGGAAAACAACATGCTTTCTAGACGTGTCCAGAAGAACCAGATTAGCGTGGTGTCTTGCCAGCAATAGCTAAGCTTCTCCGCATTGATGGTGTTGATTGCCTTACGGACAGTTTCCTTTTCTTGCTTTTTCCAACATAGGCCATTTCTATTGGGATGCGTGCAGCACGCCATGGCCCGTGCAGTGCTGGTGAATTTGCGAATCCACTCAATGTCGTCCCCTCCGTACAAGAATATGTATTTTCATCTTTAACCTAAAACAAGAAGTAACCCATCTCATACTTGAAAATACTGTCTTTCAAGAAAAAAATTGTGTCGTAATAAACGAGATACTTACCCAATTTAGTATGGTGGGGTCCATGCCACTGACCAGCAACTCCAGCCTCCAAGTTTCCTCCCTCCACAAACTTTCCTCTCTGGCACTAGTAAACGGGAAGGCGTTGCTTCCCCAAATCCACATCATGTGAAGGGCATTCGGGCTCAACTCTCTTCCTTGTGGGTCCAGCACTACGAGGATGGGCTTGTTCCTAAAGTGCCACCTATCTCCGATAGACTTTTTAACCGCCCTGTCAATGATGTTAGGGTGGTACACCGAGTACCATGGCATAGTGCTCTTCAAATCCTCAAATTGTCTTTCCATTGCTTCAGTGTACTCTACGGAAGGATCCACAATAGGCATCCATACAAGCTCATATAATGCATCCATCCTTGTTCCTTGAATCCGGGACTCACTGTAGATTTGCTCAAGGATTAAAAGCTCGTCTCGGGACATGTCTAGCCCGGATATCAGCAACAATACGTTCCTTCTCCTCAGAACTTCTAAGCTGACCTATTGAAGTCAATTCAACATGAAAGTATAAAAAAGAAAGATAAGAAGCTGCTTTGTTTCGACAAATATACGTAGAATGTGAATTATTGCTCAAACGAACCCTTTGCTTAGTATTGCCATCATAGAGTGGTAGTATGTCATCCCTTGGACTAATCAAGGTTTTGAGGATTTTCATGTTGTCGATATGGATTGTATCGAATAGCTGATTGAATGAGTTTCGGAAATCCATCTCCTTCCTGTCACCTGCATCAGTCAAACAAGACTGTCAAATCTATTATTTACAAGGGTTATTTGGATAACATACTACCAAACTTTTTCATTTGTCTTGTTTTGATTCTCCATTTGAGACATTAAAAAGTTTTATGCTTTGTTTTGGTCATTTTATATATATAACAAAAAAACCCTATAATATTTAACCGGCTTACAGAAATGATAGCGTTTGTATAAACGTAAACATATCTTTCATACATTTCCGACCCAAACCTGACCACCATCGTTTACTAACTCGTGTCAAATAAAAAGATTACAATGACTAAAACATGACAAGTGTATAAAGTGTCGAGAATATACCAACAACACGATGGCATTCTTCCAGTTGCTTCTTGAGAAACTCAAGTAAGTGGTTGATCTTAAGTAGTAAGGTCGATAGTTCCCATGACTGCATGTCTGAGGATGATATTCCGTACCTGTATAATGAAAATTCACTATCAATATCTTTTTTAGTCACAAGTCAATACACATTTGTGAATTCGACATGATTTAAGTTTTATTTACTCGTGTCCCATGCTGGTGAGGCTAGTAATCTGTGCAGCACAAGCGATGATTCCTCTAACATTCCAGTAAACAGCAGTAGGAATGGTATTCAACGCTCTAGCCATAGCTGGTACCTCATGAGTAATGTACATCGATGGGAGGTCCTTGAAATGGATGATGCATCGGGTTAATTCAAGGACAGACTTGATGAGTTTGTTAAGGGCATCAAATCGAGGTTTCAATGGGGCTGAATGCTCCATTATCATGGGTACTTGTCTGAGTATGGCCATTGATCTCGCCAGCTGGTTTGATGAATAAATTTGAGCTAGAAGCCAAAACTCTCCGTAGTTTAGAGCAAAAGCTGCGAGGGTCAACACAAGCTTTGCATCCCAGTGGAAGTTACCCACGGTGTGAAATAGTGCTAGGGCTGTCGTGTGTCCATCCCCACCAGTTAAGCACTTGAACGACATCTAAAATGTTTAACAAATATGATATTTTAAATTACGTGTTGGTAACGGCAGAAGATGAGAATACTAATTAATATAGGCATAAAGATTTGAGATAAAACCTCGCAAGCAAGTTTGTCGATAACGTGTGACAATGAGTTAAGCATGACAACTGCATTTGTTGGGTGGGATATGTTGTTCTCAAGTTTGGCCACATCTCCTGTATGTGTGACCTACATTGGATTCAAGAAGATCATTAACACAGCAATTAAAATATAAAATTCATAACCTTTTTTGTGAAATTTACACACTTATAAATATGTAAACTATGTTTACTTTAGAAGGTCAAATAAAATTAATACTTCATAACAACTTTTACGCATATAACTGATGATATATATATATATATATATATATATATATATAGAGTTAGGATCAAATAAATATATTAAATAGAAGGATATATATATATATATATATATATATATATATATATATATATATATATATATATATATATATATATATATATATATATATATTTTATTTTTTTGGAATTTATAATCGTACAATAGTCTAAAATTTTTCTACACTTAGAAAGGAATAGATATATATCCTCATGAATTGCATGAGAAATTGAGTGTAACAGTTCAAAGTGTAGGCAGATATTATGTTTTTGCATGCTCATATACATTACACATTTGTTATAGTGTAGTAAAAGATGGATGAAAAGTGACTTAAAGCGTAACAGATGAAAAGTGACTTAAAGCATAAAAGATGAAAAGTGACGTAAAGCATAAAAGATGAAAATACCGGTGAAGTAGCATCAGCATTGATGGTTGCATGTCGTAGAATTTCCTCCACAATTTGGAGAAGAGGTTTGACATCAACATCAGTGCCATCAGGGATATGAGTATCCATCACTTGCTTCATGATTACATTGTCGTCCGATGCACTAAAGATGGAGTTTCTTTCACCTCCATCCTGCTTTAGCATCATCGAATTGTGTGCAGGATTCACCATCTGCTCACGGTGCATAGGTGTATGCATTGGATTCATCATTGGATTCAGCATCGGGTTGCTTTTGGGAACCATCAAGTGGCTCTGCTGATGTGGCAATGCATTAGTTGCCAGGCCCAACAGCTGCTGTGCCACTGGGTTACTCATGGGACTCATTAGTTGCTGTTGGTGTGGCTGTTTCTGCAACGGGTTAATTGATGAACTGACGACCCCTGTGAACGGGTTTGTGTTTGTTGAGGGATTGGAGCTTGTTAACGGACTAGGACCTGTTAACAGGCGTTTTTCGGCGTTTGATGATGGCAAGGCCGTGTTGGTGGTGTAGCTGGAAAGTGATTGGTCCATTTTGATGAAAGACAAGTGAAGTTGGTTTGGTTGTGCACTTCCTTTGGGTAACATGATTGGCTTTATATACATATGACAAAATGGAATAAAGTGTTACTTGAGTTACTGAATCAACTTCCTTGCTTCATTTGGAGTCAAGAAAACTTATTGTTAATTTGAAGATTTCTCCTTTTGTGGTCTCTACTCCATTTCTTACCAGACCACCCGCATCTTTCACTTTTCCTATTTGGTGTCCAGAATCTACAAGCAGTACCTATGAAATCGGCGTGTTTCATGCAACTGCTTTGTTAATTGTACTTTGTGCATATGCATATGTTAAGTTTTTAAAATATGTATTCTGTTAAAACAATGTCGTTAAAGTTCTCAGCTTTTCACTGCACAGTTCTACTAACAGTAACTTACCTTTTAATACTATAATAAGACTGGTATAAACCGAAGGCAAAGTAACCGAGCAAGCACAGAGAGAAACATGCTTCTGATTCCTTGCTAATTCTGTTTGTCTTGGAATAAATATATTCTGAACTAAAGAGTTGGTAAAGCAAACAAGCAAGCACAGGGAAAAGAAAAAGATATCTTCTTTTCCTGGATACAATGTTGTTTTCATAGATTTCTTGTTGCTATTAATCAATTGCTGTGACCTAAAAGGAACTTCAAAAGTAGAAATATATCTTCTTATTTGCTTTCTTGCTAACTGTTAAATTATTTCATCAAATATTGTCTTAGGAAATAATCAAATAAAGCACTTGCAGCATAGTATAAAGTCCTTGGTTATTATATTAGATATGCATTTTAGTCACTTTTTCAACCCAAATCATTGACCAAAATAATATCAGATGAGCAAAAGGTAAATATGTGTATTGAAATTAGATCCATTTTCATTATAACTTGGATTAACATGCATTTATATTATTAGTGATAACTATATGAATAATGTATTAATGTTATTGATATTAAAGAATATAGAGCATTAATCAGTCGCGAGGTTCCGGGCATGAGAAGCATAAGTGCGGAATCAAACAAAGGTCCAAACGTCCGAGGGCGATAATCTAGTTTCAGTTTTGGTAAACTGAATAAGGGTATGATCATCACAAGGCCACACACAACATCATGATTGTCATAGGCTCTTTTAAGTATTCTTTGACATATTCGAAATTTACATTTTATCATGTATTAAACTTTCAGTACCAGTATATCATAATCCTTTTCTCATTTTAAGTTTCTATTTGATACTGTATAAAACAAGGAAACCTCCGACACAGGTCGGGTCAAGTCAGGACCCTGGCTCACTCGAGTCTAGAGACATATCCTGTCTGATGTTTGTAGATTTGTAGCAACTACAGCAAGCCAGGCCTTTTAACTTGTGGAAGTGCAGAATTTAACATCTCGTTATAAAATTAGTAACTCTATTAAACGTAAAAGATCTTAAAGAATCAAGGATGATACAAAAATGAACGGGAAATAAATTCTCTGCAGCCGTCACCATGATTATCCTCATTCAAAATTAGAAGAAGCTACGCTTAGGACGTTCCTCTGCAACATTAACCCTGATTGCCCTCCCATCCAAACTCTGCATCATATACACAAACCACAAATTTAATAAGACCACGACTTCCATAGTTTACAAACAATCAAATATTGATATTGGCTTTACAATAGTCCTTTGTAAATGTGACATTTTAGGCCATTTACTTGTAAACGGGTCGATTTGGGTTGCATTGATCACAGGCAGGTCAAAAGTAAAGGGGGTCAAATGGTCGAATAGGTTGAAAATGTTCAAAGTTTATTTTACACATATATACTTTAAATTAAATGATTTAGATTAATATTGTAACATCAATGTAATTAACTCCTTCATTACTTGTAGAAAAAAGTGGCCAAAATTATTAATGGTCAGGACCGAGGGTGAACCCTGCAAACCCAACAAGGCCTGTTACCCAACCTGCCCAACCCGTCTAAATTGACACCTCTAGTAGTTTGGATACCTGTCCATCGAGAGCAGCAATGGCATCATTCATTTCAGCCTCGCTTGCCATTGTTACAAAACCAAACCCACGTGAACGACCACTTTCACGATCATAGATCACCCTTGCATCAACCACCTTCCCATGTTCATTGAACACCTGTTCCAGTTTTGCATTATCCACTTCCCATGCAAGGTTTCCACATATATCTTGTATGCAGTAGCTACTACTCGTCTTTCCGGCTGTGAACCTCTTGGTGCAGCTTTGTTTACTGTAAGAAGCCTTCCACTTATATCCTGTTCAAAACAATCTTGACATCATAACATGCTAGCAATTGATATTTTAATACATAGTTTTTCTTATATTACTATTTTATCCTATTCCTTAAAGAAAGGCTGCATTTCTCTTAATATGTTTTACTTTGTATTACATGGGGTGTTTGGCATTGCGTTTTGAAAGTGACTACGATTATTATGCAGCAAATAATCAGTTTCTAGTGTTTGGGTATAGTACAACTGATTCTTAATAACTGATTATCTAGGTGTCAAAAATTTTACAACAACAGATTAGGACTTTAGTAGTAGTTACAACAAACACATAATCTTAACACAAATTCACGGTGTTTCATGTTTGGGATTCCGATTGCTTATATAAGTGCTTATCTACGTATAGCATAGTTTTAAAGCAAATAAGCAAATCCCAAACACCCTATCAGAAACTGCTTAGTTGCAGTTCTAAAGGCTTAAAGCAAGTAGGTAATCCCAAACACTCTACCAAAACTACTTATCCGGATTTTCTTATAGCTAGTTATCTAATCCTAATTATTCCACACATCAAATAAGAAATCAACCAACAGCCACAGAAATCATAAAAAATGAAACTTTACATATCCATTATATGCCTCCACAGCTTTCTCAGCTTCTTCAACTGTACTCATTGTCACAAATCCAAACCCTCTACTTTGTTCAGTATCCCTATTGTATATCACCTACAAAACCAAAAAAACAAACATTTTATAACAACCCAAAACTTTTATAAAAATAAATAAATAAACACTTTGTCATACCTCAGCAATCTCAACAGTTCCAGAAGAACTAAACAACTGAGCCAACTTTTCACTGTCATAATCATAAGGCAAATTTCCAACAAAAATCTTGGCATCTTCTGGTGGCTCAGAGTATGTTCCTTCTTCTTCTTCGGCTTCAGCTTCAGCTTCTGCTTCATTTTCATCGTCAGCCACAGTTTCTTCAGTTTCAGTTGCTTGTTGTGACCAGTCTGAGGTATGGGCTACAAAATGGGTCATTTTGGTTGGTTTTAGTGGGGCCCATGATATGGGTTTGAAGGGTTTTGAAGGGAGAGTTAAGTATGGTGTTGTGGCTATGGTTAAGTTGGGTTTAAGGTTGAGTAGTTGAAATGGAAGGATAGTTGTAGCAGAAGTCATAACAAGAAGTGGGTTGGGTACTTGGGTTGATGGTGGAGGATAAGGTGTGAAGATACAAAGAGTTTGCAAGGCTTAAGATTGTTTTGTTGTCAAAGGTTAGATTTTTGGTTTTGTGGGAAGTTTTGTTTTGTCTAGTGTGGTCCTTGTGTATTGAGATTTTACTAGATTATGGTCCTTGAACAAGTTGATTTTGGTTATGGTGAAAATCATCTAGTTTAAATAGAAATGAAGAAATTTGAATTCGGAAAGTCTATGAAAGTTGTTTGTTTATAACTAATAGATATTGTTGTCTGAAAATTAAAAGTGATAAAATAGATGGTTTCGTATTTGGGTGATGACACACAAGGGTGTTGTCAAGATCAAATTAGAATGCATAAATTATCGTCATCGAATCAAAAAATATGGTGTGAGTATCAATTCTCTTTCGTATTAAGTCAACTTTTATTTAAACATGACTCAATAAAAAATTTAAACAAACAAGGCCACAAGATATAATTTTTCGTGAACAGCAATGAGACTTGAACACATAATCTTTTTGGTAATGAGTCACTAGCATACCGCTAGGCCAAAGACTTTTGGTACAAAATATAATAGATGAATGCCATATTTGGTCGGATTTTGCCTCCTAGGTTCATGACCTACCAACTCCAGCGCATTTTTGACACGTGTCATTTCCAAGTATACGATTTTGTTTGTTTTCCACAAAATTTTACAAAATCTCCGCTTCACTAAAAAAATCATTTTTGTCTTATATGCCTTAAATTGACCGACAACGGTACAGACGATTGATGGTTGCTTCATCGATTACTTTTTCTTGGATATCGATAAGCTACACCGTAGCTAGGTTGTAAAAGAACCTGGATGTATGAACGAAGCTTTGTTCATGTTCATTCTTTTAAATTTTAACTGGAAAAATAAACATACATGAATGCTTAAGCGGACGATTTTTTGTTCATGTTCGTTTATTAAGAAAATGAGTTGTTCATGTTCGTTTATGTTCGATTCGTTAAGACGATAAACAAACATAAACGATCAAACGTAAATGAGCATTGACAAGCAATCATAAACTTTATTAAATTATGCACAATATATTGTTTTATCGGTGTTTTGTTTAAACAAACCAATTTTAAAATTATACAACTAAAAGATATGATATACAAACATATATAAATAAATGAACATTAACGAACACATAATCAAACGTTCGCCAACATAAATGAACGGAATGGACGCAACTTTTGTCCGTGTTCGTTTATTTAACTAAACGAACGTAAAATATTGTTCACGTTCGTTCATTTAATAAATAAACGAATATAAACGAACTTTTTATCGAACGGTTCATGAAATGTTCATTGAACGTTCAGTTCGTAAAACTCTACCTGTAGCAATAAAACAGACTAACATTTACACTTAAGCCCAAAAGTTATATTATTTGAATACATACATCTCATACATTTTTATAGGAGCCTTCATGGTAGAGAATCCATCGTTATAAAAGCGGTCATACTCTTGACAAGTTAGGGTTAGACGTAAACAAATCTCCACTCGGACTAAAAATGAGGCAATTTAAGAGGGATATCGAAAATGGTTTCTAAGGGTGGTTGCCTCCTCCTGTTTCAAATCAAAGTCTGCTTTTTTGACTTTATAATTTAGTCAAACTTCATTCTTTGTGGCTAATGATTTTATCAATTATATCAACAACCTTTGATTCGATATTCGAATCCAAAATGAATCGAGATAATTAAGCGCTCTGCGCTATTCTTGTTACTCCATAATATTCTTCTTCTTCTTCTTCTTCTTCTTCTTCTTCTTCTTATAAGCAAATCCAAACGACCCTTAATTCATATATCATATATGTATGTGGTAAGTACTATTTAAGAGGTTGTGATGATAAATTTAATTATGTCTGAGTGGATTCGAACGAAGTTGAGATTATCCGCATCTTGGCGGGGCGAATTGGTTTATTTGCAGCCATGGTGAATTTATCCTCTTTCTTCGATTGTTTACAGATCTGAGCCTCGTTATAATTCTTTCTTGGTTTTTACAAAACCTTGTTTCATTTCATGATTATAATCTTGCTTAATGTCACACCCCAAATTACTGCTTTGCAGTGAATGTAATTCTTGGGGATGACTATCATAACATCAAAGTTACATGTTAATACAAATAAGCCGTAAAACGTTTATTTATATTTTACGATCTTCTAATGTTTTGTCGATAACAAAAGTAAGATCATTTTAAGGAAACAAATAAAATACGTAAATGGTTTGAACTAATAGTTTTCTAACACACTTACGCTTTCACATAAAACACTAAAACAAGTATAAGTGATTTTATGATTTAGATACATATGTACAACAACTAGTGTTTACATATTGGGTTAAACATATACTTAAACTAAGTATACTAAAATGGGTAAAAACTAAGTGTATGCTAAATTGGGTAAATACAAGTATATACTAAATGGGTAAATACTAGCAAATGGTTTTGACCCATAACCCATAGTTTTATATATACCACTTAACCAAGTTCATTGTATCCTTAAGATACATTGTATCTAGAAAGAAAACCATGGATCAACCCATGACCCATGACCCATAACCAAAAATACCCATGGGCAAAGAGGAGCGGACCACGGATCCCTAGCTTTGTGCTAGCCGGATCCCTTGTGGTAGGGATCCGTGGGATCCACCGTGGGATCCGGGGAAACAGAGGATTTTTCCTCTATAAATAATGAGCCATTTCTTCATTATATCTCACCCCTCTAACATACTTCTCCCCAAGTTAAATCTCACTAACCTTAGATCCAAGAGATCTATGTTTGTAGTTTTGTCTTTATGTGATCTTTTAGGTTTCTCTTAAAGGCAAGATCACCACCTTTGAAGTCGAGCAAACTCAAGTCCATGAGTTGCCATGATTCCTCATCATCAAGGCTATTGAAGTCCTCTTGTTGATGATCTATTTCTTCTTCAAAGAAGTGTAGTGTTGAAGACATTAGTGAAAGATGTCTCAAGTGTCAAGGCGAAGATATTAGTGAAGCGGTATCTATCGCCATGGGATAAGCACTTGTGAAAGGTGCTTAGAAGTCAAGACAAGAAGCATTAGTGAAGGTGCTTAGAAGTTAAGACTTGAAGCATTAGTGAAAGGTGCTTCAAAGTGAAGACACAAGACATTAGTGAAAGGTGTCTTGTAGATTGATTCGTTGTGAAGTGAGTGGTGAAAAACACAATATCAACGTATATCAAAATAACCGTAAAATTCGACAAATTAACCTTTTAGTTAAAGGGTTAACGTTCCAAACCTCACGGGTGTGATAAAAGTGATACCGAGAAAGTGATTTCCCCGGGTCGTGTCCCAACGAGGTGTGAATGGAAGGATTCGTTGAGTTTCGTGATTTGAACTTGAATTGGTTTTAATGATTTGTTGATTTGAATTACGTATTCTACAAATTAATTAACAGGAAGGTAATTAAGGAAAGGGAACCCTAATAAACTAAAAATAAACTATCACTAAGCCTAAGGAATGATAAAACGAAGCTACACTAAGTCCTGGGGCTAAAACGTAAAATCAAGAAACAACCCGAGCCATAAGCGTAAAAGTTTTGCAATTTAAAGGCTACGGTATGAAATCAATTTTCCAACGTTCTATTTGACTAAAATAATTTTAGAAAAGACCGGTATTTTTTGACTTTTAAATTAATTACTATGAATTAAAAACTATTTTAATCTAATTTAATGATTAAAAATATAAAACTAATTAAGAAAAACTTGGAAAAATCACAGAAAGTACTTTGAATGATAAAGAGTCTAGGAAAAATAAACTTGGGGTGCTAGCTTATCCAGATAAGCTGTAATAAGCTAAAAGCTACTACTAAGCTTAAACTACCAAACCTGTGTTATATATTTAATTGTGCATTATACTAACGAACAAAGACCCAAGGGCAAATGGTAAGTATGCATGTGTGTGAGCTGGGAGGCGTGGGTTCGAGTCCCACCAAGTCAGCTTTTTGCAAAACAAATTTTTCTTTTGCGGTTTGAAGATGCAATCAAAATAAAGGATTTTTGTTGAAACTTTTATCTTAAAATACCTCGATAAAATTGTTTGGAACAACTTATTCTATCGACTATTGGGACAGTTTCAAACCAAAACCTTATTTCACACTCATGGCAACTTCTTAATAAGCTGTTTTGACCAGCCACAACCAAACATTTTCTTATCAATCTTGCTTAACATAAAAGTTGCAATCAAAATGGAAACTTTTGCAAAAACTTTTTGAAAGAAGCAATCTCAATAAGCTGTATGAACAGCTTATCTCAACAGATTTTTTAACTCTTAATAAACACCTATGAGAGCAGAATAAGCAGTCAACCAAACACCTTTTAACCCATATTCAAGCACCATAAGCAAATATCAAGCACTTGATAAACAAAGTGGATTTACCAATATGCATAAATGAACTAAGATAAGCTATAAAAAGCAAAAACAACCAAGGAAAACATAATGAAGCAGATTACATTAGGCGGAGAAACAGTTGGCAATACAATCTATACTAGGAATCCTTAAACTAACAAAATGGGCAAATAAGCGTTGGATAAGCACAAGTAAACATCAAATAAGTGTAAGTAAACTAAACCTAAACTAAGTTAACTAAAGGGCACCTAGAGAATCTAAATAAGCTAAGCTCAAGCAATCGATAAGCACAAAAAAATGGAAACCATCACGAGATACTAGTGCAAAAAAACAGCCAAGAATGGTGATTTTAAGGGCAAAAATAAGTCATCTAATGAATAAGCTAGGGTAAAATCCTAAAACAAGATTCTAGGGATGCTAAGGAACATGCAAAGCAATTATGAGCTAATTATGAGCTTCTATCAATCTTTACAAAGAAAAAAGGGGCGAAGGGACGATATGCATCAATGACACGAGCGATGGGAGCGGGATGACAAAAGGGCTCAATGGCGTTTCGAGTGGCAAAGTTACACCACCAAATAAGCACTAAGTCCAAGTATGAGCTAAATCGATAATCCTAGTACTACTTGCTACTCATAACATCAAGATCAAGTCCTACTTCTAACACTAACCCACCTAAATCTAAGCTTAGAATGGGACGGTTGGTCATTGTGGTGTGAAGGATTTTAAATCTAAGCCAAACTTTCCATCCTTCGCTAAAACCTGCTTAGACCCCTTTTGAAACTTGACTAAAACCTTAAAATAGTATGACTACAAAAGTCAAATGGGTAGAAACTAACGATTTGACCACTTAAGAGCATAAACCAAACACCCCTTTAAGACTTTTTATGACTAAAACAGGATTGGCAATACTTGAGACTTTGATTATTTTGAAGACTGAATGACCCCTTTACTAAAAATACTAAAATCAATTTAAGATTAGCAAATGAACATAAAGAACTGATAGACAAAATAAAGATAAACTGGAGCTATTTCATTACTTGAAAAACAGATTACAAGAAATAAAAGACTAATTTTAAAACTAAAACAAGGGGTGCCTTAAAATGGCTACAACATGTCCTATTTATACTAAACTACTGGTCTTCATGTCTTCTTCACTCTTGTGTTTCTGTGTGAGTGCAAGCACCAAAGAGATTCCTTTGTGCTTCTTGAAGTCCATCTACACCATCCAATGAGTTAGGTACCATTTAGATATATCATGCCGGTCCATGGGGTCTTGTGAAGCTTGGATTGCCACTTGGCCATTGGAATGAGGGGGAAATGGTAGTGGGTTTGGGATTTGGGTAAACACAGGTAAAGAGGAATAAGGTGAGTTTGGGTTTGATGTAGGCGGGTAAAAGGATGATATGGAGGTGGAGTGTTTGGGGAGAAGGAAAAGAGGAGTAGGTTTTTGGGGAGCGGATAAAGGGAGGAGCGGTATGTGTTTCTTGGGCGGAAAATGGGAAGACAGGGGTTGGATGGGTTGTTTATCGAGTTGACCAAGTCCGTGGGTTCAACGGGTCGGATTTGGGTTGGACTTGGATATTGGGCTTAAGTAGTAAATGGACTTAGGATGAATCCATTTAGTATTTAAGGGACCAAAATTGTAATTCGAAAATCCAGGACCATTCATGTAATTCGAAAAGTACTCCAAGGGCTGCTTTGTCAATCTCCAATATTCAAGGGACCAAATCATATTTTTTTTAAACTCAAGGATCAAATTGTAATTTTCCAAAATTCTTATAAAGACCAAAATGACAAATTAGAATTACCAAAGGACTAAAAATATTATTTTCCAATTTAAAATGTCCAGGGTAAATCATCAATCTTTGAAATTCCGTGGACTAAAGTTGCCATTTTAAAGTTGGGGACCGAAGCGCCAATTATGCAAACTTTGTTCGTTTTTCATTTGTTTTCAATAATTTTGCATCCGAAACATATAAAACACAATTTTGAGATATTTTGATATTTTGATGCATTTCGGAGTGTTTTAGATGTTTGCAGCGGTCAGATTTGACCAAAAATGATGAGTGAATAAGCACTCATCAAATCCCACACTAAAACATTGCTAGTCCCTAGCAATCTTTTGAAAAACTTAATGGATTTGAATCTCTTTACCAAAAGCCATTACTTACGGAGTAAGCTAAATGTTTCGATTCAAGTAAGAACTATGGTACATCGATAACCATATGATTTTGAGCAAATCACCGACTTTCAACGGTTTTGATTTGTCTTTACGAAGCCGTTGCTTCGGACTAGCCAACTCTTAGATGAAATATCTTTGGTGAGTCGATTACAATTATGGATTTCAACGCCTTTACCACAAGCCATAAACTTGCGGGCTAGCCAACTCTTCACTAATTAAAGATATGGTGAAATTTGAACACCATACAATTTTGGGCAAATTGCAAGCCGTCATGATTTGATAAATCTTTACCAAGAGCCGTTTGCTCTGGATTAGCCAATCCTTTTGTTTATTAGACATGGCGGATCGATAATCAGAATCCGTAAGTGTAAAACACTTACTCCAAAAAAAATTTGGCCAAAATGGGGAATAAGATGGTAAAACATATGATAAAATTCGAGAATTCCCCCACACTAGAAATGAATATTGCCCTCAATATTCAAAGTACCGCAGTTATGCCAGGCGAGAACGTAAAGGGAAATACTCTGCCATTATTTGTGAAAAGTTTTTTTTTTTTTTTTTTTTTTTTTTGAAACTTATATACAACGGTGGGGCAACTCCCCACACTAGGGTGGTAGAAAGTAGAAAGAAGTCAATACGGTGAAAAACCCATATAGTGTGCTACTTTTTTTGATTCCCGAGTCGCTAGCTTGACTCGATCCCGCATTCATTGGTTCATGGGAAGGTTTGGAGATCCGGGACAACCATGGATGGTATGTCCTCCAAAATAATGTTTCAATCTATGTCCATTCACCTTGAAGTTTGGTTCGTCGATCGAGATAACTCAGCGGTGCCATATGGAAAAACTTTGGCAATGGTGAATGGACGGTCCAACGGGTCTTAAGTTTCCCGAGAAGATTTTCGGTCTAGAATTGAAAAGAGGACTCGGTCACCAACGTTGAAAACGCGGTTCTTAATCTTTGAGTCATGGATCTTCTTTGTCTTTTCCTTGTAAATCAACGAGTTCTCGAGGCTTGATCACGAGTTCATTTAATTCATTGAGTTGAACTTTCCGGTGATCACCCGCGGACTTAAGGTCAAAATTAGCATGCTTCAAGGCCCAATAGGCTTTGTGCTCGAGCTCGATCGGAGATGACACGCCTTTCCGTACACAAGCTTAAGGAGTACACCGATGGGTGTTTTGTATGCGATACGGAAGGCCCAAATTGCATCTTCAAGTTTGTCCGACCAAGAGGCACGGTTTTCACCTACGGTCCTCTCAAAATTCTTTTCAAACCACGATTCGAAACTTCCACTTGCCCACTAGTTTGTGGGTGATACGCAGTAGAAAGGCGGTGAGTGACACCGTGCCAGCATGACTTTGCGAATTGATCGTTGCAAAGTGCGTACGCGATCACTAATGATGGCACGGGAGTTCCAAACAGGTGAAGAGACTTTAGAAATTTCACAACTACTGGGCGTGGTTGGTGGGGGCGCTTTCGCTTCCACCCATTTGGACAAATAATCGACCGCCACGGTATATACTTGTTCCTCGAGAAGACGGAACGGACCCATAAAGTCAATGCCCATCGTCAAAGATCTCGACACTTGAATGGCATTTTGAGGCATTTCATCTCTTTTAGAGATGTTGCTATGACGTTGGCAAGAGTCGCAAGACTTGACGAGGTCATGGGCATCTTTGTAAATCGTGGGCCAATAGAAACCGGAATCAAATACCTTCTTAGCGGTGTAGTTCGGGCCATGATGTCCCCGTGGGTCCATTATGACAAGCCTTGAGAATTTCATCGGCTTCTTGGCGT
The DNA here is from genome assembly GCA_022545495.1 of Chrysanthemum lavandulifolium. Classification (NCBI taxonomy): domain Eukaryota; kingdom Viridiplantae; phylum Streptophyta; class Magnoliopsida; order Asterales; family Asteraceae; genus Chrysanthemum; species Chrysanthemum lavandulifolium. Next base: position 87,320,009 of record CM040245.1, on the reverse strand, counting down.
GAACACACCGTCGGATGACTTGATCCGCACAAACCTTAAACAAGTAGGGTCGTCCTAGAAATAATGCTTAACATCTTTGAAAATTTGTTCTTTGTTGGGACGACATCCCTTTCATAACAAAGTTACCCGCATGATAGTTTGCAAAGTCGGCAAACCATGGGTACTCAATTTTCATGATGAGATACCACATTAAGAGTCTCGAGAGGAAAAGTTTCATTTATTTCCTTTTCTCGAGCACACCTTGATGTGGGTTTTCAAGACGAGAGAGATGATCACCGCTAGGTTTTCCGCTCTTTTTTTTATCACGGATAATGATATCAAATTCTTGTAGGAGGAGAACCCATCGGAGCAATCTCGGCTTTGCATCTTGCTTAGCAAAGAGATATTTGAGAGCCGAGTGATCCGTATACACTATGCTTTTGGACAAGATCAGTATGGCCAAAACTTCGAAGCATACACCACGGCTAGTAATTCTTTCTCCGTCGTAGTGTAATGTGCTTGAGCTTCGGTCAAAGTTTTGCTAGCATAATGTATAGGTGGAAATGTTTTGATTTTCGTTGCCCCAAACGGCACCTATGGCGAAATCACTTGCGTCGCACATAAGCTCAAATGGTAATTCCCAATCGGGGCAACTAGAATTGGTGCCGTGAGCTTCTTCTTAAGAGTTTGAAAAGCTTCAACGCACTCACTAGAGAAGATGAAAGGAGTATCCTTTTCAAGAAGTCGGGTCATAGGCCGGGATATTTTTGAAAAGTCTTGAATAAAACGACGATAGAAACCGGCATGACCAAGGAAACTTCTAACTCCTTTGACGGTTGTGGGAGGAGGTAATTTTGAAATGACATCGACTTTAGCTTTGTCAACCTCAATCCCGCTCTTAGAAATCTTATGGCCAAGGACAATTCCTTCCTTAACCATAAAGTGACATTTCTCCCAATTTAGACTAAGATTCGTGTTTTCACAACGTTCAAGCATCTTTTCCAAATGGGAGAGACATGTTTGGAAAGAATCCCCAAAGACCGAAAAATCGTCCATGAAGACTTCCATAGTCTTTTCGATCATGTCATGGAAAATGGCCATCATACACCTTTGGAACGCATCTGGGAGCATTACACAAGCCAAAGGGCATGCGTCGGTAAGCAAATGTTCCATAAGGACATGTGAATGTGGTCTTTTCTTGATCTTGTGGGTCAATGGGTATTTGGAAGTAACCGAGAAACCATCGAGAAAACAATAGTATTCGTTTCCGCTAATCTCTCAAGCATTTGGTCCATGAAGGGTAATGGAAAGTGGTCTTTCTGGTGGCTTCATTTAACTTTCGATAGTCAATGCAAGCACGCCATCCGTAACCAATCGAGTAGGAATCAACTCGCTTTCATCATTTTCAACAACGGTAATGCCACCTTTTTGGGCACACAATGAACGGGCTAACCCAAGGACTATCCGAGATAGGGTAAATCAATCCGGCATCGAGAAGTTTTATGACTTCCGCTTTGATAACCTCATGAATTTTAGGATTCACCCTTCTTTGGTGTTGAACCGCCGGTTTGAAATCATCTTCCATGAGAATCTTGTGTGTACAAAATCTCGGGTCAATACCCTTGATGTCGGAAAGGTTCCAAGCGATGGCTCGCTTGTGTGACTTCAAAACCTTTATGAGAGCGGCTTTTTCATCCTCACTCAAGTCTTTAGCAATAATGACGGGTGATTTATTGTCATCCTCCAAAAATGCATACTCGAGATGAGGTGGTAAGTCCTTAAGTTCGACCTTGGGAGGATCATTAGATTTTTCAATCGTTTTGATTTCCTCTTTATGAAGTTCTTTAGGAGGGAGTGATGAAGGATCTTCATTGAGCATCTTCTCGATGAGAAGTATATCTCCTCAATGTCGATGGGAGCGTGATCAATTTCCCATGGAATGTAATCACTAGCCAAGTATGCTTCAATCTCTTCCAAAATAAAGTCACTTCCTCAAACGGAGTGAGGGAGGGAAGAGAGCAACAATTGATCAACCAAGTGGGATTGCCACTCGAGAATCGAAGAATTTCTTGAGAATACTCCTCCGATACAATGTCAAGGACATCAATTTTGTTGACGGAATTGTCTTCATAATCGGGGAGTATTTCGTAACTTGATTGAGATTGAAGGTAACGGCTTCCTTGTTTACCATAAAGTGATTTCCCTTCATCAAGCGCCGATCAATGCCCGACCCGCTTTCAAGAAGCACCTCCCAAGGATGAGGGAACTGGGATCGGCATCAAATTCAACAACAACAAAGTCGGCGGGAAATGAAACTTGCCTACTTTCACAAATACATCCTCGGCTATTCTAGCGGACGAGAACTTGTACGGTCCGTAAGCTCGAGATCATACATGTAGGTGTAGCGGAGGTAATGAAAGCTTCTTCCACATGGAGTGTGGCATCAAGTTAATGCTAGCACCAAGATCGGCCAAAGCGGAGCATTGAACTATGCCTTGAAAATCACATGGGATGAGAAATTTTCGGGTCTCCTAACTTTTCGGAAGCTTTTAAGGATAACCCGAACAATTTTCGCTCAAAGAAGTTTTAGCCATTTCGAAATCTTTTCTTTGTTATTCAACAAATTTTTGATTGTTGGACCGAACTTTGGCATTAGAAGAAGAAGGCCCATGAAACTAATCTCGAAGTGCAAATCTTGAAAGATTTGGATAAGCTTCTCCATTTGTTGACTAGTTTTATCACGAGCTTTTGGTCATTAAGCCTTAAAGGATAAGGAAGTGAAGGCTTAGGAATGGTCATCGGAACAACGGGTTCCGAATTGGAGGTAAGACCACCGGAGGTTGGACTTGTCTTGGTGCCGATGGGCTTGAGTTATGCACCTTGTCCTTTGATATCTCGGTTTCGCTCCACATCCCTCACCGAGAAGGATTAGGCATCGAGGGTCCTCATAAGACTTACCACTTGGTGGCAATAGCATTCAATTCACCTTTTGGGTTGGGAATGGTATTACTCGGAAGAGCACCAAGTTGAAGCTTGATTCTTTTGACTCATGAGACTAGCAATCATGCTTTCAATCTTGCTATGAGATTGATCAATTTTGTTACTAGTAGCTCTAAGCTCGGAAGTGAAATCATTCTTCAAAGTGGTAATTTGATTTTGCATGGACACCATCTTAGCTTCATTGCTTTTGATGTAATTAGCAATGTCAATGGAAGCTTGAGGAGGTCGGGCATGAATATTTTCTTGAGGAGCTTGGAATCGGTTTTGATTGAAATTCCTTGATTTTGAAAACCTTGATTTTGATTTTGAAAATTCGATTCGACTCGATTTTGATTGAACCGATTATTTCTATTTTGCACATTTTGATTGTTTTGATTTTGATTAAACCCGGTGGTCCAAGGAAATTGTTAGAACGATAGTGAGAAGGTTTCGGTCTCCTTGCGGTTGGTAGGAATTACCTCCGTATTGTAGGAACCGAAGCGGCATAAACGCTCTCTTGAGTGAAGCCACCGTGTCACACCCCAAATTACTTGTTTTGCAATGAATGGAATTCTCGGGATTGATTGTCATAGCATCACAATCACAGTTATATTGAACGACCTAAAGTGTCGTTTGGAAAATACATCGCTTGATTTAATAAAATAATCGAGTTACAACATAGGTCCCAAAAGTTTACAAAGTTTGCGGAAATATAAATATATTACAAGTCCAAACGATGGTTTTAAAAGAAAGTGCCATAATGTACAATGATGTAAGTCGACGCTTGCGACTCAAAAGGTGGTTCCTTAACCATGCCATGATGATAATGCCTTAGATACCGAGAATAAACATGCTAAAAGGTCAACACAAAGGTTGAGTGAAATCCATAGGTTTAAGTAATTCGTTTGAACACAATAATCGTAGTGTGAGTTAAATGGTTTCACACTCATCGTTAAAAACAAAATCGTATTTATTTCACTAAGTTCATGACACCAAAGCGTAAACATCGCACCAATAAAATTGGTAATCATCGCTTCATCGCCGCCCTAATAGGTAATTTGCCAATTTACCTTAATGATTCAATATAGTGCGCTCGATTTCCTAAATGGGTCAATAGGAGCGGAGTGTTAATTCCAATAGGCCTATTCACAATATTCGCTCACCGCAAGTGACTAATGGTTCATGATGTAGGGACTTGAACATGGCAAATACTTAGTGACAATAAAACATTCGGATATAGCATACAGTTCAAAGCATATGTGTTCGATTAAAAATGTAGCATGTATCTCCCCAAGTGTTTGTAAAACAGTTAAAAGAGTAAAAGTGGGGCTATGAACTCACTTGGTAGACTAGTGTGATGACAAGAGTGAGTACACTGAGGTATAGCGTGATGTTTCAACCGGGACCTATTACGAATGATATGATATGTAATGAGTTGCAATGTAATGTTATGCATGCATTTCGTATGTTATTTATACCATTTGCGAGTTTTGAAAAATATTACTTATCGTCGAAAATACTCTTTTGACGTCTTGACCATTCAAAAATCACTTTACAAGTATTTACGTCAAAATGTCATCCTACAATGGTTTTATAATGATTTATGGTGAAATTTTCACTTTTCGTCGTAAAACAATGTCGTCGGAATTTTTTGAAATTAACAAAAATGGCTCCGTAAAACTAGTCGTAAAATGGTGTACGTCGAACGTTAGAGAACGAACTCGACGGTTTTGGAAAGTTTGTATCGAAATCTAGAAGTTTCGATTCAGAGTTTTCGTCCAAAAGGTCTCGATCATAAAGATATTAAGGGTTAAAGATAGTGATTTTGGCTAATTGTGGTTCAAAAAGTGAGTTTCGCCAAGTTTGACAACCATAATTAATTTACTACAACTCCGCTATACAAACGGCTTGTCGTTTTGAAAATATGGCGGTGAACTTGATTTTACTAGAAGACAATTCTCCAAAAGTTTCACAACCTCGTTAAAAAAACCCTCAAACATGGACGTTATACTAATGTAACACTTGTATCGTAAAATAATATAGTTTTCGGAAAATAATAGTTACGGCAAGTTTATGAAAACGTGCATATCTTTGTCGCTTCAAACCGCTTTCACGTATAATATGTCCTTAGCTTCGTATCAAGTAAACTAATATATTTTGACTAGTCGAAATAATTTGTGAAGCTTAAGGCTTGTTTTGACCCAAACAAACTAAAAATATGTTCTTTGAAATTTCGAAAATAATATATTTTCGTCAAACTTGTAAAATCCATAACTTCTTCGTTATAACTCCGCTTTTATCCGCTCAAGCGCCACGGATTCGTTTTAAAGTATATTTTCTAAATATCAAGGCCAAAGTTTCGTGACAACTGTCGGTTTTCCAGAAAATCAAAATAAGGACAGAACATAATTTATACTTATCGAAAATAGTTTTTCTCGGACAAAACCTATTCTAATCCCTTCAAATCAACTCCAAAGCTAATCTAATCCTACCATACACCTTCTTAGGGTGTCATGGGTTCCTAATCACCATCAAGACCAAAGAATACCATGGGGATAATTATAGGATGACCAAATATGTATATATACTCTAAAATCATGAAAAAAAATGGTATAAATCACATATCATGCATACTTGCTCCAAAAATGAAAAGATGAATATGAAATGATAAGGAAACATGAAAATGAAAGAAATATGCTTACAAGTGAAAATGATGAGGTGTAAGTAACAAGGATTAGCCTAAATACTCTTGGTTTTTATTTCAAAACCTTATAAAGAGTATACACTAGATTGTAAAACACTTGAACTTGAAAATTTTGATCCTTTGATCTCTTGATGTAGAACCGGTTTTGGAGAAGCAAGAAAAGAGAAAAAAGTTTTCTAACACTTGGTAAAAATGAAATGAATGAGAAATATTGAAGTAAGACTTTTTATGATAGAGTATAGATCTATACTATCAAAGACATTATTTACCAACTTAATAAAAACCCTCCCCATAGGGCGGTTTTGGGGTTATGTTCCTCATTATATATTTTTTTTCTTTTCTTGCATATACTTGTGTTATAATGTGTAAATGTAAGTATGAAATTTGTATAGATAATGTATATAAAATGTAGTGTATTTAAGTAACTTTTGGTACAAGTAACTTTTAATAGATCAAAATAGAATGTAATGAGATAATAAAATTGTAAAAATACATTCCTTGTAAAATTTGAGTGATAAAATAATTATCGTATAATTTTTAAGAAAACGTCTTAATAATTTAACTTTAACGATTTATGTACCAAATAAATTTGAAACACTAGGAAAACTAAAATTATAGTTTTATGAACTAAATGTAAGTTTAAAATACATCGGGATCATTTTGAAAGTAACGGATTAAATATTCAAAATAATAACTCACGCGATAACGTTTATTTAATATAAAAATTACGCGTTAAATGTGAAATGAAATGTCATGAATGAACTAATATGATGCAAATGATGTCAATGAAATGTAGACTAATCTTAGTCCATATGAAATGTACGTGATGTTATGATCATGAATTCGCCGCTAAACCATAAAGGTTACGCAATTTGGAACAAGTAAACCAAGTTTACAATAAATGTTGAAATAATGAGGCATAAATTGTGTCAAGAAATGACCGAAGTACGGGTTGTCACATTCGCCCATCAAAAGGAATTGGTCCACGAATTCGGTTCGTGTTAGTCTCTCGGGGTTAGGGTTTGATGAGGCAAGCTTTCCATTCTCGAGCAAAACCCTCAAAGACTTTTGGTAACCGATTTTACTTAATCTCACAACTCATCAAACAAGAACTGTCATGAGATTAGGCTAAATCGGTTTAGGTAACGACTTGTTTCTAGCTCGATCTTTGCAACTCATCAAACAAGAACTGTCACGCGGATCAAACTGAAACAAGTGGTTTGAAGAAAATCTTTTGAAAATTTGGCTCGATTACGAATTGCTTACTCATATGAGACTACTACTCCCTTCATTGCATGATTCTTCTGAATTAGACATAGGTGATCGGGCTATGTATAATTTAGAGTAACTATGCAATGCTTGGACTAATCGACTCATATGATGTTTGGTGTTAAGTCAACTGATGTTAAAATTGTGATAGGGAATGACAGGGCATTCACCACATTCGAGTATGAAGAAAATAATGGAATGGGCATTAAAAGGCATCCATGTGACAATCGATATGAAATGAAAGTAAATAACTCGAAAAAATGTACGTATAAATCGCATGCAAAGTGAACATGCACTTCTGATGAAATGATGAGATGCTATGATGATGTAGTTATAGTCTAGGGTCAATGATGCAACCTAGTTCTCTATAACCGAAGCTCTGATGCCAATCTGTCACACCCCAAATTACTGTTTTGCAATGAATGGAATTCTCGGGATTGATCGTCATAGCATCACAATCATAGTTATATTGAACGACCTAAAGTGTCGTTTGGAAAATACATCGTTTGATTTAATAAAATAATCGAGTTACAACATAGGTCCCAAAAGTTTACAAAGTTTGCGGAAATATAAATATATTACAAGTCCAAACGATGGTTTTAAAAGAAAGTGCCATAATGTACAATGATGTAAGTCGACGCCGCGACTCAAAAGGTGGTTCCTTAACCATGCCATGATGATAATGCCTTAGATACCGAGAATAAACATGCTAAAAGGTCAACACAAAGGTTGAGTGAAATCCATAGGTTTAAGTAATTCGTTTGAACACAATAATCGTAGTGTGAGTTAAATGGTTTCACACTCATCGTTAAAAACAAAATCGTATTTATTTCACTAAGTTCATGACACCAAAGCGTAAACATCGCACCAATAAAAATTGGTAATCATCGTTTCATCGCCGCCTAATAGGTAATTTGCCAATTTACCTTAATGATTCAATATAGTGCGCTCGATTTCCCTAAATGGGTCAATAGGAGCGGAGTGTTAATTCAATAGGCCTATTCACAATATTCGCCACCGCAAGTGACTAATGGTTCATGATGTAGGGACTTGAACATGGCAAATACTTAGTGACAATAAAACATTCGGATATAGCATACTGTTCAAAGCATATGTGTTCGATTAAAAATGTAGCATGTATCTCCCCAGTGTTTGTAAAAGCAGTTAAAAGAGTAAAGTGGGGCTATGAACTCACTTGGTAGACGGTGTGATGACAAGAGTGAGTACACCGAGGTATAGCGTGATGTTTCAACCGGACCTATTACGAATGATATGATATGTAATGAGTTGCAATGTAATGTTATGCATGCATTTCAGTATGTTATTTATACCATTCATGAGTTTTGAAAATATTACTTATCGTCGAAAAATACTCTTTTGACGTCTTGACCATTCAAAATCACTTTACAAGTATTTACGTCAAAATGTCATCCTACAATGGTTTTATAATGATTTATGGTGAAATTTTCACTTTTCGTCAAAACAATGTCGTCGGAATTTTTTGAAATTAACAAAATGGCTTTAGAAAACTAGTCGTAAAATGGTGTACGTCGATCGTTAGAGAACGAACTCGACGGTTTTGGAAAGTTTGTATCGATATCTAGAAGTTTCATTCAGGAGTTTTCAGTCAAAAGGTCTCGATCATAAAGATATTAAGGGTTAAAGATAGTGATTTTGGCTAATTGTGGTGCAAAAGTGAGTTTCGCCAAGTTTAGACAACCATAATTAATTTATTACAACTCCGCTATACAAACGGCTTGTCGTTTTGAAAAATATGGCCGGTGAACTTGATTTTACTAGAAGACAATTCGTTCCAAAAGTTTCACAACCTCGTTAAAAACAAACCCTCAACATGGACGTTACGACTAATGTAACACTTGTATCGTAAAATAATATAGTTTTTCGAAAATAATAGTTACGGCAAGTTTATGAAAACGTGCATATCTTTGTCGTTTCAAACCGTTTTCACGATAATATGTCCTTAGCTTCGTATCAAGTAAACTAATATATTTTTGACTAGTCGAAATAATTTGTGAAGCTTAAGGCTTGTTTTGACCCAAACAAACTAAAAATATGTTCTTTGAAATTTCGAAAATAATATATTTCGTCGTCAAACTTGTAAAATCCATAACTTCTTCGTTATAACTCCGCTTTTATCCGTTCAAGCGCCACGGATTCGTTTTAAAGTATATTTTCTAAATATCAAGGCCAAAGTTTCGTGACAACTGTCGGTTTTTCAGAAAATCAAAATAAGGACAGAACATAATTTATACTTATCGAAAATAGTTTTTCTCGGACAAAACCTATTCTAATCCCTTCAAATCAACTCCAAAGCTAATCTAATCCTACCATACACCTTCTTAGGGTGTCATGGGTTCCTAATCACCATCAAGACCAAAGAATACCATGGGAATAATTATAGGATGACCAAATATATATATAACTCTAAAATCATGAAAAAAATGGTATAAATCACATATCATGCATACTTGCTCCAAAAATGAAAAGATGAATATGAAATGATAAGGAAACATGAAAATGAAAGAAATATGCTTACAAGTGAAAATGATGAGGTGTAAGTAACAAGGTAAAGCCTAAATACTCTTGGTTTTTATTTCAAAACCTTATAAAGAGTATAAACTAGATTGATTATACACTTGAACTTGAAAATTTTGATCCCTTTGATCTCTTGATGTAGAACGGTTTTGAGAAGCAAGAAAAGAGAGAAAAAACTTTTCTAACACTTGGTAAAAATGAAATGAATGAGAATTATTGAAGTAGACTTTTATGATTGAGTATAGATCTATACTATCAAAGACATTATTTACCAACTTAATAAATGTTTTCCCCATAGGGCCGGATTTTTGGGGTTATGTTCCTCATATATATTTTTTTTTAAATGCATTTACTTGTTATTGTGTGTAAAGTTTATGAAATTTGTATAAATAACTTGTAAGTAAAGTGTTAGTGTATTTAAGTAACTTTTGGTACAAGTAACTTTTAATAGATCAAAATAGAATGTAATAAGATAATAAAATTGTAAAAATACATTCCTTGTAAAATTTGAGTGATAAAATAATTATCGTATAATTTTTAAGAAAAACGTCGTAATAATTTAACTTTAACGATTTATGTACCAAATAAATTTGAAACACTAGGAAAACTAAAATATAGTTTTTATGAACTAAATGTAAGTTTAAAAATACACCGGGATCATTTTTGAAAGTAACGGATTAAATATACAAAATAATAACTCACGCGATAACGTTTATTTAATATAAAAATTACGCGTTAAATGTGAAATGAAATGTCGTGAATGAACTAATATGATGCAAATGATGTGAATGAAATGTAGACTAATCTTAGTCCATATGAAATGTACGTGATGTTATGATCATGAATTCGCCGCTAAACCATAAAGGTTACGCGAATTTGGAACAAGTAAACCAAGTTTACAATAAATGTTGAAATAATGAGGCATAAATTGTGTCAAGAAATGACCGAAAGTACGGGTTGTCACAATTTGGACACTCAAAATAAGGTGGACCACCACAAGTTTCACAACTCTTGTTCACGACATTCACTTGTTGATTGTTATTATTTTGACTCATTTTAAGTACGGCGGTGGATATTTCTTCAATCTTTTGGTTAGAGTCGTGTATTCAAGATGGAAGGGTGGTAGATCTCCTTGACTCACTCCTCTACCGAGGAATCCCAATAATTGTGGTGGGGGTCATGTTTTCAATGAGATCGTAGCACTCTTGGTCGCCTTTTCATAAAGGTACCACCAGCAGAAGAGATTTATCGTGTCACGATGTCTCAATGTTAACCCGTTATAGAAGCGTATCTATTTGGGTGACAAGCAACATGTTGTGGTTCGGACATCGATCAATCGAAGCTTATAAGCGTTCCCATGCCTCAAATAAGGACTCATCGGGATGCCGCCGAAAATACCGATTTCATTCTCAGTAGTTTCGTCACCATCGGCGGTGGAAAATATTTCGCCAAGAATTTGGAGATCATTTCATAGAAACTATGGATTGAGTTCTTGGGAAGACGATCAAACCACGCGGTGGCATGAAGCGTCAAGGAATATGGAAAGAGGTATAAGCGAAGGGCATCATCGGTGACCCCATTTTGCTTCATACTTTGGGTGACGGTGAGAAATTTGTCGAGATGCTTGTTGGCATCGTCACCCGGTGATCCGTGAAATTGGCAAAAACTTAGGACTTGCTGAATCATGTGATGCTCAAGTCCAAAATCCGTGGCCTCGATGTTGGCCGGGCAATTGGACCGCCCGCCCATCCATCGTGGGTTGGCAAAGCTCCTCCATCGTTCGGAGATCGGGAGCTTGATTTGTGGACCAGGTTGTTGGACTTGAGGTCCGTTCCTAGGTTATGTGTCATTGTGATTTGTTCGAAGGCACGATCTCGCACGCGTTTGCTTGGTTACGGTTACGTCTACGAGCTTATGAGCGAGCGCATGCACTTCAAAACAACACTTTCAATTAAAACAAGACCGAGGCAAAACACGGTGAACTTAAACCAATAATCCCACGTGAAATGATCACTTCTATAAGTAAAATGCACAAAGGAGCGGAGAGACTTTGTAGGTCGTACAAGCTTATTAAAACCCGTCTCTTTTCACCGCAATTTAATGTCGCCGTCCTTATACCCTCACGGTTTGTTAAACCGATAAAAGTAAACCAAAACACGAGCGACACAAAGGCAAGTTTTAAATCTTTAGTTCGAACTTATAATGATAACACCTCGAGTTGAGAATGTTATATTGATTGTGTCTTCTATTTATTTAAAACAACAAGGAAAATCTTTTGTATTTTTAATCTTTTACATATATATACAAAGAAAAGAAAATATTTTTGTATTTTTGTATTTTATAAAACAATAACTTCACGAGGAAGGTTCTTCAAGTCACTAATCGCAAAAATCACGATATTGTCGCAACACACCTCCCCGGCAGCGGCGCCAAAATTTGATTCGTTGTGAAGTGAGTGGTGAAAACACAATATCAACGTATATCAAAATAACCGTAAAATTCGACAAATTAACCTTTTAGTTAAAGGGTTAACGTTCCAAACCTCACGGTGTGATAAAAGTGATACCGAGAAAGTGATTTCCGGTCGTGTCCCAACGAGGTGTGAATGGAAGGATTCGTTGAGTTTCGTGATTTGAACTTGAATTGGTTTTAATGATTTGTTGATTTGAATTACGTATTCTACAAATTAATTAACAGGAAGGTAATTAAGGAAAGGGAACCCTAATAAACTAAAAATAAACTATCACTAAGCCTAAGGAATGATAAAACGAAGCTACACTAAGTCCTAGGGGGCTAAAACGTAAAAACCGGCAAACAACCCGAGCCATAAACGTAAAAGTTTTGCAATTTAAGGGCTACGGGTATGAAATCAATTTTCCAACGTTCTATTTGACTAAAAATAATTTTAGAAAAAGACCGGGTATTTTTTTGACTTTTAAATTAATTACTATGAATTAAAAACTATTTTAATCTAATTTAATGATTAAAAATATAAAACTAATTAAGAAAAACTTGGAAAAATCACAGAAAGTACTTTGAATGATAAAGAGTCTAGGAAAAATAAACTTGGGGTGCTAGCTTATCCAGATAAGCTGTAATAAGCTAAAAGCTACTACTAAGCTTAAACTACCAAACCTGTGTTATATATTTAATTGTGCATTATACTAACGAACAAAGACCCAAGGGCAAATGGTAAGTATGCATGTGTGTGAGCTGGGAGGCGTGGGTTCGAGTCCCACCAAGTCAGCTTTTTGCAAAACAAATTTTTCTTTTTGCAGTTTGAAGATGCAATCACAATAAAGGATTTTTTTGTTGAAACTTTTATCTTAAAAATACCTCAATAAGCTGTTTGGAACAGCTTATTACTGACTGTTGGGACAGTTTCAAACCAAAACCTTATTTCACACTCATGGCAACTTCTTAATAAGCTGTTTTGACCAGCCACAACCAAACATTTTCTTATCAATCTTGCTTAACATAAAAGTTGCAATCAAATGGAAACTTTTGCAAAACTTTTGAAAGAAGCAATCTCAATAAGTCAGTATGAACGTTTTATCTCAATGATTTTTTAACTCTTAATAAACACCTATGAGAGCGAGAATAAGCGGTCAACCAAACACCTTTAACCCATATTCAAGCACCATAAGCAAATATCAAGCACTTGATAAACAAAGTGGATTTACCAATATGCATAAATGAACTAAGATAAGCTATAAAAAAAGCAAAAACAACCAAGGGAAAACATAATGAAGCAGATTACATTAGGCGGAGAAACAGTTGGCAATACAATCTATACTAGGGAATCCTTAAACTAACAAAATGGGCAAATAAGCAGTGGATAAGCACAAGTAAACATCAAATAAGCTGTAAGTAAACTAAACCTAAACTAAGTTAACTAAAGGGCACCTAGAGAATCTAAATAAGCTAAGCTCAAGCACTGATAAGCACAAAAAAAAATGGAAACTACTGCTGAGATACTAGTGCAGCAAAACAGGCCAAGAATGGTGATTTTAAGGGCAAAAATAAGTTGTCTAATGAATAAGCTAGGGGGTAAAAATCCTAAAACAGCATTCTAGGGATGCTAAGTGATTCGTTGTGAAGTGAGTGGTGAAAAACACAATATCAACGTATATCAAAATAATCGTAAAATTCGACAAATTAACCCTTTAGGAAAAAGGTCAACGTGCCAAACCTCACGAGTGTGATAAAAGTGATACCGGGAAAGTGATTTCCCCGGGTCGTGTCCCAACGAGGTGTGAATGGAAGGATTCGTTGAGTTTCGTGATTTGAACTTGAATTGGATTAACAAATTTTTGGAATTGTGATTACGTATTCTACAAAATAGAGAACGAAAATGAAAATAAAGCATGTAAAACTAAGAAAACACTAAATAAACTACGACTAAGCCTAAGAAACAATAAAACAACGCTAAATTATATCCTAGGGTGCCAAAGTGCCAAAATGCAAAAACGCTAAAAAACGGGAACACACCGAGCCTAAAACGTAAAACTTTTGCAATTTAAAGGCTACGGGTGTAAAACCAATTTTCCTACATTCTAAATGACTAAAAATAATTTTAGGAAAAAGCCGGGTGTTTTTTCGACTTTTAAATTATTTATTATGAATTAAAATCTAATTTAATCTAATTTAATTATAAAAAATACTAAACTATTTTGGAAAAATCTGAAAATTTTATGAAAAATACTTTAAGTCCTACTGGTCCTAAGAAAATTATAAAAGGTGTCACCGCTTTTGTAAATAAGCGATTAAAATCCAAATAAGTCGGTAAGCTAAATACTGCCTAATGTATATAAGAGATAAATCTTGCAAGACTCTAACGAATAAAGACCCAAGGGCAGTTGGTTGTGTGTTGTGTTGGTGAGGCTAGAGACCTGAGTTCGAATCTGGTGCTTGGCACCTTTTTGCAAACTATTTTTTTTTTGAAATTTTCTTTTTGAAACTTGTTTATAAGACCAAAATAAGCACTTTGTGTGAAAGATTCTTAAGCACTACAATAATGAATAAGCACTATAAAGGGCAATAAGCTATCATGCATTTGCAAGAACATAAAATAAGCTAAAGGGAATAGATTATAGGCTGAAATGGGGGGGCAAAAAGCAGGATAAGCAGTTCTTAGGGAGCTCCTAAGCTATTATGGAAAATAAGCATACAATGAGATAAGCTAGCCTAAATGGTTGTTTTAAGCCTTAGAAGACTTCTAATAAGCTATTGTTGGTTGCCTAATTTATAGCAACTAACAAACCACCTAGTGATCCTAAATAAGTCGATGACAAGTTGAAATAAGCTAAAAAATTGCAAGTCTGCACGTGGGTTTCTTGATATGCAATCCAAAAGATCCTATGGGGTGATTTCAAGACCAAATTAAGCTAACAATAAGCTATATCTAAAAATTGTAAAAAATACTAACCTATAGCTAACCTACTGAATAAGCTCAATACCAAATTTCAAAGTCTAAGTCCTAACATTAAGTTTATTAGACATCACGAAGAACAGCAGTGGGCACTTTGGGACCTGATGTAACAGCAAAAAAATGAGCAAATGCAGATTTTAGAAGCAAATTTAAACTAAGCTAATGCTAATATAAGTGCAAATAGACTAATCCTATGTCTAGAGTGGCATGAGGAGATGCAAGAAAACAGTTTGGGACGATTTTGATAAGAAATAAGCGTGAAAAGGGTCGAACAATGACTATATTTATATTTGTTTCTACGCAAGTAAAATGACAGCAACGAACTTTTTTTTTTTTTTTTGTCAAAACTTGTATGAAACTTGATAAAACATATTTACTCATGTGAAAACCACTAAGAACCTTAAAGTGAGTTCGACTTGATAAGTCAAACGGGTAAAAACTGCTTTTTGTTCTTCAAATAAGCTTAAACCAAACACCCCTTAAATGGAAGTTTCAACTAAACTGATTTTCTATTAAAAGGATTGGGAATTTTTTTTCTTTGCAACTAAGTAAGCTAACTAACTCCAACTAATGGAAACTTAATCTAACAAGCAAATAAGACAACTAGAAATAAGCACTTAAGCGAGAATGATTTTGAAACTAAAGAAAATTTTCATTCAATAAATAAAAGTACAAGAGGCTTGAAACATGAAAACTACAAAACTAATTTTGAAATTTAAACCTAGATTAAACCTAAAACTAGACCCGCCCTATAACATTTGGCTACAACTCCTTTTATACTAAAACCCTAGGGTCTTCAATCTCTCTCGGGTCTTCACTTGTGCTTCTTTGAGTTGATCCCACCATTCAATAAGTAGGTACCAAACAGATATGATCGAGCCATTGATTTGGTCTTTAGACATGGATTTCCACCGTGGCATTTGGGGGAGAGGATAGTGGGTTTGGGAAATGGGTATAAGCGGCAAAGGAGGGTTTAGGGATCGAGTGTTTGGGGTTTTGGAATTACGGGTAAAAGAGTTGTGGGTGTTCGGGTTTTAGAGAAAGGATAAAGGAGGAAAAGGTGAAGAAGAAAGGGTGGGAGGTCGTTTTTTTATTCTTGAATGTGAGGGGTCCAAAAGGAGAGGTCAAGTGGAAGTGGAAGGGTCAAGTCTAGTGGTGTTTAGTATTAATCCATAAGGACTAATATTGCATTTTATCAAAACCAAAGGACCAAATCTGTGAAACTGAAATTGCAGGACCATTCATGTAACTTCTCGAAAAGTAATCCAAGGGTCATATTTGACAATCTCACATAATCAAGGGACCAAATCATCATTTTTAAACTCAAGGATCGAAATTGTAATTTTCCAAAAATTATCCAAATGACCAATTTTGACAAGTAAGAATTACCAAAGGACTAAAATGTTTATTTACCAATTTAAAATGTCCATGGGTGAATTCATCATTCTTAGAAATTCCAGGACTAAAGTTGCCATTTTTTAAAAGTTGGGGACCGAAGCGCCAATTATGCAAACTTTGCTCGTTTTCATTTGTTTTGATAATTTTGCATCCGAAACATATAAAACACAATTTTGAGATATTTTCAGATTTTGATGCATTTTGAGTGTTTTAGATGTTTTCGATTCGGTTTGACCTAAAATGATGAGTGAATACGCACTCATCAAATCCCCACACTAAAACATTGCTAGTCCCTAGCAATCTTTTGAGAAAACTTAATGGATTTGAATCTCTTTACCAAAAGCCATTACTTGGAGTAGCCAAATGTTTCGATTCAAGTAAGAACTATGGTACATCGATAACCATATGATTTTGAGCAAACCACTAGCTTTCAACGGTTTTGATTTGTCTTTACCGAAGCCGTTTGCTTCGGACTAGCCAACTCTTAGATAAATTATCAATATTATCTTTGGTGAGTCGATTACCAATTATGGTTTTCCAATCGCCTTTACCACAAGCCATAAACTTGCGGGCTAGCCAACTCTTCACTAATTAAAGATATGCGAAATAACACCATACAATTTTGGGCAAATTGCAAGCCGTCAACGGATTTGATAAATCTTTACCAAGAGCCGTTTGCTCTGGATTAGCCAATCCTTTTGTTTATTAGACATGGCGGATCGATAACCATAAAAAATTTTGGCCAAAATGGGGAATAAGATGGTAAAACATATGATAAAATTCGCGAGAATTCCCCCACACTAGAAATGAATATTACCCTCAATATTCAAAGTACCGCGGTTATGCCGAAACCGAGAACGAAAAGGGAAATACTACGGCCATTGTTCAAGATTTTTTTTTTTTTTTTTTTTTTTTGAAGACCTTTATACAACAGCGGGGGGCAACTCCCCCATACTAGGGTGGTAGAAAGTAGAGAGAAGTCAGAAATACGGGTGAAAACCCATATAGCGTGCTACTGTTTTTGATAACCGAGTCGTTAGCTTGACTCGATCCCCGCATTCATTGGTTCATGGGGAAGCAAGTGGAAGAGAAAATCTCAATCGGACTTCCATTCAAATAGTTTGGATAAACATTGAATGTGATGAAAGTTCCACTTCGATGAGATAAAACCGGCTCAAAAGAATGAGAAATGCCGGGATCAAAGATGGTATCTTCACTCCCGTAGGAGTTAATACATGGAGAAGAACTGGGAGGAGAAGGCAAAGTGTCAATTACTTGACAACGGGTGGGATAGGTGGGTAAAAGATTAGATTGAGGAACATTAACGGAATGTTCAAAAATCTTTTCCACCGCAAGAGAAGTCACAACATCCGTGTTGGACTTAAGAAATATCCAGAGTGAACTCCTTGAAAGGTAAGATACCGGGTTTGAAAACTTTATCCTCGGAGAGGAATGAAGTGCAAGTTTCAACCACGGTAAAATCCTCGAGGGTAAATGAGTTACTCATTGATGAAAGGGGATGTAGAGCATTTTGCTCAAAAGCTCATCCTCAATTCCCGGAGGAAGAGGGTCGATGTGAGCGAGTTCACCGCGAACTCCTCATGGAAAAGTCTACTCCTTTCGGAAGGAGGAGGTAATTCAAATGTGGACGACTCATACTCGTGAAGAGAAATATGAAAAGTGGGAATGCCACTACTCTCCTTTTCAAGATGATCGCCATCAAAGCGGAATACATCAAATTCGGAAGAGAATCATTGGAAAAGCCTCAAACTCAGAAAATGGTTCGGGCTTTTCCAAGATAGAGTCACTATCCTCAATGGGGATAGGAGTCAAGTCGGTTTAGCACAAAATGATTCGATCTTAGAAACGAGGAGATTTACATTGAACAATTTTCACGAAGTATCTCGTCCTCAATTTCGGATCATCGAATCTCTCACTTCCTCTAAGCTAACTAGCTCGAAGGTAACTCGACATAATCGATGTCTCCATAAGATAAAGAATCGTCAAACGAAGTACAATCGTTGTCGAATCGGAGAACATCTCGACATGATCGTTTGGGTTGTCAAGAGGAGAGAGAATCATCATCAAGAGGCTCATCAAACATATTATCGAAGATAACCTCGGACTCACTTGGGGTTGGGACAAGGTTCTCAACACAAGACGGTTCCGCTTCCGTAATAGTGCTAAGATTTTCGCCCCCATTAAAAGGTTATCCGAAGGTTCTACGGTAGATAAGGCCTGAGGTGGACATGTGCGGTACTTTGTGGGCTTGAGGTATGCACCTTGTCCTTTATCATCTCCCAATCCTCCTCATCCTCGCCATCGAGACGGCAAGCTTCGTTAAAGAGGAGAGCTTTTGAGCCGCTCGCTCATCGGCTAGTAATCTTCGTTATGAGCGACTTGTTCCTCGGAAAGTTCTTCAAGAATTATACGAGGAAATTGATTAATGACGGGAAGTTGTGGGGGTTGGACTTTGTCAATTCCGGAAGTCCACGATTGACATTGATAATCATCATGAGGACCCCCACACTTAGCACAATGAGGGTATTGGGGAGAGAAATTTTGAAATGACGTTTGATCATTGAAATGATGAAAATACGGTTCTGGTTCGTATGAATTTTGTGGAGGGTAATTGAAATTGTTTTGAGGATAACTGAAAGATTCCGGGTTAGAATCATAAGCAAATGAATTCTCAGCGCAAATCGAACAACATCCATTGACAAGATAGTTTCCACACCACTCGCACATACATTTGTAACAACGAAAACCTTGTGGTAACAAGTCTCCACAACCGTAGCAATAATTTTGATCAAACAAAGGTATTTGGGCTCGGAAATAGGAATCGAGGGTTCAACAACATCACAAAATGGAGGTAGGTTATTTCCGAAGTTGAATCTTGACGAAGTTCAATTAAGAAGTTTTGAATCATGTCATTTCGACCCTAAAGAAATCGCTTCAGAAACGCTCGTAAGATTCCGGAGGTGGGACAAGTGGTGTGCTCTTAGAGCTAGCAATTTCCACCACTCCGTTATGATCTCCGGCGTTTGAACGGGTTCATCATAATCAATTTTAATTTCGACCTTTTTCATTGGCTTGAATTTTTCAATTAGATTACGGCTCTAAATTCAAAGAAATCGCCCTCGTAACCCTCGGTAGGTGCTTGAGGTAACTCCGACGTTTGAACGGGTTCGGGTTGTGGCGGGTGGTCGAAATAACTTTGAAAAGACTTTTTGATGGATAGTTCGCACAAATTGCAAAATTCGCTTGAACTAGGCCTTCCACACCGCGCACACACACACTTGTGACAATGATGTTGATTCCTTTCCATACACCGAAGATGATCGTCGTCATTAGAATTAAACATATAGAGGGTTAAAGAGATAGAATTAAACGGTTTTGAGGTAAGAGAAATAGAATCATATGGATAAGAGGAATGAGAAGAGTATTTTTGTATTTTTGGATTTTATGAAAAACGGTAACTTCACGAGGAAGGATCTTCAAGTCACTAATCGCAAAAACTTCACGATATTGTCGCAACACACCTCCCCGGCAGCGGCGCCAAAATTTGATTCGTTGTGAAGTGAGTGGTGAAAAACACAATATCAACATATATCAAAATAATCGTAAAATTCGACAAATTAACCCTTTAGGAAAAAGGTCAACGTGCCAAACCTCACGAGTGTGATAAAGTGATACCGGAAAGTGATTTCCGGTCGGTCCCAACGAGGTGTGAATAGAAGGATTCGTTGAGTTTCGTGATTTGAACTTGAATTGGATTAACAAATTTTGGAATTGTGATTACGATTCTACAAAATAGAGAACGAAAATGAAAATAAAGCATGTAAAACTAAGAAAACACTAAATAAACTACGACTAAGCCTAAGAAACAATAAAACAACGCTAAATTATATCCTAGGGTTCCAAAATGCAAAAACGCTTAAAAGCGGAACACACCGAGCCTAAAACGTAAAACTTTTGCAATTTAAAGGCTACGGGTGTAAAACCAATTTTCCTACATTCTAAATGACTAAAAATAATTTTAGGAAAAAGCCGGGTATTTTTTCAACTTTTAAATTATTTATTATGAATTAAAATCTAATTTAATCTAATTTAATTATAAAAAATACTAAACTATTTTGGAAAAATCTGAAAATTTTATGAAAAATACTTTAAGTCCTACTGGTCCTAAGAAAATTATAAAAAGGTGTCACTGCTTTTGTAAATAAGCAGTTAAAAATCCAAATAAGTTGGTAAGCTAAATACTGCCTAATGTATATAAGAGATAAATCTTGCAAGACTCTAACGAATAAAGACCCAAGGGCAGTTGGTTGTGTGTTGTGTTGGTGAGGCTAGAGACCTGAGTTCGAATCTGGTGCTTGGCACCTTTTTGCAAACTATTTTTTTTTTGAAATTTTCTTTTTGAAACTTGTTTATAAGACCAAAATAAGCACTTTGTGTGAAAGATTCTTAACACTACAATAATGAATAAGCACTATAAAGGGCAATAAGCTATCATGCATTTGCAAGAACATAAAATAAGCTAAAGGGAATAGATTATAGGCTGAAATGGGGGGGCAAAAAGCAGGATAAGCAGTTCTTAGGGAGCTCCTAAGCTATTATGGAAAATAAGCATACAATGAGATAAGCTAGCCTAAATGGTTGTTTTAAGCCTTAGAAGACTTCTAATAAGCTATTGTTGGTTAAGCCTAATTTATAGCAACTAACAACCACCTAGTGATCCTAAATAAGCTGATGACAAGTTGAAATAAGCTAAAAAAAATTGCAAGTCTGCTGTGGGTTTGCTGATATGCAGTCCAAAAGCAGTCCTATGGGGTGATTTCAAGACCAAATTAAGCTAACAATAAGCTATATCTAAAAATTGTAAAAAATACTAACCTATAGCTAACCTACTGAATAAGCTCAATACCAAATTTCAAAGTCTAAGTCCTAACATTAAGCAAATTAGACATCACGAAGAACAGCAGTGGGCACTTTGGGACCTGATGTAACAGCAAAAAAAATGAGCAAATGCAGATTTTGGAAGCAAATTTAAACTAAGCTAATGCTAATATAAGTGCAAATAGACTAATCCTATGTCTAGAGTGGCATGAGGAGATGCAAGAAAAACAGTTTGGGACGATTTTTGATAAGAAATAAGCCGTGAAAAAGGGTCGGAACAGCAGCTATAGCTGCTGTTCTACGCAAGTAAAATGACAGCAACGAACTTTTTTTTTGTCAAAACTTGTATGAAACTTGATAAAACATATTTACTCATGTGAAAACCACTAAGAACCTTAAAGTGAGTTCGACTTGATAAGTCAAACGGGTAAAAGCGCTTTTGTTCTTCAAATAAGCTTAAACCAAACACCCTTAAATGGAAGTTTCAACTAAACCGATTTTCTATTAAAAGGATTGGGAATTTTTTCTTTGCAACTAAGTAAGCTAACTAACTCCAACTAATGGAAACTTAATCGACAAGCAAATAAGACAACCGGAAATAAGCACTTAACCGAGAATGATTTTGAAACTAAAGAAAATTTTCATTCAATAAATAAAAGTACAAGAGGCTTGAAACATGAAAACTACAAAACTAATTTTTGAAATTTAAACCTAGATTAAACCTAAAACTAGATCGCCCCATAACATTTGGCTACAACTCCTTTTATACTAAAACCCTAGGGTCTTCAATCTCTCTTGGGTCTTCACTTGTGCTTCTTTGAGTTGATCCCACCATTCAATAAGTAGGTACCAAACAGATATGATCGAGCCATTGATTTGGTCTTTTAGACATGGATTTCCACCGTGGCATTTGGGGAGAGGATAGTGGGTTTGGGAAATGGGTATAACCGGGTAAAGGAGGTTTAGGGATTGAGTGTTTGGGGTTTTGGAATTCGGGTAAAAGAGTTGTGGGTGTTCGGGTTTTAGAAAGGATAAAGGAGGAAAAGGTGAAGAAGAAAGGGTGGGAGGTCGTTTTTTATTCTTGAATGTGAGGGGTCCAAAAGGAGAGGTCAAGTGGAAGTGGAAGGGTCAAGTCTAGTGGTGTTTAGTATTAATCCATAAGGACTAATATTGCATTTTATCAAAACCAAAGGACCAAATGTGAAATCTGAAATTGCAGGACCATTCATGTAACTTCCGAAAAGTAATCCAAGGGTCATATTTGACAATCTCACATAATCAAGGGACCAAATCATCATTTTAAACTCAAGGATCGAATTGTAATTTTCCAAAAATTATCCAAATGACCAATTTTGACAAGTAAGAATTACCAAAGGACTAAAATGTTTATTTACCAATTTAAAATGTCCAGGGTGAATTCATCATTCTTAGAAATTCCGTGGACTAAAGTTGCCATTTTTAAAAGTCGGGGACCGAAGCGCCAATTATGCAAACTTTGCTCGTTTTTCATTTGTTTTGATAATTTTGCATCTAAAACATATAAAACAAAATTTTGAGATATTTTCAAGATTTTGATGCATTTTGAGTGTTTTAGATGTTTTGCGATTCGAGTTTGACCTAAAATGATGAGTGAATACGCACTCATCAAATCCCCACACTAAAACATTGCTAGTCCCTAGCAATCTTTTGAGAAAACTTAATGGATTTGAATCTCTTTACCAAAAGCCATTACTTCGGAGTAGCCAAATGTTTCATTCAAGTAAGAACTATGGTACATCGATAACCATATGATTTTGAGCAAACCACCGACTTTCAACGGTTTTGATTTGTCTTTACGTGCCGTTTGCTTCGGACTAGCCAACTCTTAGATAAATTATCAATATTATCTTTGGTGAGTCGATTACCAATTATGGTTTTCCAATCGCCTTTACCACAAGCCATAAACTTGCGGGCTAGCCAACTCTTCACTAATTAAAGATATGGTGAGTGAACACCATACAATTTTGGGCAAATTGCAAGTCGTCAACGGATTTGATAAATCTTTACCAAGAGCCGTTTGCTCGGATTAGCCAATCCTTTTGTTTATTAGACATGGCGGATCGATAACCATAAAAATTTTGGCCAAAAATGGGGAATAAGATGGTAAAACATATGATAAAATTCGCGAATTCCCCCACACTAGAAATGAATATTGCCCTCAATATTCAAAGTACGGCGGTTATGCCGAAACCGAGAACGAAAAGGGAAATACTACGCCATTATTCAAGATTTTTTTTTTTTTTTTTTTTTTTTATCAAGACCTTTATACAACAATGGGGCAACTCCCCATACTAGGTGGTAGAAAGTAGAGAGAAGTCGAAACACGGTGAAAACCCATATAGCGTACATCGCTTTTGATAACCGAGTCGTTAGCTTGACTCGATCCCCGCATTCATTGGTTCATGGGGAAGCAAGTGGAAGAGAAAATCTCAATCGGACTTCCATTCAAATAGTTTGGATAAACATTGAATGTGATGAAAGTTCCACTTCGATGAGATAAAACCGGCTCAAAAGAATGAGAAATGCCGGGATCAAAGATGGTATCTTCACTCCCGTAGGAGTTAAGACATGGAGAAGAACTGGGAGGAGAAGGCAAAGTGTCAATTACTTGACAACGGGTGGGATAGGTGGGTAAAAGATTAGATTGAGGAACATTAACGGAATGTTCAAAAATCTTTTCCACCGCAAGAGAAGTCACAACATCCGTGTTGGACTTAAGAAATATCCGAGAGTGAACTCCCTTGAAAGGTAAGATACCGGGTTTGAAAACTTTATCCTCGGAGAGGAATGAAGTGCAAGTTTCAACCACGGTAAAATCCTCAAGGGTAAATGAGTTACTCATGGATGAAAGGGGATGTAGAGCATTTTTCTCAAAAAGCTCATCCTCAATTCCCGGAGGAAGAGGGTCGATGTGAGCGAGTTCACCGACGAACTCCTCATGGAAAAGTCTACTCCTTTCGGAAGGAGGAGGTAATTCAAATGTGGACGACTCATACTCGTGAAGAGAAATATGAAAAGTGGAATGCCACTACTCTCCTTTTCGATATGATCGTCATCAAAGCGGAATACATCAAATTCGAAGAGAATCATTGGAAAAAGCCTCAAACTCGTAAAATGGTTCGGCTTTTCCAAGATAGAGTCACTATCCTCAATGGGGATAGGAGTCAAGTCGGTTTAGCACAAAATGATTCGATCTTAGAAACGAGGAGATTTACATTGAACAATTTTTCACGAAGTATCTCGTCCTCAATTTCCGGATCATCGAATCTTTCACTCTCTAAGCTAACTAGCTCAGAAGGTAACTCCTCGACATAATCGATGTCTCCATAAGATAAAGAATCGTCAAACGAAGTACAATCGTTGTCAGAATCGGAGAACATCTCGACATGATCGTTTGGGATGTCAAGAGGAGGAGAGGAATCATCATCAAGAGGCTCATCAAACATATTACCGAAGATAACCTCGGACTCACTTGGGGTTGGGACAAGGTTCTCAACACAAGAAGTGTTGGGACAAGGTTCTCAACACAAGACGGTTCCGTTTCCAGAATAGTGCTAAGATTTTCGTCCCCCATTAAAAGGTTATCCGAAGGTTCTACGGTAGATAAGGTCGGAGGGTGGACATGTGCGGTACTTTGTGGGCTTGAGGTATGCACCTTGTCCTTTATCATCTCCCAATCCTCCTCATCCTCGTCATCGAGACGGCAAGCTTCGTTAAAGAGGATGTAAGATATTAACTTTCACATACACATCATAACATTATCACAATGAGCACATAGATGGTTTTAGAGAGAGAAAGAGTGGGACATTCTAGTGAGAGAAACTTATGGAATATTAGATTACCAAAGAACATCCAACCTCTACCTTGGGAGGTAGAGGGTATTTATAGGTTACAAACTAAACGACCTCCCGACGGCCGTGGATCGTGGATACAGGTGGGTAAAGACCCGTCCTTCCTCCACGGTGTTGCACTCGAACTATATTATGCTACCGACTAACTACAAACCAACCTAAATAAGTAACTAACGATTAGTCTACGAGCTAACTTATGCTAGATAATAGTTGGGGTGACCGACTCTTTCAACACCGGAATTTTCTAATTCCTAACAATCTCCCAAGGGAGGTCACCCCATATTTTACATTTCAAATCCTAGCATTCTAGTCTTGACTTTGTTCTTGAGCTCAGAAAGAACAACTTCAACATTGCAATCTTTGTGCATAAGTAGTGCAACTTCAAAGTCCGCATGATTTGTACTTTAAGTGGAGGTCATTAATGATTCATGAGATAATAATAAGGAGCCATCTTTTGAGATCATCAAGAATCATCAATCTCGAGGCATCCTTTGTGGTGTTGTGACTTTAGGACCGACATGCTCACATTCGGATCATGAATTCTTCTCATCGAGTAGCGGAAGCATTTGTTGAATCATGATATTGGCGAGCGTAGCGTAAGCTTGGAGTGAAAATATCGAGTCATTGATGCACTAATCATGATTTCTTTGAGTTGAATGTGTTAAGTGAGCATACGGCTATGGATTGACCGCTTCATTCGATCACCGCAAACGCCGGCGCGACTCGCATACAACAAGATTAGCAACAAATCGCACGAAAGTGTCTTTGATCACTTCGTTGAATTGAGGTACACGCCCACGGTTCCTCGCTGATCAAGACAAGCATCGCTCGTGATCGTAGGATTCCTAAGAATCTCCTTGATGTGGTTTCGAAATGTTCTAGTCGTTCTCAAACCGAACATCTCAAAGAAGACAACACGGAGTGAGTGAACCAAATAATTTTAAGTCCACCGATTGATGAAAAGAGATTTGAAAACAATCGTATTGCTCAATAGAAATTGTTTTTGCAATACATCAAGGTTTTATTGAAAATCAATTATCAATCATAAAATACCTTTGGTTTGAAAATGAGTACACAATCGATGTGCTAAAGAAAAGAGTTTTTAAGCACAAAGACCGGTTTTTCAAAGGTATCCGTCAATCCATAACTCGAACCGTGATTGATTCAAGAGATTGAATCGCCCATTGTTTTCGCTCGCTTGTCACATGGTTGATCTATATAATAGATCTCACATGCCACCTACCAGAGCTTGTTTGATGTTGGCTCCAAGGCTTTCCATCTTCATTGTGAATATGTAAACACATCACTCGGATGTTCCGCAATACCACAAGGATAATGCTTAGGACTCAAGATATAATCTCTTTCCACATTGTGTGAAACAGAGAGTCTTCATTGAAAGTGTCCTAATGAGATTTATTGATGATCTCGTGGCTCTAGACTCAATTTGTGCATATTTGGATCCTATAACGGAGACTAGGAGAGGGTCTCCTTCTTCAATATCAACCATCTCTAAGAGAAAGTCGATAGATAATGTCGGTTCCCGTGAGAATGAAACAAGCCCTTTAAGAGGAACTTGAGTGGTTTGAAAGTTGAAGTGCAAGCAAGGCCACCGGGTCCATGACGCCTTGTCTTCAATACCGATGTTACCATCAAGAGCATATGAATTGAACCCGGTTTCGCCCTAAGGTTGAATAAATGGAGGCTATTTGTTTTCACCCTTTTCTCATTCAATTCTTTTAATTCTTCAACCCTTCAAGGCTTACCGAGACTTCATAGCTAGAACCTTGTTGGGTTTATTCCAAGACTAGCTCGCCTTAGTCCGCACTCTTCCCTTATCTCATTTTTCTCCTTTTATCATCATACCTAAGGACTTCTACACTAACTAGTGGATTGTCCTCGGTAGATCCCTCCGTTCGGCGGATCATGGGAACCAATACCTAACCTTATCATCCTTGTATCACCGTACATAAAGTAAAGTTGGTAGGTCAATTTGGTATTGTTCATCCGCCATTGGATCCAATTGAAAACCATTTGAAAATCAATTCGATACTTGTGATATATTATCAAAGCTTTTTGTACCGAATTGTTTTTGATATTTTAGAACGAGAACTCCCCTCAACATGTGCATCAAGTATTTGAAAATGTTTTGCACACGGAGGCAAGAGAAAGAATTAACTTCTTTTGATTACCATTTTCTAAAGATATCAACATCACTTCCTCAACAAATCATGTAGGTATAGCATTTCGGAAGGATGAGGTTTCCATAATTTGCTCCCCTCAATATGTGCCTCGAGGTTTGAAAAGAGTTTTGCACATACTAGAGGAACCCTTTATCATCAAAGGATTAGAAGCCATATGATCAAGGTACCTTAAAACATTTAAAGTTGAATTTTGCAAAGATTTAAGTGTTGGGTACCCTGATGACTTGAATTTGCAAAGAGAGTTCTCCCCCTTAAAATATGCTTCGAGATTCGAAAATTGTTTAGCACATATAAGAGAGAAGTTTGCACAAAAATTGGTCATCTTATCTTTTAACATCTTTCATATTTATATCACATTTTCTCCCCCGATCAAAAATCTTAAATCCTTTGAGATTTTGGATCTCAAGTGATTTAAATATGTATGAGGTAAAATATTTGTAGGAGAAAAATGTGTCCGATTTTATATGATCAAAAGTGGATAACATCGATGTTTCCCTTTTACAAGGGAAACCATAGTACAAATCCTAGCACTATTACATGTATTACGCTTGTTCATATTTATTACACCACATATTACACAAAGTTAACAAAACATAAATGGTATTTCAAGAATTCTTCATTCTCTCAAGTAGTTTGTAGTGACCATCACGAGCCTTCCACCAACAAAGCTTTCAAGATCTGGAAGATCCTTCGTGTCTTGAGTCTTCGTCGATTGCAAGAATGAAATGTTCACATCTCTTCACGCCATCATCACCCGTAAAGTAGTTTTAACCCAAGATCTCATATCAAGTTTGGCTTCTTTCACTCGTGTCAAGTTCTTCTTCGACTAATTTGAGCGCACCATCACTAAACTTGTAGAGTTCACATAGACGATAAGCATACGCGATCCATATCTCGCTCGGTGAAGATGACGGCTCTAGGGGTGTCAAGAACTTTGTATTCTCGATGAAATTCATGCCCACTGCATTCCATTGAGGACTTGTGAGGTTGACCGGTTTGGTAGCTTTCAATGCCAAGTCGAAAGTCCTCAACTCGCTTCCGAATGACTAAGCCCCGATCCAAAGAGTGACAATGCAGAGAGGGCCTTTTCTCACGCATGTAAGTGCTCAAGGTGTCCTTGAAGATTTAAGAGATAGAGATCTTCAAATCATTTGGCGTAAGATGTTTGAAGTCGTTCTCTTCAATAGTATACACTTTGAAGTCACTCTTTAAGGACAATCTTCTTCAAGTACTCATATCCATAGATAGGAAGATCTCACACTAACAACACTTAAGATTTGCGCTTTGATCCGACATCATCAAGGCCTTTTATCAAGACCATGTCTTTCAATGTAGAACTTCTTCTTTTGAACCACCGTGGGAAATACCATAAGAAGTCGCAATATCATACTTTTGTTCTTCATTCGCCTGAATTGATCAGAACCATCCGCCGAGCCCTTGATCGAGTAGGTTGCGCTTTCATTTTGATATTGAAAGAGCAGGTCTTCTTTCAGCAGAGCGAGCACACGATAGTCCAAGTCGTGGTTGAAGAAGAATTCACACGAATGGTCATCTCGACCGGTTCACCACCAAGAGGAAGAGATTTGTTGACATTGAAGCGATCGATTTGATCACCGACTTGGTCATTTAGCATCTTATGGCATTCTTCCATCCGATATTGAAGATGATTAGCATCCGAGTGGAAGACTTTGACAATCTCGTAAGCTTGACCTTCAAGATCTCTTGGTGTTATGGATGAGATGCTCTTCCGCTCACAAAACCATCTTATGAAGCTTCCCATATCACCAAAGTAGTGTAGAAGAGAGTCTTCACCGACTTTCGTAGTTATTGGTGATAACCGATGCCCAATTGTTGTCGAATCATAGAGTCGACTGGATGGTCCATGGGTTCCGGAAGGAGGTTTATCTTCCATAATGCGCCTTTGAATAGTGTCTCTTGAAGGTGCAACTCGATGTGCTAGTGCGATTCCCACCATGTAAGAGTCAAACCGCCTTCCGATGGCTTTGGAATATGCTTTGTCGATGCATCATCTTCATCCGTTTCGAGTCACCATGACCGAGATTCTTCGTTAACCATTTGATCATCGTGAATGAAGGTGGACGGATGTGAACCTTGAATCAACCGTCGCCCGTGCAGCAGATTTTTTCCGATTACTCGCTCTTTTGTTGGATCCGATTGACCGGAAGATTTCGCGGTGATGATGGTGGTTGTGATGGAGGTGTGTTGGTTGTTGTAGAAGGATTACCGATCCGAAGTTCCAGCCCCCGCTGGTGGTGGGGAGGAGTGGATCTTTGCGATCCTTTATCAATGCTTCCATTACACTTGTTCTCCTTTTCTTTTAGCTTCCTTTTCTCCGACTTCAATCTTAAATTGCTCATAATTGTCGAACTTGATGGATTCTTCAAGTGCCTCATAAAGTTTATCGTGAACCTCATGCTTGTCCTCTTCAAACCTCATACATCCTTTCACACGAGTCGCCTCATATCGGAGATGGGAGGTCCTTGAATCGTCTCGAGAAGTGGAGCTCCATTGCCCATTCCACGGCATCCTTGACTTCTCCTTCAATAGCATCAAGAATCGCTTCATTGAAGTTGAGGTGCTCCAATCAGACACGATCCACCGGAGAATCAATGATTTAGGAAGTTGCCTTTCCAAAGGCTTCTATCCTTTTAATGGCTTTATCCAGTAGTTGATCAGAAGTGAGAATCTGTGGAGGGGAAGCTGGTGGAGCCACTTCATCTGCAATTGTGAAGACGGGTTCTGGAGTTGGTGGTGTTTGTACAGTTGAATGAGAGGGTAAGGTGGGTGGTGGAAGTGCAGTTGAGAGTGAAGAAGCAGTCATTGGAGGAATTGTAGATGTATCTTGATGAATGCTGACATTATACATGGATTGTGCAGTGTCCAAGGATTTGTCATTGATGAATTGATCACCAAATGAAAAATCTTCATCAAGATTCTTGAGTGAAGATAATGAGTTGGTGGACATATTTGGTTCATCCATCTTTAAGGTCTCATCAGATCTTGTCTCAAGGTTCTCCTGCGAGCCTTTTTGTAACAGAGTGTCAACCTTCAAGCCAGATTGAGTCTCACCAAGTGTAAGAGATTCCTTAAATGTTTCAGGCACCTTGACCACTCCAGATTGTTCTTTTGCATGAGATGAATCTGTTCTTCTCTTCAGCTCATATGGATTTGTGGTGCTTGATGGAGATGATGAGATAGTTAACAAAGATGCGAGCCGCTTGTTCGCTTTCAACACTTGCAACTCCTTTACCCTTGTCAAGTGAAATTGGGTTTGTTTGTTGAGGTAGTTGAGCGGGTTCTCTTAACACAACTCCACCTACTGGAGCTTTCACATTCTGACTTTCAAGGCTTTGCTGAATTCCGAGTTGCAGATCAGCATCATCTTCATCGCTAACTCGAAACATTCCTTGGTGTCTCGGTGTTCTCACCAATCTCCTTTTCCACTTTCTTCCTTTTGCTTTCTCGCTTGGAGGTGGTGTCGATGCTGAGAACTTTCACGCCTCTTTTAGGAAGAGAGGCATAGGATGCTTGTGAGGTGACTTGGTCACGGAGCATTTGGTTGTAAAGGAGAGGTGTGACATTAGCAGAGAGTTTGGTTGCACTTTTCATGTATAGCTTGAAGTAGTCCTTCCTTTGATATCTTCTCGTGAGAAGACAATCGTGAATTGGCAATCCAAAACTTCTTTATTCGAGCCTCTAGGAACATATTTCGTGTTTCCTAAAACAAATTCATGTTTCGCTTTGTGTAAAGTTGATTCGCACCTAGGAGTGAAGTTGTGAATTTGTTGCAACATCGAATAACAAGCTTAGAAAACTGATGCGGGAATTACAAGCTTGTTCTGCTTTTTTCGCCTTGAGCATTGTTCGTGAAATAGGTTCTATCGATATGAATGTGTTCATTGATAACGAGAATTCTTCCCAAATACGATCCGAGACATTCACATCAACCCTATTAATGATTCCCCATAGGATTTGCAAGATAGGTATTCTCACTTTATCGAACCCTGAAGTTTTCCCAGATAAGCATAAGTTCAGAATGGTTGTAATAGCTCTCCAGGGTTGATACATGTGTCCGGTGACGATGTCGATGCTCTTGAAATACTATTCGATAACCCAACCCAATTAGAAATACAATCGATCGTCAAGACACTGTGGAGATTCGTAACGAACGTCGTGGTTACATGGTGTGATTCCAAGGGCCTTGCTCGTAGTATCGTAATCAATTGTGAACTCCCTATTATCCAGTTTGCAAGAGTATTGTGCTGTGATCTTGTTCCATTGAACGGTGTTCCAGAATTGTTGAATGTAGATGATAGGAATTGAGCATTGCTTGGTAATAGCTCCGAAGAAGTTAGTGTTTTTGAGGATGTCAATTGAAACTTTGAGTATCGGATTTTGTTGGAGCCTTTGAAGGTCCACATAACAGTTGCTTTTACCTATAGCAGCCCATTGACTTTTGGGAAGGATTTCTTCGTCTGAGAGAACTCTGGATGATCCTGACGGGGTAGCGCTCTTTTCTGGGATTGAACTTGCCATTGATATTCTGAGTAATCATACAATCAACAGTAATGGATGGGAACAGGTTAGATGATACATAGTAAGTGAGACAAGATTGAGAGCACCCTTATGACAAAGAAGTAGTAACATCAAGAAGTTCCCAACACATACGGAGACAGATAGAGTGGCAAAGATTGCAACTATATGACACCGTACAACTATATGATAACATACATAATTAAGATATATCAATGAAGAACATCCATATAGAAAAATGATTACATGACGAGCTTATAAGGGATTTAAAAGGCAAAAGAGTGCATTTCAAAGTGATCATGACATGAGCCAAGATACACATGTAAAAGTGATATAACACATATGTATGAGGCAAAAAGCAACATTTGGCAGTCGTGAGAGAAGCCAAGTACCTTTTGCCTAAACAGAGATGTCATAACAGTTTATATAGAGTATGTTGATTCAACAAGTCGAATTAGGAGATCCTAAGTGTTATGAGAGTGAGATCATCTTTAGCACAACAAACTTTGAACATTTTAATAATCTTTGACCCTAAGACTAATACTCAACATGAAAGTGAACACTGTTGCAGACTTGTAAAAACAAGTCGTCATCTCGAGCCACGCATAAGTCGCTAAAGGATTAGCACTCTAAGTCGCTAAGCTAATTCGCTAGCATGTAGGGCCAAGTTGCCATGAACAAGCTTCCTAAGTCAAGTCGCTACAAAGCGGCCAACCAAGTCGCTAGGTCACTAATTCGCTAACTTGTATATACAAGTCGCTAACTACTAACTCGCTAACCAAGTTGCTATGCTAATTCGCTAGCTAGTAAAGTCAAGTCGCCATGAACAGTAAATGAGCTAAGTCGCTACAAAGCAGTTAACTAAGTCGCTAGGTTATTAATTCGCTAACTTGTAAGTACAAGTCGCTAACTACTAACTCGCTAACCAAGTCGCTGGAATTTAGTGAACTTATTCGCTACGGAGACGTATTCGCTAAGTTGAATACTAACTCGCCATGAAGAACATACAACCTAAGTCGCTACCAAGAACAATCTAACTCGCTACCAAGAACACTACTAACAGCAACCCATCAGTCCAATCCACTTAATCATACATCAATGTATTCCAACCCATATATGCCAAACAATATTTTCCAAGCATTTTGAACCCTTTCAATCATTATATAAGCAACAAACATATATTATCGTAGAAAATCGAACCTAAGCGAGAGAGTCAAGTAATCACACCACACGAGAACGAGAGAATCTGGATATGAAGATAAGTTAGACACTAGACACAAAAACTTAAGAGAGCAAAGATAGGGGAATCGAGTCAAACCTTTTGCTAGGTCGCTAAGATGAGAAGATAAAACGAGAGAAAGAGAAAAAAACTTTATGAAAAAGTGGTAACTCGCTATAGGGTAATACGCTAGGGGTATACCAAGTAACTATGATGATATGACACAATTGGTCCTTGTGGTTTTAACGTGAGGTAAGGTAAGTCGCTAGTGTAGCATAACTTTCACTATATGACAAGTTTTGTCCCTATGGTATTAACTAATGAGTGGTAATAAAATGCTAACACGGATAAGACAACATCTCTAGCATTGATTATTACACTGATCATCATGAATCAATTCAACATTTCAACACATAGGCAGTTACAACGAAGGCACACACTGAAAATCTCCTGAGCAAGATACAATCACAGCCTATAACAGGGAGAAACCCATTCCCAGATATTTCAAAAGTATAATCAGTTAGTCACACAAGCAGGAAACCACCACATCATACAAATAAACAAGCATCATAACCAGCACAGAAGCCAATGGTATATAAACTATCTCCCTCAATCAATGTCATCAAAGAGCATTGATTGATATTAACCAATCCCATTATACTACCAAGAATATATCTTTTGTTCGAACTTCATCTATGATCCCGTGCCATTATTGAATGACATTTCTAGGACCGTAGATGTTATCGATAACAAGGAGTATATTCATTATTAGATAGAGAAAAATGATAAAATTTTGAAAGGAATTTTTTTTTTTTTTTTTTTTTTAAATTGATTTATACAAAACATGGGAGAACGAGTCCCGATTCAAGATGAATAGAGTCAAAGTAAGAAGTACATCAACTCGCAAGCTATAGCTCCCGAATGAGCTATGTTCATATCTCAGGGAACCAAGTCATGAAGTTCCCGATTGAGTTGAGCATTGTACCGAAAAAGACCGAGAGCACATTGTACTTGAAGCACATGTAGACTTGTACATAGAAGGGTTAGTGACATGTTTAGTCTCACATTTAGATTCAACACAAGATAATCCAGACGTATCATTAATGGGGATCCTATTAGGTTCTACAATCTTGAAAAGTTTACCTGGAACCCACTGAGGCATGATTTAGGAATGTAAGTTCGTTTAAGTCTTGCATACTTAAATAATCTGCCAGTGGGAATCCATTTGAAGCCACAGTGAGATGAACTAAATGAGTGCACACCCTTGTTTTGACTATTTGTCTTTTGTGATCGAGAATTTCTTAGGGATTGATCCGTCGACTATGTTTTGTATGATACCTAGTTGCTTATAGCATTTCGATTTGTGGGTGATGTTCATTAGTCCCACGCTGGGATTCATCACGTCCCGAACTAGGCAATGAAGTGACCGGTTTTGACAAAACAGACTTGTTATCAACTTGGGAAGTAAGCTTAGATTTCAATGGTTTAGCTCTTTCGCACCTAAAGGCATTAGGTTGTTTAATAACTGCTCGCTTCAAGTGGTTTCGAACCGCTGACTTTCCCAAAGTTGAAGGTTTTGCAAACTTAGTGTTCATCTTATTTCCAAAGATACTTCCCGAGCTCATTTTTAGGGCAACAATATTGAAGCTCTTATCCCGAATTTGTGCTTTGAGGTCATCAATATCTTTCATCAAGAGATTAGATTGATTGACTAATTTAGAGTTTGTTTCTCAAGGTTCTTTCTTAATCGCTCATTTTCTCTTAGAAGGTTGGACACACATAGAGCTAGTTCGTAATTCCTAGATTCTAGTGTATCACTCATCTCATGACAAATATAATTCGGGCTTCAAAGAAGAGATTTCGATTTCTTATGGTTGAATCTTTGTCCTAACTGGATTTTAACCGATTAATTTCAAAAATTTCTAAATTCGAAGTTCCAGACATTACTACACTGCTTTTTTTGCATAAAACATTTCATCCTTATGTTGTATTTCAATTTGCAAAGAGATACGTTGCTTTTCAAGAATTGAAAATTTGTTTGAAAGCTCATCATATACCCTTTTTCAATCATGTTACTTGCATTAGATTCGCATAAAACAAAGATTGATTCCACATTGTTATGTTCGTGGTAAGAGTCATGTACCTTTTGTGAGAATTAGTGTGATCGATAAGTGTACCTTGTCGATTGATACCTTTTTCGACTCGAGAATTTGAGATCGTTGTTGTTCTCTTCATCCTTTTCCATCACAAATGAGATTCTCGCAAATGGTGTCTTCACCGGTTCAATTGAATGAAGCATGACACGTCATCATTGTTCCATGGACACTCTTGACACTGCTCAATTCCTTCAACTTGTTATTCTCTTTAGCGCTTCCTCAATGTATGTTTCCATATTACACATAAGTTGAATAAATGAGTTTCGAACTCATGAATTTCCATTCCGTGTGTTTCTTGAAAGACATTCCACCATGATATCATCAAAACTGAGGAGTATTCTTCCTGATAAGTGGTTGAAATTGGTTGACGATGGTTTGGAGAAAGATGAGAATCATCGATGAGATCTTTTCTTTGTTAATTTGAAACCTCACCGCTCTAAGTTAAGCAAAACAGTTCTTGTTAAAGTGGGAAAATCCTGACGAAGGATGGCACAACTTGCTCGATCCATGGTTGTGGGTAAGAGTAATTTGAGAAGTCGATCGAGATGTTGAAAGGGCTCACCGGTGCATTCCACATTCTTAGTATCATCTCAAGATATTAAGAGTGACTTATTTGAGTTGTTCGATTGATCGACACCGAGTCATTAAGTGTGAGGTCTTCGATGGGCATTCTGCTTTCACTATTCGTGTTGTGTCATAGAGAGCAAGTACTTTGGTGATTAAAGAACTGTGATGACCGACATTGTGTTATTATGAATTACACCCCAAGTCTCTAGAGAATTTAGAATCAAGCTACCAACTAAATAGCACTAATCCCAAGTCGCTAGAAAATACTACACCAAGTCGCCAACACTAATTCGCCACCACGCTAAGTCGCTAGCTTTCCAATTCGCTAGCCGATGTAAGTCGCTAGGTGGTAACACGCTAACACTCAAGTCGCTAGCAAAATTTGCCAAGAATTGCCACTCAAGTCGCCAACGATGCAAGTCGCTAAAGAGCAACTCACATGCACCAAGTCGCTACCACAAGTCGCTACCCGTAGTGGAGAGTCCACTACTTGTACTTTAACTCGCTAGATCTAACTCGCTAGTTTCAACACCGTAAGTCGCTACAAAATGTGAAGCAAGTCGCTACCAAGAAAATATTCCGTGAACTAAGTCGCTAGCTTGAAAACCATATAAACATCACTTTACAATCCAAAACAACCCAACCAAGATGATTCAAGCTTACCAAATGAAAACCTAAACACTTTTGATGATTCTAAACATAAAAGTACCAACAAAATTCAAACTTTAACACAAGAAATCAACC
Organism: Chrysanthemum lavandulifolium; assembly: GCA_022545495.1. NCBI lineage: Eukaryota > Viridiplantae > Streptophyta > Magnoliopsida > Asterales > Asteraceae > Chrysanthemum > Chrysanthemum lavandulifolium. The sequence continues at coordinate 87,283,463 of CM040245.1, read as the reverse complement.
AAATGATGCAAAACCACTAAACTTTTTCAAACTCAAAACCACCTAAAACCACTATAAATCCAAAGATGTGCAAGATATGATCTAACCATGGCTCTTGATACCAATTGTAAGATATTAACTTTCACATACACATCATAACATTATCACAATGAGCACATAGATGGTTTTAGAGAGAAAGAGTGGGACATTCTAGTGAGAGAAACTTGTGGAATATTAGATTACCAAAGAATATCCAACCTCTACCTTGGGAGGTAGAGGGTATTTATAGGTTACAAACTAAACGACCTCCGACGGCCTCGTGGATCGTGGATACAGTGGTAAAGACCCGTCCTTCCTCCACGGTGTTGCACTAAACTATATTATGCTACTGACTAACTACAAACCAACCTAAATAAGTAACTAACGATTAGTCTACGAGCTAACTTATGCTAGATAATAGTTGGGGTGACCGACTCTTTCAACACCGGAATTTTCTAATTCCTAACGGAGAGAAGCTTTTGAGTCGCTCGCTCATCGGCTAGTAATCTTCGCTATGAGCGACTTGTTCCTGAAAGTTCTTCAAGAATTATACGAGGAAATTGATTAATGACGGAAGTTGTGGGGTTGGACTTTGTCAATTCTAAGTCCACGATTGACATTGATAATCATCATGAGGACCCCACACTTAGCACAATGAGGGTATTGGGAGAGAAATTTTGAAATGACGCTTGATCATTGAAATGATGAAAATACTGTTCGGTTCGTATGAATTTTGTGGAGGGTAATTGAAATTGTTTTGAGGATAACCGAAAGATTCCGGTTAGAATCATAAGCAAATGAATTCTCAGTAAATCGAACAACATCCATTGACAAGATAGTTTCCACACCACTCGCACATACATTTGTAATAACGAAACCTTGTGGTAACAAGTCTCCACAACCGTAGCAATAATTTTGATCAAACAAAGGTATTTCGGCTCTAAATAGGAATCGAGGGTTCAACAACATCACAAAATGGAGGTAGGTTATTTCAAGTTGAATCTTGACGAAGTTCAATTAAGAAGTTTTGAATCATGTCATTTCGACCCTAAAGAAATCGCCGGTAAAACGCTCGAGAAGATTCGGAGGTGGGACAAGTGGTGTGCTCTTAGAGCTAGCAATTTCCACCACTCCGTTATGATCTCCGCGCTTGAACGGTTCATCGTAATCAATTTTAATTTCGACCTTTTTCATTGGCTTGAATTTTTCAATTAGATTACGGGCTCTAAATTCAAAGAAATCGTCCTCGTAACCCTCGGTAGGTGCTTGAGGTAACTCCGACGTTTGAACGGGTTCGGTTGTGGCGGTGGTCGAAATAACTTTGAAAAGACTTTTGATGGATAGTTCGCACAAATTGCAAAATTCGCTGAACTAGGCCTTCCACACCGCCACACACACACACACTTGTGACAATGATGTTGATTCTTTTCCATACATCAAGATGATCGTCGTCATTAGAATTAAACATATAGAGGGTTAAAGAGATAGAATTAAACGGTTTTGAGGTAAGAGAAATAGAATCATAAGGATAAGAGGAATGAGAAGAGTATTTTGTATTTTGGATTTTATGAAAACGGTAACTTCACGAGGAAGGATCTTCAAGTCACTAATCGCAAAACTTCACGATATTGTCGCAACACACCTCCCAAGCGGCGCCAAAATTTGATTCGTTGTGAAGTGAGTGGTGAAAACACAATATCAACGATATCAAAATAATCGTAAATTCGACAAATTAACCCTTTAGGAAAAAGGTCAACGTGCCAAACCTCACGAGTGTGATAAAGTGATACCGGAAAGTGATTTCCGGTCGTGTCCCAACGAGGTGTGAATGGAAGGATTCGTTGAGTTTCGTGATTTGAACTTGAATTGGATTAACAAATTTTTGAATTGTGATTACGTATTCTACAAAATAGAGAACGAAAATGAAAATAAAGCATGTAAAACTAAGAAAACACTAAATAAACTACGACTAAGCCTAAGAAACAATAAAACAACGCTAAATTATATCCTAGGGTGCCAAAATGCAAAAACGCTAAAAAACGGGAACACACCGAGCCTAAAACGTAAAACTTTTGCAATTTAAAGGCTACGGGTGTAAAACCAATTTTCCTACATTCTAAATGACTAAAAATAATTTTAGGAAAAAGCGGGTATTTTTTTCGACTTTTAAATTATTTATTATGAATTAAAATCTAATTTAATCTAATTTAATTATAAAAATACTAAACTATTTTGGAAAAATCAAAATTTTATGAAAAATACTTTAAGTCCCATGGTCCTAAGAAAATTATAAAAGGTGTCATCGCTTTTGTAAATAAGCGATTAAAAATCCAAATAATTTGGTAAGCTAAACACGCTTAATGTATATAAGAGATAAATCTTGCAAGACTCTAACGAATAAAGACCCAAGGCGGTTGGTTGTGTGTTGTGTTGGTGAGGCTAGAGACACGAGTTCGAATCTGGTGCTTGGCACCTTTTTGCAAACTATTTTTTTTTTGAAATTTTCTTTTTGAAACTTGTTTATAAGACCAAAATAAGCACTTTGTGTGAAAGATTCTTAAGCACTACAATAATGAATAAGCACTATAAAGGGCAATAAGCTATCATGCATTTGCAAGAACATAAAATAAGCTAAAGGGAATAGATTATAGGCTGAAATGGGGGGGCAAAAAGCAGGATAAGCAGTTCTTAGGGAGCTCCTAAGCTATTATGGAAAATAAGCATACAATGAGATAAGCTAGCCTAAATGGTTGTTTTAAGCCTTAGAAGACTTCTAATAAGCTATTGTTGGTTAAGCCTAATTTATAGCAACTAACAACCACCTAGTGATCCTAAATAAGTCGATGACAAGTTGAAATAAGCTAAAAAATTGCAAGTCTGCGTGGGTTTTGATATGCAATTCAAAAGCAATCCTATGGGGTGATTTCAAGACCAAATTAAGCTAACAATAAGCTATATCTAAAATTGTAAAAATACTAACCTATAGCTAACCCTCTTGAATAAGCTCAATACCAAATTTCAGAGTCTAAGTCCTAATATTAAGCAAATTAGACATCAAGAAGAACAGCACTTTGGGCACTTTGGGACCTGATGTTACAGAGAAAAATGGGCAAATGCAGATTTTGAAAGCAAATTTAAACTAAGCTAATGCTAATCTAAGTGCAAATAGACTAATCCTATGTCTAGAGTGGCATGAGGAGATGCAAGAAAACAGTTTGGGACGATTTTGATAAGAAATAAGTCGTGAAAAGGGTCGAAAGCAATTTATAATACTGTTTCACGCAAGTAAAATGACAAAGAACGAACTTTTTTTTTGTCAAAACTTGTATGAAACTTGATAAAACATATTTACTCATGTGAAAACCACTAAGAACCTTAAAGTGAGTTCGACTTGATAAGTCAAACGGTAAAAGCGCTTTTGTTCTTCAAATAAGCTTAAACCAAACACCCTTAAATGGAAGTTTCAACTAAACCGATTTTCTATTAAAAGGATTGGGAATTTTTTTCTTTGCAACTAAGTAAGCTAACTAACTCCAACTAATGGAAACTTAATCGACAAGCAAATAAGACAACCGGAAATAAGCACTTAAGCGAGAATGATTTTGAAACTAAAGAAAATTTTTATTCAATAAATAAAAGTACAAGAGGCTTGAAACATGAAAACTACAAAACTAATTTTTGAAATTTAAACCTAGATTAAACCTAAAACTAGATCGCCTCTATAACATTTGGCTACAACTCCTTTTATACTAAAACCCTAGGGTCTTCAATCTCTTCTTGGGTCTTCACTGTGCTTCTTTGAGTTGATCCCACCATTCAATAAGTAGGTACCAAATGATATGATCGAGTCATTGATTTGGTCTTTAGACATGGATTTCCACAAGTGGCATTTGGGGAGAGGGATAGTGGGTTTGGGAAATGGGTATAAGCGGGTAAAGGAGGGTTTAGGGATTGAGTGTTTGGGGTTTTGGAATTCGGGTAAAAGAGTTGTGGGTGTTCGGGTTTTAGAGAAAGGATAAAGGAGGAAAAGGTGAAGAAGAAAGGGTGGGAGGTCGTTTTTTATTATCGAATGTGAGGGGTCCAAAAGGAGAGGTCAAGTGGAAGTGGAAGGGTCAAGTCTAGTGGTGTTTAGTATTAATCCATAAGGACTAATATTGCATTTTATCAAAACCAAAGGACCAAATGTGAAATCAAATTGCAGGACCATTCATGTAACTTCAAAAGTAATCCAAGGGTCATATTTGACAATCTCACATAATCAAGGGACCAAATCATATTTTTAAACTCGAAGGACTGAAATTGTAATTTTCCAAAAATTATCCAAATGACCAATTTTGACAAGTAAGAATTACCAAAGGACTAAAATGTTTATTTACCAATTTAAAATGTCCAGGTGAATTCATCATTCTTAGAAATTCCAGGACTAAAGTTGCCATTTTTTAAAAGTTGGGCGATCGAACCGCCAATTATGCAAACTTTGCTCGTTTTTCATTTGTTTTTGATAATTTTGCATCCGAAACATATAAAACACAATTTTGAGATATTTTCAGATTTTGATGCATTTTGAGTGTTTTAGATGTTTTGATTCGCTTTTGACCTAAAATGATGAGCGAACACGCACTCATCACTAAGGAACATGCAAAGCAATTATGAGCTAATTATGAGCTTCTATCAATCTTTACAAAGAAAAAAGGGGCAAAGGGACCGATATGCATCAAGAACACGTAATGATGGGATAGCAAAGAAAAGGGCTCAATGGCGGTTCGAGTGGCAAAGTTACACCACCAAATAAGCACTAAGTCCAAGTATGAGCTAAATCAGATAATCCTAGTACTACTTGCTACTCATAACATCAAGATCAAGTCCTACTTCTAACACTAACCCACCTAAATCTAAGCTTAGAATAGACGGTTGGTCAATTGTGGTGACAGTATGATTTTCGTCTAAGCCAATTCCATCCTTCGCTAAAACTGTTTAGACCCCTTTTGAAACTTGACTAAAACCTTAAAATAGTATGAATACGAAAGTCAAATGGGTAGAAACTAACGATTTGACCACTTAAGAGCATAAACCAAACACCCCTTTAAGACTTTTTATGACTAAAACAGGATTGGCAATACTTGAGACTTTGATTATTTTGAAGACCGAATGACCCTTTACTAAAAATACTAAAATCAATTTAAGATTAGCAAATGAACATAAAGAACGATAGACAAAATAAAGATAAACTGGAGCTATTTCATTACTTGAAAAGCAGTTACATAAGAAATAAAAGACTAATTTTAAAACTAAAACAAGGGTGCCTTAAAATGGCTACAACATGTCCTATTTATACTAAACTACTCGGTCTTCATGTCTTCTTCACTCTTGTGTTTCTGTGTGAGTGCAAACACCAAAGAGATTCCTTTGTGCTTTCTTGAAGTCCATCTACACCATCCAACGAGTTAGGTACCATTTAGATATATCACGGTAGTCCATGGGGTCTTGTGAAGCTTGGATTGCCACTTGGCCATTGGAATGAGGGGGGGAATTGGTAGTGGGTTTGGGATTTGGGTAAACCCGGTAAAGAGGAATAAGGTGAGTTTGGGTTTTGATGTAGCCGGGTAAAAGGATGATATGGAGGTGGAGTGTTTGGGGAGAAGGAAAAGAGAGTAGGTTTTTGGGGAGCGAGATAAAGGGAGGAGCGGGGTATGTGTTTCTTAGGCGGGAAAATGGGAAGACAGGGTTGATGGGTTGTTTATCGCTTGACCGGTCCGTGGGTTGACCGGTCGATTTGGGTTTGGACTGGATATTGGGCTTAAGTAGTAAATGGACTTAGGATGAATCCATTTAGTATTTAAGGGACCAAAATTGTAATTCGAAAATCCAGGACCATTCATGTAATTCTAAAAGTACTCCAAGGGCCTGCTTTGTCAATCTCCAATATTCAAGTGGACCAAATCATCATTTTTTAACTCAAGGACCGAAATTGTAATTTTCCAAAATTTTATAAAGACCAAAATGACAAATTAGAATTACCAAAGGACTAAAAAATATTATTTTCCAATTTAAAATGTCCAGGGTAAATTTTGTCAATCTTTGAAATTCTGTGGACTAAAGTTGCCATTTTAAAAGTTGGGGACCAAACTCGCCAATTATGCAAACTTTGTTCGCTTTTTCATTTGTTTTCAATAATTTTGCATCCGAAACATATAAAACACAATTTTGAGATATTTTCAGATTTTGATGCATTTGAGTGTTTTAGATGTTTTGCATAGCTCAGATTGACCAAAAATGATGGTGAATAAGCACTCATCATAGATCTAGTCAAAGGCATTAGTGAAAGGCGACGTTGTGTAGGTGTGGTTCGCCCGGTGTGAAAGAACTCGGATTTAGCTTTGTACCGAAAAAGGTTGCGGCGTTGTGAAGGCTTCTCCGCCATAATGAGATTGGTGTAGTGTTTACGAACTCTCGAGTAGGTGACTCGGGAGTGGAGTAGGCAAGGAAGGTGTCCTTGTAGCCGAACCACTATAAATACTCGCGTTGTGGTTTTGTGTTTCTTACTCTTATCTTTTCATTACATATATTTATATGTTTGTTTATCAACATCCAACACACACAACCAAATAGATTGACATAAGTCGATCTAAATAGTTTAAAAGGAAGTTTTAATTGGTAAACTATTCAACCCCTTCTAGTTTTTCACAATTGGCATCGAGCTTCGCTACCAAGTTTCTTGAAGTATATTGTACTTTAAAACTTGATACGATCCATAGTTAATTGAAAACTACAAAGAAGGTTTTTCATAAAACAAACACCATGTTTTTCAAAACTATATGTTTGGATGTTGAGTTGATAACAACATTTTTTATATATATCTTTTCATTTAATTGCACTAATCTTCTTTGTGATGTTGATTAGTCAAAGCTCATACCCACCAAGCTTTAGGAGACGCTGGTAACAAGAATACCTTCCTTAAGAAGGTATCTTAAACGCAAAGGAGCGGGAATCGCCTAAGTGACATCTCGTCATTTGTAAAGACATTCCTAAGTGCACTCGAGGTATGACTTTCCACTTATATCTGAATGATATTAGGTTAAGTAAATAAGTGTTATGTGTTGGGTATTTATTTGAGTAGATTTTTGTGTTTACACATGATCTACATGAAGCTTCGTTAGGAAGCCTTTTTCTCTCATACGTGTTACATTTTTCGTCTATAGTCATAGTATATGTTTTATTTCTTTTAATCCTATAATAAAACAAAAACACGAATTTCAATATTCCTCCTTCCCTATTAATAATCCCACTCGACACCCACTTTATTCAATCCTCACTTTTTAAAATTTTCCAATTTCAAAATTTCCCTCTCATTTAAAAACTTCATCTTCCTCCTCACTCCATCTCATCCGAAACCAAGAAGATCCGTCATCAACATGGTTTACATCGCACTCGTGCTCATCGCCCTAACACTCATCGCACTTGTGTTCCCTATGATGAAGTTCACATACGGAGACATTTACTTTGTGTTGTTAATCTATATTGGGGTCATATACCCAATCCTTTGTATCATCCTTAGTATTGAAATGCAATATTATTAATCTAGTTTATCTAGGTTACTATTATGTGTTTATTATTACTTTTGATTTATATGTTTTATATTTTGTGATACATTAGAGATCATGTATGCATGCTAAAAGAAAATGTAGGATAAAACATATCTCGTGGTATAAAAGCTCAGAAACCTTTTATCAAATCGTGTATGCATTACTACTGATCCACGGATCCCGGAAGATATACTAGTCGGATCCCTTTTGTAAAGGAACCGTGGATCCGTCCTATTGAAAAACAGCTTTTTATGCAAGATTAAAACCACTATCTTTCTAAAAGTAATAATCCACTAGAATTTCAAAACCATGAGTTAATTAAGTGTTAAATACAATTGTTAATAAAATCTAGTAAAAACGTTAGATTATTATAGGTTTACCATAAACATCACCTCCTATTAACCCATCACTTCTATAGGTTCAACTATGATGCATGAATACGAGTTTGATTTTTCACTCACTAGCGTCTACACCCCGAACATCTCCCTTGAGCCCCAACACACCGGCAATCATGTCCGTGGGTTCAATAATCTCGAAACCGTCACTTCCATGAAGGACGACAGACACCTCTCTACAATTCAAGAAGGTATCAATACCTCCTTCCGAGCCATAGGACTAGAATGTCTTCTTGAAATCAACGAGAAGATATGTTCAAGGTTCATAATGGAATTCTTCCGTCAAGTCGAACTCGTTAGTAACGAGGATCGCTCTCTATCTCTTTGGTTTTACATCAAAACCAAAAGTTCACTCTAACCCTTGGGCATTTTGCTCACATTCTCCGGATTCCAAATCATGGACAAAGTTCCTTCACCAAGATTGGTCTCTTGATTCTCTCTTCAACTTTCGTGAAGAAAATAGTCCATATTGTTCACACATACCCTCCGGAAGATTTAACGCGCATGATATGCAAACCTCGACCATATTACTCCAATCCAAACATTATCCATACACGGGATATCCGAGAAGAGTACAAGCCTCTTGCTCTCATTCTACGTGAAAATGTTTGGAGTCTTAGGGGAAATCGAGATATTCTTCCCGCTTGTTGTGCTCACATGTTGTACTATTTGCTAACACAACAACCATACAATCTCGCCTACTTCTTCGCAAGGCGAATTGCAAATCTTCAAGGCTCCAAGAATAAACTCATCCCTTATGGAATGTTCTTGACACGCCTCTATCACAATGTTATGCACTTCCATCCTCAATTTCAAAGTCCGTTGTACGTACTTGTGAACAAGATGATGGAACCGCTAAACATATCTCTCATGAAGACTTTCTTCATTCTAGGTTCCACCTATACCCATCAATCACATAATGATCCTCCTAGCGAAGACACTCAAGGAACCTAGAATAGTCAAATAGGATCAATTCTACTCTACTCATTGTTTATCAATGTAATCCTCTTTCTTTCATGAAATAAAACATCTTACATTTGATATCCTAGTTTTAGAACTCCTTCAAACAAAACTTGGAATATAATGCATTGTCAAGATCATTGCATACCTTTAGTAAAGGTTCATCTAGCGATAGACGGATCCCAAATGTTGTACTAAACGGATCCCTACATCTAGGGAACCGTGGGATCCTAAGAAATGTAAAATGCAATTGCAAGCATTGTATGTCAAACACATCCTTAGAACACCTCATACTAAGCTAAACATAGTGTCTTAAGGTAGATTAAGACTTTATCAAGATAGGTTGATCTTTCCTACTCATTCCAACTCACATAGAACACACTCTAAGATATTCATAGATTTATCACTTTGTTTTAATCCATCACTCTTCCGCCTCAAAACTCACACTTCATTTTTACATGATCCTCACATCTAGGTTAGAAATCCTTCGATTATGAAAAAATTGATCATAAATCAATCTCACCTCAAAATTGATCAAAGTTGATCAAATCCTAGTTTTCCTATCTCAAACCATTAGGATATTTTCCAAAACACAATCCTAAGTCACAACCTCATTTCTAGGATCATTTAGCTTCAATTGACACTCTTCTTTAGTGTCATCCTTGCTCATTCATTGGTACTCATGAAAGTTCCAAATCCTTCCATAAAGACAATCATTAGCTACATCACTCACCACCTTCAAGTACTTAAGCACCCTCCATTTAAGACACTTAGAAGATCAAACACTCAAGATGTTATAGGTCTTAGATTTTAGAAACATCATTTCCATTCTTTCATAGTCTGGCCGATAGCGGATCCCTAAGATTAGCCTAGACGGATCCTACGAGAAAGGAACCGTGGGATCCGGATGACAAGATAGGTCAAATCTTGCTAAAACAATCATTTCAACTTATTTTCCTAACTCAAACACTCCATCTCATCTTAAATGAGTTCCTAGATCAGTCCAACTTCTGAAGTTGACTCTTGTGCATGTCAATCATCACACTCCAATGAATCCTAGTGGCTTAAATGCACTTGCCAAATCTCTTAGTTTATAAACCACCTTATTAGGACCTCCATAGTCATCACTCTCACTCTAACTTTCAGCCCTTGAAATCATTTCATCATGAGAAAAACCCCAAGTAGTAACTTATCCAACAAAGAACCACCAATGAAAAAGGCTCGTGTTATACACGAAATTTCCTCAACCGAATCATCTCCCGTCAAACCAACAAATGAGAGAATCCTTCATCATCCAATCAAACCAATTCCTAAAAGGATAGTACCCACAAAACTACTTTTGCCTAACACCACCATACCTCCTAGACCAAACAATATCATCTCCACTAAACCATCACCATTGGTTCCTAGAAATATTTAATTTACTTCACCACTATCATCACCACACCTCTACAATTTAGAGGACTTGCCTCCTAGGCCGTCTCATCCGCTTCGGTGACAACATTCTCCTCATTAGGAGGAATAATGGTTCAAAATCAAGGTGTTGAGTCAACACTTGCTCCGCTTCCTTTTCGCTGTCTCCATCATATAATCCTATATGGATTATGAGAAATCATCAAAGTCAACCACCCGACCATATGGAAGTTGACGCCTTACCACCACCATCATTCTTGGTCGAGGCATTCTCAAATGCACCTCCACCAATCCTCCATCATTTGAAGCCCCAAGCCGCTTCAATTGATCCTTCGCATCAAGCCATTTTATATCTTCCACCACCACTACCTAGCCATGACAAAGATTGCTATCATTGTCAACATGTTGAAAGTTTGATACATGAAGTACGAGAAGACCAATATTTCATGTTCTATCATCTCCTCGAACGTTTCGACGAGATTAAACCTAAACAAAACTTGAGCTAGAAGATTTTAGTGGTGTCCTAGCATCAAACGTTAGACAGTCTAGAAATTCCTAGTCATGTATTGTCTATTTTCTTATATTTAGAGTCATGTATATCATAACTCTTGTTTTATTAAATGAAATTACATGCTACTTGTTATTTTTCCGAGAATATGTATTCATATCTCATTTATGTGATAATATTACGTGTTATATCACCTTTGCCGATTTTAGTCATCACCAGACGGATCCCTCAAGATATTGCTAGAGCGGATCCCTACTAGAGGGCCGTGGGATCCGTGAAGTCGAAAGTTTTTGTTTTCTAACTTAAATCACATTTGCGGAAATTGTGAATTATACTTGTTTTCTAACCCTTGTTTGCGCTATTCAATTAACACATAAAGAATTTGACATCCTAAAGCTAGGGAGCTTGGTGTCAAAACAATACGCTGCAAAATTACTTGCAACCTTTGATTTAAATTTCATGACTTCCGTTGCAAATATTGCAATCATCTAGGGGAGTACACCGTCACATAGACGTAATCTTTGCATAAGTTAGTTGCAAATGAACTAGATTAGTATTACTTTCTTGGCCTTACTTAGGGATGGACTCGTCAAGGGGAGTAACGACGAGATCCTTTCCGTTACTTGCTCTCTATTTTTTCCTTTCACATGTTTTCTTAAAACGATGTGTTGCTTTCTTTCAAACACTTTTGTTTCAACAAAACGGGAGAAGAAAGTAAAACTACAAATTCAAACTTTTACAATTTTAGCTTTTCCTTAAAATAATCTTATGTTTTGTCATCAACAAAAGGGGAGATTGTTAATACAAATAAGTCGTAAAACGTTTATTTATATTTTACGATCTTCTAATGTTTTGTCGATAACAAAAGTAAGATCATTTTAAGGAAACAAATAAAATACGTAAATGGTTTGAACTAATAGTTTTCTAACACACTTCATCAGAAACCCTAAAAATCTAAAACGCATAAAAGACCATTTTACCCTTCAAAATTTATATTTCTCGATAAGTACCATTTAATCTAGCTTATAAATAATCGTTAAATCTAATATACAAGATCAAATTAATCAACTCTTATTTATGACTAAATACATTCATGGGCGAAATACATAAGCAAATTATAAAGACATTATAACTTAAAACTAAAGCCCATCTACTTTGTAAAATTGGAAAGCGAAATTCTGTTTTGATTCCCCATTTACTCGGCCAATCATGCACCCATATATCTCCTAGTATCTCTCATTTATTAACCTACATCTACACATTTAAAATAACACACAAAACCCTAGCTACAGAAAAAAAAAGGCAGTGGTGATCGTGTTTTTTTTTAATTCAAGGTACGGGGCTGTTTTGGTTCCATTTTGTCGTGGGTTTCGGTTCGATGAATGGCTGGTCGTGAATACTAGGTCAAAAGGCTGCTGGGACGAGAGCTTTTGGCTCCTTGGTTCTTTTTTTTCTTTCTCGATCACACTAGGGTATGAATCACGAATCTCATTCCAACTTTCCTTTTTCTGTTTTCTTGGATTTCTGTCGTGAGGTCCTAATAGAATGCATAATAATCAATGTTAAACATCACATGCAATGCTACGTTAAAAGACACATGAAATCATGACCATTGACGCATAAAATCATAACCTGGTTGCATAATATAACGAATGATAAAGGCTCTAATGTGTTGAGCATATGCATATGTTTTGAATCCATTCGACCCACTTTGTACAACTTATCCATGTTTCATCTTAATGGTAGCATGCTAAAAAGTATAATAAGAAACGTGTGTGTGTGACTTGATGAATTAAAATGAGATATGTCTAGTTTTAGTACTAAACGCATGGTGATATACAACCATCTTTGTTACATTAGATGTAAAATAAATGTTGGTACTTGGTCTTGTCGGGGTGAGTTTAATGGCGATCGCTAGATGAACGGGTGAGTCGATTACTATTTTGAAAGGGTGTCGGGTAAGACGAGTAGGGGTTAATCATAATATACTTTTACTAGGTCGTGAATGTTAATTGTTTGAACCGCGAACGAGCTTGAATATTGATCGAAAATGCATATGGAGTCTTGTGGGGGTAACTTTGAGGGTGACCGCGGGAAAAATGGTTGGGTCTTTTGGAGTTTTGAAAGTGTCTCGGGGAAGGTGAGTCGGGGGGTAATCACTAGGTGTGTTTTCCGAGTCGCGTTGGTTAGCCGTTTGAACCGCGAGCGAGGGTAAAGTTAGCATGTCAAATGGAAATTGAAATGAAAGGTTGTACGTATGAAATATAATGCATGTTTTAATATTTTGATAGTTTTCTTTTTAAACCCTCATCTTTAAGACTTTGTCACATGCAAACCTTGATCTATTATGAATTGACACCTTACACCTTAGAATATAATAGTAATATTATAGTCTTTAATATTTAGTACTTGTTGCAATAAACCCTAGACTATGATAAGTTGTCACTAATGACCTTGTACTTTGAAGTAATGACCATGTAAACCTCAAACTTTGAGATATTTACCATGCGAACCCTATACTTTGAAGTATTATCTAATAAAGCCTTAAAAATAGGATGATTATCATATTAAACATTGAATTTTGCCATTTATCATTTGTAACCCTTAAGCTTAACTAATTAATGATTATTACCCTAATGTATTTTAATTCCGTCCATTACTAAAAATGAGAATACGCTTATAACTCTAAAAGTATTAATACGATTAATCATTACGACTTAAATGAGCTAATATGTATTATACGAATCGTAATCTGTGTAGATTTGTTGGAGGAGACGTGACGTCGTGTCTTCGTGTTCATTTGTTTGCAATCCTTTCATTGGCATTAAGGTACAGATATTCTGACCTTACCTCTTAAGGTTTCTCATGATTCGTTTACATCTTTTGATATTAGCTTTGAACCGTTATACTTTGCTCTGAGCCTTCTTATTAGGGCTTCCCTATAACTTTGCTATGCTCCCTTTGATTGATTCTCCTATGTGAACTGTTTGATTATGAACCTTTGATATGAACCTCTTATATGAACTTATGATATGAACTTTGATACGAATCTTTGACAATGAACCTTTGATATTGAAATATTGATATTGGACCTTGATATTGAACTATTGTTATGAACCTTTGAATTGTGAACTATTGACATTGCACCTTTGCTTAAGAAGATATATACATTGCTACACTTTGAACCTTGGCCTGACCTGTCAGTTTGATACCCGAGCCATTAACTAGGCATGGGGGTTCCATGTCCGTGTCATTGATGCACCAATGGCATGACTCCAGTGCTGCAGTGATGTTGCACACCGTCCTATTTTGTATTGATTATGCGCTTCGAGATATTGTATGGCCAATTATTGTTTTGCGGGCGTATGGATGCATCCTAGATTTGTATTGTATTGATATTGATATATTGTTTTGGTGATGTGGTGCGTGTGCAATACCCCTCACATTTTGGGAGCTAGCTACTCCATTGGTTACTGAGGTCTCCCCTCCTATTTGGTTTGGTATTCCGAGGTCACCCCTCCGAATACAATGGCTACTATTGGATACTATTGGCGACTATTGACACTATTGATATTGGTTTGTTTTGTTGGCTCGGGATGGATTTCTGACAGACCTTACACTTTTGATATACCTATATTGCACCTTCTGGACTCCCCACTGCACCATATTATGAATTGACTGTCCTTTACCCAATACCCTTATATGACTCACTCTACTACCAAGATATATATGTTCCATTGCTTTGATATGTTACACTCTCATTCCATTACTTCAGACTATCGTCCATTCACGTACCGGGTTATTATATGTTTATTGGATTGTTTATGCTATTTACGTTTTATGTGACTACGGATTACCCTGCTATGATGTGATTAATATGCGGTTATCTGAGTTACCTGTTTTCATCTGATGATATGTGATCTCATTGTTGGGGAACCTTTGCATTTGTTCATGACCATGCTAATGTGTAATCGATAGTTTTGTTTATTTATTATGTGTACTTGTAAGTTAAATCTCGTGGACTGTGACTATTCATTGTGTCCTTATCGGCTTATTGTTGACTTGCCATGTTTACATTTCTGTCTATGCTACGGTTCGATTGGGTAAATGTCCTAACTTGTGACGTCTGGCTTGGTAATTTATTTAGTTGCTCTGCTATGTCTTTAATTCATTTAATTATAATGTTTTTACTGTATTTCCTACTTGTTACGTGTGACTGCCATGTTTTGACTCTGTTAGTATTTCTGATGTTATGATACTGGTTATGTTTTTGACTAAGGGTTTTGACCTGTGTGAATTGCCATGCTCACTTATTAATTAATTGTTTCCGCTTGTCTGTAGATATCTGTTTGATTTGTATGTCTTCTGAGTTCCTGAATTGATTGTATGACATATATGTTGTGTGGATGCTACTTTGCCATGTTTGCTTATGTTTCAGTTCTTGTATGTCGGTTTGTATGTGCTTGTTTATATGTCATCGATGCTTTGCTTTGCTTCGCTCTTCTTGTTATCTGTTTGTTTTGGATATTCAGATAATTGTGTTCGGGATCCTCATTGACTCATCGTTCTCATTTCTTTTCACTGCGACTTTGTTATCCGCTTCCTTTGTTTCATTTCGCATTTGATTTTATTTAGCTTTCGTTTTGTTATATCTGCTCCTTTGGGCTTTTAAGCTCGATCGCATTTCTTTTCTGCGGTATTAGATTTGAAGATGGGCTTTGAAAATGAGTGGATTTTGAGTGGACCAACCCTAGATACCTTGTTATTTGGATTTATTTTTGGTTGGGCTATGATTGGAGATTTCATTTATTTTAGACATATTGGATTTTTGTATTTTCCTTGTAAGTCATTCGTCTATATGACTTGATACTTTATTCTTTAAGGCTTTCGCTTGTAAAATTTTATTTGTATGTTCTGATATGACACCAGAATGTGGCACTTCTACCCTTGTCGGGTTGGGGTGTTACACTTACGCTTTCACATAAAACACTAAAACAAGTATAAGTGATTTTATGATTTAGATACATATGTACAACAACTAGTGTTTACATATTGGGTTAAACAATACTTAAACTAAGTATACTAAAATGGGTAAAACTAAGTGTATACTAAATTGGGTAAATACAAGTATATACTAAATGGGTAAATACTAGCAAATGGTTTTGACCCATAACCCATGGTTTTATATATACCACTTAACCAAGTTCATTGTATCCTTAAGATACATTGTATCTAGAAAGAAAACCATGGATCAACCCATAACCCATGACCCATAACCAAAAATACCCATGGGCAAAGAGAGGCGGACCACGGATCCCTAGCTTTGTGCTAGCGGATCCTTGTGGTAGGGATCCGTGGGATCCGGGAAACAGAGGATTTTTCCTCTATAAATAGTGAGTCATTTCTTCATTATATCTCACCCTCTCTAACATACTTCTCCCACAGTTAAATCTCACTAACCTTAGATCCAAGAGATCTATGTTTGTAGTTTTGTCTTTGTGTGATCTTTTAGGTTTCTCTTAAAGGCAAGATCACCACCTTTGAAGTCGAGCAAACTCAAGTCCATGAGTTGCCATGCTTCCTCATCATCAAGGCTATTGAAGTCCTCTTGTTGATGATCTCTTTCTTTCTTCAAAGAAGTGTAGTGTTGAAGACATTAGTGAAAGATGTCTCAGTGTCAAGGCGAAAATATTAGTGAAGGGTATCTATCGCTCATAGGATAAGCACTTGTGAAAGGTGCTTAGAAGTCAAGACAAGAAGCATTAGTGAAAGGTGCTTAGAAGTTAAGACTTGAAGCATTAGTGAAAGGTGCTTCAAAGTGAAGACACAAGACATTAGTGAAAGGTGTCTTGTAGATCTATTCAAAGGCATTAGTGAAAGGTGTCTTAGATGTACATTCGATATAGTGTGTTTCGATGTACTAGATAGACTAACATTAGATCCAAGGATATTGATGTCCTTGATGATGTTGTAAAGGAGTAGATCTCCTTTGGGATTAGTCGTTGGTGTAGTGTGGTAGTAGTTCCTCCATTGCAATGGAACTAGGTGCTTAGCCTAGTACCTAATAAAGGGTAGGCGACGTTGTGAAGGTGTAGTTCACCTAAGGTGTGAAAGAACTCGGTGGTTAGCCTAGCAAGTATAAAGGGTAGGCGACGTTGTGTAGGTGTGGTTCGCCTTGGTGTGAAAGAACTCGGTATATAGCTTTGTGGGAAAAAGGTTAAGTGACGTTGTGAAGGCTTCTCCGCCATAAGGAGATTGGTGTAGTGTTTACTGAACTCTCGGTAGGTGACTCGGGAGTGGAGTAGGCAAGGAAGGTGTCCTTGTGGCGAACCACTATAAATACTCGCGTTGTGGTTTTGTGCTTCTTACTCTTATCTTTTCATTACATATCTTTATATGCTTGTTTATCAACATCCAACACACACAACCAAATAGATTGACATAAGTCGATCTAAATAGTTTAAAAGGAAGTTTTAATTGGTAAAACTATTCAACCCCCCTTCTAGTTTTCCAGATTACAGTTATATCGAACGACCTAAAGTGTCGTTTTGAAAATATCGTTTGATTCATTAAAATAATCAGAGTTTACAAACATTAGGTCCCAAAAGAAAATCAACTTGTGCGGAAATTAGTTTGATACAAGCCAAACGATGTTTTTAAAGTGCATAAATCCCATGTGTGACGCGTCGTCACCACGACTCTATGATATGTCCATATGCATGCCATGAAGTGAATGGCTTAGATACCTGAGATAAAACATGCTAAAAAGTGTCAACACAAAGGTTGAGTGAGTTCATAGAGTTTGTGTTGAAATGAAAACCTTTAAAGAACGTTCATGCAAAGAAAGGCATTGTAATCCACTCGGCCCAAGTTCGCCCATACAAAACTTGCAACATGTGTGTTTACAACCCACTGCCAAAATGTGTATAGTTTATGATCAAACACATGATGTCAAATGAATTCACAATAGTACCTAATTCGACGTAGAACAATAGCACATAATCAATAGCACATGACTTAATGTATCAGTAGTCAACTGATTTAGAACATTATACGACGTAGAACTATAGCACATAATCAATAGTACATGACTCAATGTATCAGTAGTCAGCTGATATAGCACATCATTCGACGTAGAACTATAGCACATAAACAAGAACAATTGATATAGTACAACATTCGGTTTTGAAACGATGGTGATCATGATAGAAGTTATCCTTAAAAATCTAAAATACTTGTGAAAAAAACAGTTAAGCATGTATCTCCCCCAAAATAGTTCAAAACATATAAAAGTAGGGGCTACGAAACTCACCTGGTGCAATGTTTATGATGATATAATGGCAATCTCGAAATGAGGCGCAACCTCTAACCGCGACCTATTATGAATGATATGTTCTAATGTAAATCATGAAACAATGTCGCATGCAAACTCATATGAAATCCATACCACTTGTACATTTGAAAATAATGTTTATCGTCGAATATATGTTTATGACATCTCGTCATATTATAAAATACTTTACAAGTATTTACGTTGAAACAACCTCCTACGATAGTCGTTTAGTGATTTATCAAGAATTTATAGCTTTTCGTCGCAAAACAATATACTTTGATAATTTGTGAAGGTGACTAAATGACCTCGAAAAGCTAGTCGTAAAATAGTGAATTTCGAGTGTTAGGAAACAAACTCAACTGTTTTGGAAAGCTTGTATCATTATCTCAAAGTTTTAGCTTTTAAGTTTTTATCATAGAGGTCTCGATCTTGGAGAAAAATATAGGTGAAGTATGGTACTTGTACCAAAAATATTGTTTAAGGGTGATTTTCGCAAACTTTGAGTGACCAGTATTTTATTCGTTACAACTCCGTTTGACGAACGGTTGACGTTTTGGAAAATAGGCTAGACAAACTTACTTTTACTAGAGGACATTATTTTATAAAAAGTATTCCATCAATGTTAAAACGACCTCAACATGGTCATTCATGGCCGTAATGTTTGTCTAATAGAAATATATTAATTTTGCTTATATAATATAGTTACGGCAACTTTGTTTAAACACGTGTAATTTAATCGTTACTAGTCCGTTTTTATGTTTTATATGCCCTTAGCTTCAGAAAGTATACTAATATATTTTGATAAATCGACATATTTTATAGCGCTTAAGACTCATTTTTGACTCGTAAAAGTTGAGAATACATGCTGAATTTTCGAAACAAATAGTTTTTCGTCAAATTTGAAAATATCATAACTTCTTTGTTATAACTCCGTTTAACCCGCTCAAGCGACCACGGTTTCGTTTTAAATTATATTTTCTGAATATCTAGCCCAAAATATTTTACAAACCGTCGGATTTTCCAGATTCACAAATAAGATCGACCCTTAATTATAGTTGTCGAAAATGATTTCTCTCGTAAAACTTATTTCAATCACTTCAAACCAACACGAAGCTATTCTAAAACTACCATACACCTTCTTAGGGTGTCATGGGTTCCTAGACATCACCAAAAGTGATATGTTTCAAGGGATAATCTATAGGATGATGAATATATATTTATAACACTTAAAACAATAAAAAGTGGTATAGCTATCCATATGACTTGCATATTTTCTCAAATATGATGAAATGAACATAAAATAAATATGAAAGATGAATATGAACATGAAATGCTTACTAGTAACTTGATGAGGTTAAATGAACAAGGTTAATCCTAACACCCTAGGTTTTTATTTCAAAACTTTAACTAAGAGTGTAACTAGATTGTAATAAACTTGACTAGAAAATTTTTGGTGAAGATATTTTGTACTATAAGGTGAAGATAAGGTGTATGTGTTGATATGAGATATAATACAATATAAGGTGAAGATATTTTGTACTAAGAAAAATGTGTGTCATCATGTGTGTCGACATGCCCAAAAAATAAAAGGGGTAATGCATTTGTATGATATAATGTATTTTAATTAAGCAAACATAATAATATGTAAGTGTAGTTGATAACTTGTGTACCTATTTAAGTATTTAGGGTAGCGTTAGCTAAAAATAAATTTTAACGGATCAAAATAAAATATATTGAAGTCATGAAAATTATAAAAATACATTTCTTACAAAAATTGAGTGAAATAATAATTATCGTGTAATATTTACGAAAACCGTCGTAAAATTTTATATATAACCATTTATATACAAAATAAATTGAAAACATCGGGTAAAGTAATAATATTATTTTATAATCTTATTATGAGTACAAAAATATATCGGAATAATTTTGGAAGTGTCGGATCAAATGTTCAAATAATGTTTACGCGATAGCGTTTATTTAATAAGAAAATAAACGTTTAATGTAAAATGCAAAACCCATGCATAAATTGATATGAAATGGTGTTACTAATGATGTGTAGACTAAATCTAGTCTATATGAAATGTCCTGAAATTACGAGTTGTCACACTTAATTAATAGACTTATTTGGCGTAAAGCCTTGTGATGAGATTACCAAAAATCAAAACCTTTTCAAGAAAATAAACAATCTACTATGAAGCGGTCGGTCACACGGCGAGTGTGAGACCTTTTGTAAGATTTTGTGAGTCGCCTTATAAATAAACCCAAAATCAAAGCATATATTTGCAAAGGATACGTGTCTAAAAAAAAGAGCGGTAGGTGGCACAAGCATGATCATTTTGAGAAGGGTTTTTCATGGACCTTGGGACTTGGGAGCCAATCCGACCATTTCTATCATTAGCTCAATATAATATTAAAACAGATGGTACAACGGTTTGTATATGTTGTCCGGCATTTTAAACGATTAGGTTATGGGGTTAAAGCTTATTGGCTAACACTTGGGCGAACTCCTTCATTGTGTGCGTGTTGGCATGACCACTTCATGTTTTTTTACATCAAACATGATTCAAACTTGAAACCGAATAATAGTAGTTACAAGCTTTTGCCAAGTCGATTTGAGAATTATAAATCGTATCTCCGTTTAGGCGAGGATGAAGGTTTTAATGGTTTCTTAAATAGTTAAATCCACTTATACAAAAGACAGAAAGGAAGAAAAAAGTCTTCTGCAAATGATATTTCTTTAATTTTGGTTTTGGTAGGGATACATTTTAGAGCAATTGAATACATTTGAAATTGTTAGTTGAGTATAATAAAATCTGCATTGCTCTCTTGTATTATTAGATCTCTTGACTCTTGACCATATTAAATTTGTACCTATCAACATTAGAATTATTATTTAGTTCTTTTTCAATTTTAATCATTGTTTATGTATATGTTCTTATTGGTAATAAACAACTGTTAACTAATTTTTTGCTGTTACTCGAGTCATCAAACTTATTGGACCCTATCATTAACAGATATTTGACTGGTTTAAAAGGGTAACATATTATTTTTTAAGCAAATATGCTGATCAACGTGTCGGGTTAAATGGACGACTAATATTTTTTTGTTGCATGATCGTTGTCACGAACCACCTCTTCCCAAAGTGCTAGCTATGCGAGGTTAAATGTCGATCCTATTGCAAAACATTAGTGCACAAACATATGCTATGTATTATGGGTTTTCTAACATGTGCCGGGGCAGCATATATAAAAGGGCGGCGGGATTCAAAAAATGACGTCCGGACCCACAAAAATACACTTTTCAAATAAAATATGCGGGTCCGGACGTCCTTTTTCGTGGGTCCCGCCGTCCTTTTGGTGTGCTTAACATGTGCCCGGGGGCACATGTTAGAAAAACCCATGTATTATATACTCCTTTGCTACTACTCGTTCGTCAGTGTTTCTAATTATGGGGAGAGATTTCGGTCCACACAAATATGACAGGGTGTTTCTTTTTCACTATCTACAATTTGGCCATCTTCAACTCCAAGACATAAGCCTTTTCAATTCCATCTTCATCAGTCATGTTCATCGGTGACGATCTATCTGTCATCGCTCGATTCACACCATCGATGTCCCCATTGAACTTGAACCGGTTTTCTTCTAATCTTCCTCTCAAGCAAATTAGATGGAGTGTAATTTACTTTGAATTATAGCCCCCAATTTCTTTTATCTAATATGTTGATGGGTCTTATATATAAAAGTCAAGAACTTGACAGTAGATTTATTCAACAATTGAGTTTTGATTTCCAGCTTTTCCTTTTAACAAAAATTATATGGGATTATTTTGATTTGCATGCTCTTTAATTACAAGTAAGAGATCAATGTATTCAACTTTCATGATTCACTTGATAGTGGGTTTAAAATTTTAAACCTATGGAGTATGGATGTTAAAATATTTTTAGGGGCAAAATTGGCTTTTACTATTGATGGTGACTTTCATTTAGCTGAGAAAAGAAACATCATTTTTTTTAATAAGCATTGCTAAATTCTCTTACAGTATCCTTCTACTAATCATTCTATACACACAACAATATTATATATTTTTTTTTCACTCATTTTCTCTGTGCATTCAAACCATCAATTCTGACACTTGTCAATATCATGTGAGTAAGAGAATTATTAGGCACATCAAGTATAATGATTTATCATTCCCCTTTTCCTATTTAGTAGTCACTCCACAAAATGATTTTTATCTAACGAGACCTTATCGAGACAACACTTAATGCTACAATAAAAAGAAACAACCCTTTACTACATTACACATGTTGTATGATTGTGTAGGTAGAGAAATGAGTAAGAAGATTATGTAAGAAGATATAACAATAATTTTTTATTACTAAACTATCCTTAGATGGAGCAAAGTGCATATATTATTTTGTTTTTGTAGTCACATACAGTCACCTAAGAACATGTTCCTCAGTACAAACGGTAGGTAGCGATGTTTTACTTTTTCAAGGTAATTTGGGGGGCAAAATTGGCTTTTACTATTGATGGTGACTTTCATTTAGCTGAGAAAAGAAACATCATTTTTTTCATAAGCATTGCTAAATTCTCTTACAATATCCTTCTACTAATAATTCTATACACACAAAAATATTATATATATTTTTTCACTCATTTTCTCTGTGCATCCAAACCGTCAATTCTGACACTTGTCAATATCATGTGGGTAGGAGAATTATTAGGCACATCAAGTATAATGATTTATCATTTCCCTTTTCCTATTTAGTAGTCACTCCACAAAATGATTTTTATCTAACGAGACCTTATCGAGACAACACTTAATGCTACAATAAAAAGAAACAACCTTTTACTACATTACACATGTTGTATGATTGTGTAGGTAGAAAAATGAGTAAGAAGATTATGTAAGAAGATATAACAATAATTTTTCGATTACTAAACTATCCTTAGCTGGAGCAAAGTGCATATATTATTTTGTTTTTGTAGTCACATACAATCACCTAAGAACATGTTCCTCAGTACAAACGGTAGGCATAGATGTTTTACTTTTTCAAGGTAATTTGGGTGGTTATATTGGTACCCCTACATCAAAATGCCACCAATATTTTCTCTAATATATGCTCTATTAATAGGACAAAACAATTTTTTTTTTGTGCATTCTACAATTTTTGATTTGTAAAACTTTATAGTTTATATTCCGTATTTTTTTCCGACAGTTTTACCAACTTTATTAACAGGAGAAGACAGTTTCATGCTCCATATTTTTCATGTTTTACTACTTTTTATTTATCAAACTTTATGTTTTCTGTTTCATTTTATTTTTATTTCACACTTATGTAATACAAACAAAATTATAAAAATTAAAAACATTAAAAAAAAGTTTAAAAGGTATTAGTATCACTTTTAGTGGTGTACCAATAACAAATCCCAGGTAATTCCCCTTAAATGAAGGGACATATGTGTCTTGTTATTTTTATGTTTTGTAAAATTTAGGTCAACAAAATCGGCTGACATTACACTCAGTTCTCGAGTTATAATTTGAGGGGAAAAGAAAAAAAAATGAAAAGTTTTTTGTGTTCTTGAGTTTTTTTAAAGATGGGAAAGGGAAACGGAAAAGAAAATGAGAGGAAGTTTTGTTATTATAATCTTCCTCCCATTTTTGGGAGGAAAGGGAAAGGAAACGGAAACTTATGTTATGTAAAGACTAATATACCCTTTTAAAAAGATTTGACACTAACAACTAATGGGCATGTATGTAATTTAAACAAATTATATTTCTTTTCCTCCCATTCAAGAACATATTACTTTCCTTTTCCTTTGCTCTTTCCTCTATCTCAAAAGCATATCAACTAACAATTCCTTTTCCTTTCCTATTCTTTTCCCTTTCGTATTCTTTTTCATTTTCTTTCACTCAAAACTCGAGAACTGAGTGTAAAAGTGTGTTTAGTTGACAGAAAACACATTAGTATTTTATATAAAAGAAATTAGAGTAAATTGCAAAAATCGTCCTTATGGTTTAGCCAAATTGCAGATATCGTCCTTACTGTTCAATAAGTGCAAAAATGGTCCGGATTTAACACTGTTTCGTCCAGTTTTGGTCCCCCGAAACTAACACCGTTAGTTTGTGCTCGTTATCCTAAAAACAAGAGGGTATTTCTGTCTTTCTCATTAACCCCACCCACCCAAATCCCAATCTTAATAAAATAAAGAGTTTACAAAACCTAAACGATTTATCTTCCCCAAATCACACCACATCCCCAAATCCAGTTGACAAAACCCTAATTTATCATCCGTGAACATTGAAACCCATTCCACTTTTCGTCCTTGTAGATACTAACAACTGTTTGAAATATGAATGAACCACCAAATTTAATCTTTAGAGAGGATGGCGTATCATTTGATCCAAACACATCATATGGTAAATTGCATAACCAAATTTAATCAGTTGTTTGATACTAAATTATTAGCTAATTGATTTTTATATTTCGTTATGATACAGTTGGGTCCAAGTCTATGTTTTCTTTGAAGTTGAATCATGGTGGACACTTCACAGACCCACCAAACAGGAAGTATACTTCGGGTAACATATCATACCTTGATCACATTGATGTGCAACACTTAAATGTTGAGGAATAAATACAATAATGGCGCAACTAGGTTATGATTACGAAGAAATTATGTATTATTACTTTAAGATGCCTAAGAAAGGTTTAGATGATGGTTTAAGGTCGTGAGTTGTGATGATGATTTAGTTAGGTTGATAAAAGTAGTGGAAACAAATAAGGAAATAGAATGGTTTGTTGAGCACGGGTTACAATCGTTGAGATTAATGACTTAGGTTTTGATGTCAATGTGGAAGACTTAGAGTTTGATGAGGTAGATGTGAATGATGAAGACTTAGGCTTTGATGAGGTAGATATGAATGTGGAAGGCGGAGAAGATTTTGTAGATGATGAGCATATAATTGATGAGGTAGAAGTGAACATGGAGGATTTTAGCGAGATATGATGATAGGAAAACTATGTTGACCCAGTGGAAAACCTCATGTAGAAGTCATGAAGAAGCTTTACATGTTTTGGACTATGATTCATTTGATAGTGATGTAGGTGATGGTGATGATCTTGCAAGTATTAGAAGGAGGAACCTTAGGAAACTTAAAAAATAGGTGGTGGATCAACCTGGTCTTGTCAAGCGCTTGTTTGTTGGACAAGAATTTGCTAATAGGGAAGAAGCCAAGAATATGATTAAGTCACATGCGGTTGAAACAAGAAGAAAGATTCGAGATAGTGAAAATGATTTTGAAAGGGTAATGACAAAGTGTAGAGGCTTCTTCCCATGTGATAAAGGGAATCTAGCTGGTGGGTCACAAGGGAAAAAACAAATGTGTAAGGGTAAAGGTAAAGGTAAGACAGTTGTTGGTGGGTCAAAAGAGAAAAAACAAAACAAGGGTAAAGATGTAAATGTACATGATAACACATCCGAGTGTCCTTGGAGGTGTATGTGTCACCTATTAATAGTGGAAAGTGGGTGGTAAAGTCATTTAATAATGACCATAAATGCCTCAATCTAGAGATATAAAAGCATGTCTGACATCTTTCCTTGCAAAACATGTTGAGAATCGATTTCTCTCAACCCCGAAATACCAACAAAAGCAATCCAAGAGCAGATGCAATCCAAGTTTCGGTAGGTGTTTCTAAAACCAAAGCTTTCGAGCTAAGTCTAAGGCATAAGTTAATTTAAGGGTGATGCTCGGGGTCAATATGCATTATTGAGAGATTATGGTGAGCACTTAATGAAGTCTAACCCAAACACAACGGTGAAGCTAGATGTTTCTGTGGCTCATAATCCAAATGACACCGAAAGGAGGTTTAAAAGGATATATATCTGTTTGGGTGCATTAAAAGAAGGTTTTAGAGCTTCGGAGAGATCTGCTAGGGTTGGATGGTGCCTTTATGAAAGGTCAACATCACGGACAACTTTAATAGCTTGTGAGTGTTGATGCTAATAATGGAATCTACCACATGGCATATCAATTGTTGAATCGAATCCGAGATTCATGGAATGGTTCTTGTCATGTCTTGGGGATGATTTGGATTTGGTTAGCAATTCCAACTTCACCTTTATTCTTCGATAGACAAAGGTATGTACTTCACCTTTTTCAATTTTTATACTTATTAATTTTTATACTTGTAACTTCCCTTTCTTAATGATTCTATTTTGTGTTTTATAGGGTGCATTACCACTATACAAAACCTATTTCCTATTTCTTGAACACGTGTATTGTGTAAGGCATATCAATGATAACATGAATTTGATTTGGAAAGGAGGAGTATACAAGGATAGGTTGTGAAGTGTGCCATCGCAACAACGTGGTAGAATTTGAGAGAGCAATGGATGAACTTAAGAATACAATAGCGTGCACATGAGTGGTTGAGGAAAATACATCCTAAGCATTGGAGCGAAGCCACTTTTCAGGTAATCTATTATGACCTAAATACATCCTAAGCATTGGAAAATACACATTTCTCGGTTACTGCTTGCGGCTACTACATACTTTATCTGGATGGAGCGCAATGCTAGGATTTTCAAGCGTAGAAGTCTCTTCATGCGTAAGTGGTTAGCATCATTGTCACAACTACTCGGTTGAAGGCGGTTACCTTCAAATTCAAGAAGCTAACCTCGCGATCTCGTTTGATCCTTGATAAATGGAAGATTCCAAGTATTTGTGTTTCTCACGAAGGAGTGGGTAAGGTTGTACTCTTTTTCCTACTCCAAGGTTTTTCCCTTGGGTTTTTCTTGGAAAGGGTTTTAAGGAGGCGGACTTCAGGTTAACTTGCTCCCTTTGTGGATTGGCTGGATGCGGGATGCTCGCTTGCTACAAGTTGTTTTACTTGTTTATGACTAGTTAGTTGATGTACTATACCTAGGTCCTTTGTGTTTATGGCATGTCATAAACACTAGTTTATCAAGCTCTCGCTTGAGGTTAATGTGGTACTTCAGCTACATTCCATTTGTACTTAACATTATTTTTTGGTTATATATTTACCGGGGTAAAACCCTTTACCCAAAAAAAAGACCTAAATCACTTCTTTTTAGTTCATTATTAATATGCTTAACTAGTTGAACATACTTATGATGGAAGGGCACATTGTGATTTATTGATCAACAATATTTGTGAGGTCTTTAATGAGCAGTTGCTAGATGCTAGGGATAGTCCTATTTATACCGCACTAGAATATGTTAGGGAATATATAATGAAAAGAATTGTGTTGGTTCGAAGGTGATTGAAAAAGTGAGGTCCATTAACACCAAGTGTGACTAAGCTTTTCAAAGGTATAATGAAACAAGCATCAAAATACAGTTCAATGGAATGGAGTGAACTATATGAAGTTAAGGGTCCTGGGTGATAAGTGTGTGGTCAATCTTAATCTTAGGCGGTGTTCTTGTAGGAAATGGAAATATTCGAATCCCATGTAAGCATGCACTTGCTTGCATCTTTAACATGGCAGATAATGGTATGGAAGTTCCTATCCCTGAGGATTGGGTTCATGAGTCATATAGGTTAGAAACATGGAGGAATGTATACTCTCATAAGGTCAATCCAGTCCCTGGTCCACAGTTTTGGGGGAAGTCAAAATTTAACCAAACAAAACTAATTCCACCTTATATTCCACCTCAGATAGGTAGACCAGGAAAAAAGAGAAAGAAGAGTGTAGGTGAGATGGTTGAAATGGTAAAAGAGGGCAAGTTAACTAGGAGAGGTGGAACTGTGACTTGTGATAATTGTGGCCAACA
Organism: Chrysanthemum lavandulifolium; assembly: GCA_022545495.1. NCBI lineage: Eukaryota > Viridiplantae > Streptophyta > Magnoliopsida > Asterales > Asteraceae > Chrysanthemum > Chrysanthemum lavandulifolium. The sequence continues at coordinate 87,255,450 of CM040245.1, read as the reverse complement.
AGGTCATAACAAAAGGAGCTGCAAAGAACCATGTCCATGGAAAGATCCATTTATACTTCTCCATACACATCTCAGCAATCACGAACGACCCTCAGTGGTCACCAAGGAGCATCTCGCACCAAATGCACCATCTGCAAATGCACCATCGCATCAAATGCACCATCTGCACCAAATGCACCATCTGCACTAAAGGCACTAAGAGCAAAGCCATCTGCGCACAAAGGCATCAAGAGGAAAGGCATCTGACCAAAATCAACAAGGAAAAGCCCAGGAAGACAAGCGCAAGTCAATCCAAGACTACTACAGTAAAAAAAAGGAACTAAAAGCGCATCCAAGACCACTTAGTATATTTGGTGTTTTCTTATGGTATTGTGGCTAGTATGGTTATGTATTACTAATCTTATGACAATATGGTTATGTATTAGTACTCTTAAGACACTATGGATACAGTTGTGATGCAAATTTTCGGTTTATGTATGGCAAATGTTGCCCTTTCTATCATTTTGTGTTATTTTGTTTCTGGTTGTTGAACTTTGTGTTGTTTTGTTATGCAAATTCTACAAAGCCATTTAAGTTGGGCACATCCAATGCACTTGCGACCATCAAAGGCACCAAGGATGCCAAAGTGTATTTGTATGCATCCAATGCATTTGACCATCAAAGACACCATTACTTGCAAAACCAAGCTTGAACATCATTACTTGCACATCCATACTTGCATCGTAAACTAGCATACTAACATTAAACTTGGAATTACCATTCATACTTGAACATCCATACATATAACAAAACTCATTGACTACGGTCAATTTTAAGTTCAAGCTATGCATCTTAGCTTAGCAACTTACAACAAGAAACTAACTAAAACAAGATCCAGTACAAATCAACCATATCTTCAATCTTCTTCTTGCAACGCCATTTCAACCAAAGATTCTTGTAGTTGGTTTCTTGACCTCAATAGACCGAGAATGATTTGCACCGAACGAGCACACATAGGAGGATCACACCAATCAAAAACCCACAATCCGTTCCTACAAATTAGTACTTCAATCGGTATTGTGGAGAAAATATAACTATAAATTCATACTTACAAAAATTTGGGGCATGAGTGAAAACGACGTCACGGGTTAACATTTGTCCATGAAGTACGGATACGGTGCGAGTACCACGAAACAAGTCACCATTTTAATCAATTGATTTTGCCCTTTCACCTTGTTAGGGTTAGGGTTTTAATGTGTTTTGGATTTTGGAATGTGGGTGGTGATGGTAAGTGATGGTTGGGTATATAATTGTTATTTAAGTGATAAAAGTATAAAGACCAAAACACCCCTATAATTTAAGAGAAGTTGCATAACTAACGTTGTTAGTTTGAGGGACCAAAATGGACGAAGCAGTCCAAATCCGGACCATTTTGCACTTATTGAGCGATGGGGACGAAATCTGCAATTGGCTAAACCACAAGGACTATTTTTCAATTTACTCAAAGAAATTATATTCAAATATATCTAAAACTCGTTGGGGATGAGCAGACCTCGCATGCGTGAACAGTCTTGTAAAAAAAAAAAAAAAAAAAAAAAAAAACTTAAAGAAATTCATTCCGTGAATAAAATGATCGGCGGAACGACTCGTCGCGAACGCAGCGGTTAACCCGCTAGTTATATTCAAATTAATGTTTTTCAAACAAAATATTTTACAAAAAAACAAAATCTTTTAGTATGTAATAAACAAAACCACAAATTTGTTTCTTTTCTTTTTTTACCTTTATTCTTTAAAACACCCCTCATTTCCCTTAAACCAATAACCCTAACTCTAACCCCTCTCACCACAGCCCACAACAGCCATAACCACCCTCGCCGGCGTCGCTCCAGCCGTTGCCGGCAGTCACTCATCGTCACTAAGGTTGGTTTCAAACCTCTAACCTATTTTGATTTTGAATGTTGATGCTTATTGGGTTTGATAAAACTGTTATACTGGTATTGTTTTTAGGCTGTATGTGCTTTTTAAGTTGTTGGAGTATTGTTTATGGTTATTTAGGGCTGATTTGAGTGTTGTGTTCAGCTTATTTGAGCTATTTTAGGTGTAGTTAATGTGCTTTTTAAAGCTTTTTTGTGTGTTGATTTGAGCTATTTGAGGGCGATTTAGAGGTTTTTGAGTGTTGTTTTCAGCTTTCTAGTGCTTATTTGAGTTATTTAAGTGCTTATTTAGAGCTTGTTATGTGTAGTTTTGTGTGTTTTTTAAAGCTTTTTTTTGTGCTGATTTGAGCGATTTAAGGACTGATTTGTGTTATTCAAGTGCGGTTTATGTGTTGTTTGAAAAGTGTTGTTTCTAGCTATATAGGTTATTGAAGGAAAACATTTTCCAACTAAACGCAACCTAAAATTCAATAGAGTTGTTTTCTAATAATATAGGCTATTGAACTTCGGCCAATTATATACTCATTGTCTCCTAAAATTACTGTATGCACGCTGAAAAAATACACATACTAAGGACTTATCGTGGGAAAATGTATGTTCCTTGACACTTTTTTGAGTTGTATCATGTATGTACCATCGTTAGGATCAGACTATTTAATAACTAACGTTTTGAATTTAGTTATTCTGTATATTGATTCCCAAAAGTACGTGATTCGATTCCTAAAAATACTTGATTCGATACCCACAAATACGAATGAAATTCAAAAAGTTAGTTAGTAAATAGTCCAATAACACAGCGATTTTAATATGAGTTAGTTTATATGTTAGCACCCTTGTCATATATGAGTTAGTTTAATGGTTTTTGATATCTTTTGCAGGCGTTGTGTGATTTAATAGCAGTTATAAGTTATGATGGAATGGTCAGAGCTGTTTCCTGAAGTGCTTGATATAATAGCACGTAAACATATTGCTTCCTATGAAGATTATCCGAGTTTTGCAGGCGTGTAAGTCTTGGCGTTTAGCGGCCGAAGAACATACCGCAACTCGAATGGACCTCCTTCGCGGTTGCCATCTTTAATGCTTGCAGAAAAAAGTGACGATCAGGAGTCTCGTGAATTGTTCCTCCTCTCAAACAAGAGAATCCGCAAGATAAGACTGCCTGAAGCATATGGGAAGATATGCATGTCTTCATGTGGGTGGCTCCTAACCTTTGGAGAAGATTTTGCTACACAACTCATCGATCCTTTATCTCGTGAAATCATCAACCTTCCAAAGGTAGACACCTTTCCAGAGTTCATTGATCCTTTAGATTGGGATGACGCCATCTCAAAGGTAGTCCTCTTGATGGAATCAAAATTGGTGCTTGTAATATGGGGTTGTCAGGATAAGCTAGGGTTTTGCCATATTGGAGATAACAAGTGGACATCTGTTGAACAGCCTTTCTACAAATCTATATTAGATATTACTTTCTACAACGGACAGGTTTATACTTTTGACACTAATTTCAAGATTCAAGCATGCAATGTTAATGGAAACATCCACCAATGCTGGTTGATGTAGCAACGATGTCAGAAGATGAATATGATCCAGGTGATGGGGGTTCAGGATCATTTTATATAGCTGGACTAGATGATGGTGAAAGGAAGCAGTTGTTACTAATTATCAGATTTTTCACACGTAACAAGACAAAAAGTTTTAAAGTTTTGGCTTATGATTTGGAAGGTGGGAGCTGGTCAAAAGTGAAGGATTTCGGTAAGAAAACTTTGTTTGTGGGATGTGATTCATCGTTTTGGATTGAAGACACTACGGGGGTGATAAAGGGTAACTGCATATACTACAGAGATGAAGGATATGTGGAATACTTTGATAGCGAAATAGGAAGAGAGAGATGTATGGGGATTTACCATTTGTCAGACGGAACTAACGAACCTCACTTCACAGGAGAATCACGTATCCATTCTACACCACCTTTATGGCTTCAATCCATGTGAATTTTATTTACGATGTAATTTGTTATGTTTGTTACGAAGCTCTTTCAAACGGTGTTAATCATCTTCGAGTATTAATCAGATTTTCGAGATTAGTTTGAGTTATATGGATACTTGTTGCTTCTTTTAATCATGCGTAAACAATCTGCAAAAGCAAAACTTCGAGATGTATCTACCGATACTTTTTAGCAAGTTTCATATTTGTGAGATGCCTTAGAATTTTAGTAACTCTAGCAACTGTAACAATGGGTCAACGGTAGAAACAACTTTATATTGGATAGTTTGATCACTAATATTTACTGGTTCTTTCTTTACAGCCCCCTTGCCTTCTGTTCTGAATTATATGTCAAACAGTGAGCTAAGCTCAAGCTCAGCTATACCACCTTAGCCTAAGCTCGAGCATGATACAATCGCTTAGCAGGCTTGCATAATGCAAGATTGCAAGCTTGGCGCAAGGATGATTTGAGATTAACTCGAGAGCTGAAATTACTTAAAATTATCAACAAGAAAGCGTGTTTATTAAGCATGCTAGCTCAAATCGAGAGCTTGATATAGTTTAAGTTAAACGAGCTCCGAATTGGATAAGACTATAAAAGCTTGACTTGTGTTGCAACCCTGTACATATATAAATTAGCACTTGCATATCAACACAAGGCTAAACAAAATTCCAATAGAATTTGAGTAAAATAACTTCTATTTATTGGGAAAGGTCCAACATATTTCGATTAATTAATAAACCTAGCATTTATGCGAAGATGATGATTTCAAAGGTGTAGGGTTGACCTGCAAGAACAAATAATTACCAGCAAACAAATCACCAAAATGTGCTTGACTCTCCTTAAGCCTCTTCAGAACCTTCCTTAGTGACGCCATAATAACCCGAGCTTTTCGTCTCATAAACTTTCTCAACTTGAGTCTCTTCCTCATGTGCACCTTTTTCAATCTTAACGGCCATCGGCTTCTCCCCTTCAACTGAATACTTTCTTTTTCATCGTCGCTGAGTTCGTTTCTCAGCTTCTGATACGAAAATCCGGTGCAGGACATGTTGATTTCAGTCAAACAAATTAGTAGATTTGGTGGTCTTAATATACAGAATTATAGAAGGAATAAGTGATAGGTGTAAGGTATTAATAACATCTGGTCTAAAGGTTATTGCTAGATGTTGAAGGTGGGGCTCGGGATGGTCTTATGAAGCTGTCAGCTGTTGGTAAGCAGAGCATTTAATGCAACAACGATACTAAATGTTGAGGAAATACTAAATGACATTATTTACTGTACTTTCCAACAAGTTTGTTTCATTTTGCAGAGGCCAGTAAATCTAATTACAGTAAAACACAGTAAGCCCTGATGCCGAAGTTCATTTATTTCGATAATTATGTTACGTACCATGTCGATTGATAATTCGTGGAAAAAAGTTGTCAAAGTCTGCATAGATCAGAGGACTTTGGCCTCAGAATTTGAGACAGTTAAAACACAGTGATCAAAACAAGAATGTACTTCTAAGACATTAGGACATCAAGCTGTACTTTAAAGTAGTTGGAACTTCAAATTTTGTTAGGACACCTTAAAGACACAGAAAGAGAACTTTACACTTGTATATACTTGTCTTTTGAATCTCATATTGATGTATGAGTATATGTATGAGTATGCACAACACAAGAGAAAGACCAATGTTTTTTCTTTGTTTAGGTCCACCAAGAAAAATTTATGGCATATTTAATCCACATCCACAGAAGACTTATATTACATTATCTGAGAGACATTATCTTCAGAAAACAACGCAAACGTATAAATTAATGTACATATTACAACGAGCGCCACTCTTTCATTTACAGATCCAGAATCGCAAAAAATAAAGACTTGAACAAATATAGAACATCACCACTGAATAAACGTAAACCTTTGCAAGAATTTGAGCCGCTAGCCAAAACTAATTGCATCATATAGATGAAAACAACCTTAATATAGCTTTATTCTAGTTTCGATTTTACTCCGACAAATAGGGCACAACTTGAGTGTTTCTCCACACTCGTAACATGTCTGCAAAATGATATACAATATTAGAAGAGTCCCAGGCATCCATATGGCACAAGTAGTTATAAAGAAAAAGGGTAGGGGTGGCAAAACAGGCTGGTCACACCCACACTCACACGAACATGTATAATGTCATATTCGGATCGGTCAACGGGTCGAGAGAATCAAAGGGTTATCAATTGAAATTCAACCAAAATGACCCGTTTATGTAAGAATGGTTGTAATTGCGGGGTCTATGAAGGAGCATACCTGATGTCCACAGCCAAAGGCCAAATCCTTTGGGTTTGTTAGGCATATGGGGCATAGCTGCAGGGTACACATTAGATATTAGCATTATTCACTACCCATAACGATACAGTGAATTCAAGCAACAAAACCAAAAACCATTGCCATTAGTCAAACGAACCTGATTTTCATAAGTAGAATTTGGAATAGGTGGCGCTGTGCGCTCTACACCAGCAGGAGCATAATACGGAACAGCAGTAACAGGAGCATTTTGGTCATAATAAGGTTGTGGTTGCTGAAAACCAGATGAATGTGATGGTTTTGAGCTGCTAAAAGAAGGTGCAACATGGACTGGTGGAGGAAGGGCTATCCTGTTGGGAGAGATTCCTTTATGCCACTGTTGTTTCAAAACAAAAGATGTAATGTGATGAGAAAAATGAGGCCGGGTCAAACTCAGGGGACCAAAAGGTGATAAATGAAATATAGAGCCAATCAATTACCCAAGTATGTTCAGTTCGATTGTTGCTTTATACTGAGTCGGGATTTCCATTAAAGCTGCCAGAGCAAATTCCGTCTCCTTTCGAATTGGAGGCACATTCTTCTTCATAATTTCCGTGAAATTCACAAACTTACATAACAAAAGGGGAATACTGTTAGAACATATATTTACAGTGAGAAGTATCTCACATATAACCAAAACAGTTGCCTGACATCTATAGGAATTAACTAGAGGTGCCAAGTTAGGCGTAAGGGGTCGGAATTGGAACTGTTCATCTTTAGTACGGGCCAAAACGCACTGGGTTGACTCGAAAACACTTTTTTGTCCATTCTTGCATTTTTTAGTTAAAAGTTAATGCATTATATATGGTTACATGACCTTATTATTAAGAACACATTTTAGACGATTTAAGCTGTTGAACATGTTTTGGTCCACAACTCCATTTGCCCCTTCCCCCTTTCTACAAATTTTGTTTACCGGTTTGAGTTTTAGATAATCTATACTCCACCTCTAGAATAACAATAAAAGCAGTGTTATCATGTTTACCTGGAAATTATCGAAGCTGCGAGATGGGATATTATCATCAAATTCCTTCATTGTGTCCCAAGGCCCATCACCAACCCCAACCAATACTATTGATAGTGGAAGCTTACTGTCAAAAAGAAAACTTCACTTTAGCTCGAGACCATAAAACATGTTTATATATTTATTATTAAGTTTGCAGACAATCACCTTGCTTCAACTATGGCATCTACAGTTTTCTGTTCTTGTGGACTCAGTCGACCAGGTTCAGTATCAACACTTCTTGTAACCTATATAATTAGCAAAACACTGGTCATACACATAAACAGCAAGATAAATGAGAACGTTCCACCCATATTAATATTTTTATAGAGAGTAGTCAGTGAAGGGATTATAAAAAAGGCATGCAACCTACAAAAAGTACTCACCAAAGAAATGTGGATATATTGTGTCCTTAAACCAAATTAAAGTCTAAGGGGGTTGATTGTGAACCTAATTTTATCAACGTATGTCTTAGTTTCAACAACAGAAACAAACATCAAATGCATAGAAGAACTAATCCTATAGGTTTATGGTATAACTAGATGTGATTAATGCTTAATAATATAGCTTAAAGTTCATTTGTTCACCACAGGCAGTAGGTCTTCTAAGTTATTAGAATGGCAAATGACAGGTTATGCTAGACTTGGATCATCAATCATCTCACAACAATGATTTTGTTCTTAGTGTGGGAACATAGAACATACGCAATAAAGTCAAAAACATGGATGAACATGGGATGGTTTATTAGGTGGTAAGTTATGAGTCCACATATAATTTCTAGCAGAGTTCGGTCAACTGCAATTATTTGCCAATTGTTAATTAGGTGGGATAGTAATTTCACAATTATATCAATTTGTGGGGGCATAACCAATTATTGAAATCATAATAATCGCAACTGATAAAAATGAGGTATTACCAATAATTTCAATTAATATAGATGGGGAGCCATACAGTTGTCAAGCATATGTTACAAATATATTGTAGGCTAAGACTTTGTGAGTTGGTCTGATAACGAATCAGGTCATCCTCACAAACCAGATTTTATATGATCGCAATTATGCATTACAAAAAAATCTTTTTTGTGAATGATGCAGTTTCACAGAATCATGTCATCTGATTAACATTAACAAAATGTGCTCATGCATGTTGGCTGCCGTTCAATAGTGGTCAAAGAGACAAAGACATGTTTTGCAGTAAAACGTTAACTTCAGTTTCATTATCTGATATACAAACTGATAATTATACCTGCCCATCGGCAATGATGACCAACACGTGATACTGTCCTTTACTTTCTTCAACAATAGTCATAGCCTTTTCAATGACAGGGGCAAATGATGTCGGACCTGTGACAACATAACAGGTAATTCAACCAGAGAAGAATACAGAAGAAACGCTAAAAAAGAAATAGTATGCTGGATTGATGAAAATGGTATAGAAGATTTAAACACCTGCAAGCTTTAGATGGGGTACAATCTCCTTGTACCTACTCAAGACTTCCTCGAATCCATTACAACACCTTTCTTCTGGATAAAAACTAAAAACATCTTGATCGTGCGTCGATGCTGCAGATGAAAGAAAGTTAAAAGATATTCCCAACCCACATTTATGTAGCAACATACTAAAGAACATGCACTAGCTCACAAAACTATACCATCTCCAAATCCGTAACAAGGGATCAAGTTATCTTCATCAAAAGTCGCTAAAGTTTTCCCAATAATGGATATCGCCTGTTGATAGGGATTCATACCATCTCCAAGATGATGCAAACTTTTTCTTTGAAAGGACCTTGAACCTATTTTCCGAAAGCATGGTTAGCATGTTCTACTTTAGTAATCATTGCAAAAATGCATGACACTGATGGTGATTTTACCTGTCCACTCATTGCTCTTGGTGAAATCAATACCAAGAATGAGGTTAGAGGACTCAAGCCCGGCACGTGCAAGAGCATCTGTCACCTGCGTAGAAAATAAATTTCTCATTCTAACAATAAAGGGCTTTCTATAACTTGTACATTCTAAAAATATACGAGCCAATACTAATACAAAACATCAGGTTGATTCAGCAATAGGTTTATCATGATGGTATGACAGGGCTCCCCGTACAAAGTTCATGTCAAAAACCAAAACACAGTCCTATTTCAAACACATATTCCGCTAATACGATTGGCAAACAGAAACTGATCCAATAACAACTAAAAAAGACGCCTTTATCAACATAACTAGAAAACCACAAGTAACACGTGATGGTACCTGTTCCAACGAATTGTAGCTGTCTGCAATCGTCGAATACCTCCTATCAAACTTATTCTGCGGTCTATGAGCCGGACCTCCATATGCCGGAGCCAAAACCGGAGCTGAAGAATGAACAGGTGCAGGAGCTGGAACCGGAGCTGGAGCTGCAGCCGCTGGTGGATAGCCTTGTGGTGGATACGCAGGATACGCCTCCTGAACAGGGTAATTCTGCTCGTATTGCGACGGATACGAGGAGCCAGGCCTAGGATAATTTTGCTCGTATTGACTTCCACTATAAGTCGAACTGGGCCGATACGACGCACCGCTATAACTCGCGTCCTCGTCCCTTGACGTTTGTGCACCCATTCAATCTAATCTAATAAAATCCAATCAATCTAAACCGTTTGAAAATATTCTTCTTTACAACAACCTTTTTTAGCAACGTAGAGTCTGATAAATCAACACACAATGAAATCAAAACACCGTATTTAAACCAAGAAGTATATTTCTAAGAAACTAATTAGGCAGTTACAGAGGAAGGTTCACGAGACGTCAAAGTATAGGCTAAGTTGCTTAACTTAATGAGTTTCGTGTTACTACCAATAATACAATCTTGTATAAAAAGCTACTAGAAGATTTTTATAAAAAGTACGTCAACAGTCAACACAAGGCACCTCACCTCACCTGACCTGTATATAAATTTGATCCATATATTTTGTAGTAGTAACTTCCAAACGATGAGAATATATATGGTCAACGGAGTTAGGTAATCTAACACCCAAAATGAGTTCATATTGTATGTATTTAAACACAGATTCAAATATAACTGACGTAAATAGTAATAGTATTAATCAAGGATATTCAGAAGATATATACGGAGTATATAAGATGATATGAAAAAATGAATCTAAAGGAATGATTCAAACCTGATGATATTATTTGTATGTGATGTGAGTTGATTCTGATTCTGAATATGTATATATTTTTGTAACTGTTGGATTAAGAGAAAAAGTGTAGAGAATATGTTTGATAATTATATGTATAAAATATGATTATGATAGTACTTTTTGATCATATGCGTTAGGTGGAAGTTGAGTATGGCTTATTGCTAGGAAGAGTATACGTGACCGAACTCACACGTAAGCTCTTGGGATATGCTTCCACCTTTTTTTAACCAATGCATCGTTCGCATGTGACGAGTAAATTTTGCGTTTATAATTTTTGACTTTTTTTTTCTCTTTGAAAATGAGAGGTGTAACAACTTTAATGGATGAGTTGAATGAACTTTTTTATTGTATAGTTTCTGGAAATGTTTGGTCAATTTTTATTCAAATTAAAGCTAACTAAACATTGGGAATTGATCTTACACTATTTTTTTGATTCACTCATCACTTTTATGTATTCTGCGGTTTGTCTTCAGACAAACCCAGAATCATCAAAAGCATTATCTTGTCTAAACTTGTAATGATAAAGAGCTTTTTTTGATTCACTCATCGCTTTTATCATTCTGAGTTCACAAACCCCTACAAACTCAGAATCGTAAAAGTGGTGAGTGAATCAAAAAAAAATGGTGTGAGATCACCTCCCAAACATTTATCATGTTGAAGAGAAACAGGAGTTACTATGCAAAGTCAAACTTTACTAGTACCTTTTGCTTTCTGTTTTGCTTTTTCTTTTGTTAAAGCTTTTTTTTTTTTTTTTTTTTTTTTTAATGATAAGTTCCGATTCGAAATGACTAATCCAGAAGCATTATCTTTTGGATAGCCGGGTCGATCGCAGTGAACCTCCATGGCTACAAAAGGATTAATTTTATCTCCGTTGGATTGAACCTCGACTTCCTTTTAAAAGGTTGGTATTCTTACTAGTTAGGGTCATGCTTTGTGTTAGCTATTCTTTTTCAAGACAATGAAATTCATAACATGGGTTAAGCAGAACATAAGTCAGCCGATGCCTTGAACGACTTTCCATGGGTTGCAGACGCAACCAAAACCGAGACTTTCTCTATGAAACACAAATGATCCATAAAATATCAATATGAGGGAAATCATCCTCGTTCCTTATACTCTGGTTCGCATCAGACATCACATAAAACTACACGACTACACCACTTCTGTATAACCCATAAGTTACAAGACGAACACCATGAAAGAGTTTAGCAACCCACTTATCACCATTACAAAGTTATCGCACAAATCAGGTGTAGAGGTAGGGGATCCAAAAATTGTTTTAAGCATTTGTTCATCCTCTAATCATTTCTCTATTGTGATACCAAAAATTGCAGTGTAGAATTAGCAAGTATTTTTAAACATATAATGATAACAAAAAAAAGTATCCAATGATTTGATACAACCATATATTTAATTCATGCTCCAACTATCCCAGCAAAATGCATTTCCTCAGGGAACATATTGACAAATTGCTTGCGGAAAACTAAATTCATCACAAAATACAGTAATTTAAAGTTCAAAAAAAGACAAGTAAACTCAGGGACCAGGCGGGTTTGTTTTCATGTGGATTCCACCTTTTTCTTCTTCTTCTTTGATGATTCCGTGTCATTTGGTTCAACTTCTATCGACATTCTCTTTGTCCTAAAGCAAAGAAAACAATTTATATTAGAAAAGAAAAAATAAGTATTAAAGGGTATGAGAACATGCTTAAAAACCCAATCATATACCTTTTTGAAAGCTCTTGTGTCTCGTTACTCTCTTCAACAGTAGGCTCTGAAGATAAGTACCATAAGGCATTAGAACATTGAGAATTACTTGAACACTATCAAATAACACTTTATAACACCAAATGATGCTTAAAACAGTAACTGGCCATTTCCACCCGTTTAGTGTTTACTCAAGGGTGGGCTGATCTGGGTTATAATCTCTAATGGGTCAAATTGAAAACCAAAGAAAGTGCCATGGAACTGGTTGGTGGGGACCTTTTTTAATGCTTACAACATCCAAATCATTTTATTTAGAAACATTCGATTGTTACTGTAACATTATAGCTGTTGTGCTTGTATTTAACACGTTAACTCTTCTAAAAATGGAAAGATGTATTTGTTTGTGGGTTAACCTCAACTGACTCGTACTGACACGCACTAAAAACACCCTGTTTCAACAAAAACCCATTTTGACCCGTCACCCAATCATCGATTTGCTAACCTCTGTTATAAACGTATGCACCAAATATGAATTAGAAAACCATTACATTAGACTACTTTCTGTTAGATTATACAATATCTAAGAATTGATATACTGAAATAGTGATATACCTTCTTCATTAGCATCAACATTTTCTGGATCTTCATCTGATTCTGAACCAGAAGCCCAACGATCTTTGCCATCATCAAAGTCCCACCGATCTCCTGCAGGTGGCATCCAGAAATCGTCTTCCTCTATGTCACTATCCTTTTCTTCCGGATCCCTAATCTCAGTGACGATCGTACTAACATCCTTCTCTTCTTCCTTCTTCTTTTTATTTTTCTTTTTCTTGTCCTTCTTCTTCTTCTTCTTCTTTGAACCGTCTTCTTTGCTACTTGAAGCCTCTTCTGGTTTCTGCTCGCTGTTTTCTTCCACCATATCATTAGACGTTTCTTTCCCAGCTCCAGCTTCCTCTTTCTCTGTTCAACATTACACATACTTCATATCAGTAGAATTATTACTAAGTCTCAAACAATATACATGCTTTAAACAAGATAGCTCTTTTGACTTCAACTTTGACTAGATTTTAAATTCTGATCTAGAGAAAAAAACTCGAAAAATATGTTAACGTATACAAAAATGCCACAACTCAGAACAAGGGAAATATATAGCTACACAGCTGAAAAGTAAAAATATAAATGGACACGTTAGGATTTATGGCGCGTGTATATACATATTCGCTCTAAGGAGGAAGTGAGATGAAAGATGGTGGATGGACATGTGTAATCCTACCTCATTGTGTTACAACTATTTCAACTGTAATTTAGCGTCAGCAAAGATCTTAAGTCTTAACTTAGTTTTGTTCTTAAATATCAAGAACCGTTTTAAACTCTCACGCCCCAATGAATTTCTATGGAGGTGAAATAAGTTCTTTGTAGAATGTGAAACCCAAAGATCCTTATTAGAGTCATAAAATTGGGCTCAAACAACCAAAAGCCAAGACTTCACAAAAAGAAGCGGCTTAAAGAAAATAGATGCATACCTATAGGCTATAGCAAACTATTAGCAATAACAACCCACTCAAACTATTTCCTACATGGTGCCTTCACTAAACGGGGTATTATTCACCTATTGCACATCACTAATTAAAAACTGTTTCTCAAACTTACTGCCTTTTGAAATACGCATTTTGGAAATATTCAACTTCAAGTTGCTCATTCAAAACAACTAATTCCATTCACAAATAATCCAGTTTAGATAAGCAAACTCAAACACCCCACAATAAGCTGTTCCAATTAGACAAGCACCCCCTCTACACAAACATTAGCATAATCGCACTTATAACCGAAACACTCATCCAAAATAATCTTCAAACATAGCACAAACCTAACATATGTAGAAAACGTTTCCCATTCATATGCTTCCAAATATGCTCCTCAGTCTTATTCACAGTATCACCAGTCAGCTTACATATCAACTTCGAACTACAAACAACATTAAAAAAAAAAAAAATCATTTCAAATATCATATCCATTTAATAAAATAAAATAAAAACCCTAAACCCGAAACAGTAAAGAAACATACCGACAAAGAGGGTCTTGGTGGAACATATTCATAGGAGGCTTAAGACGAGCCAAAGCGTAATCAATGAGGCCGGTCCTACAGTGTTTGGTTAGCGCGTATGAGTCACGCGCGGCGGATGGTAGCTCGTGGCCGGTTTGGACGCATTTGTAACGGCCGTTTTCGAGCTTTTTGAACTTGGGTTTGCCTAACAAGAATTTACCTTCGATTTGTGGTTGGTCTTGTTGGGGTTCTTGTGGGTTTTGTTCGGTTTGTTGTTGTTTGCTTTCATTGTTGTTGTTCTTCTTTTTCCCCATTGAAGCTTGTTTTTTTGGTTTCTGTTGTGTGTGTTTGTGACGGAGGGGACTGTGTAACTGTGTTGTGTATTAGGGCAAACGAGTTATCACTAGGGGGTGAGCAAACCACCCGAACGGACCGGACCGAGCCGGCACCGGACCGATGGCATTCTATCGGTCCGGTCCTATCCCGTTACATTTGGTCGGTCACCGGTCCGGTCCCAGATGCACCACAAACCGACTATTTTGGCCTTAGTAGACTTCAACGGTCCGAAGATCGAGGCCGGGACCGGACCGACCACATTCGGCCCCCGTGCCGATCTCGGTTTTACCTTGGTTCGGTCTTTGTCTTGTCGGTCGATCGATCCGGACCGATGCCCACCCTTAGTTATCACTAGGGGTGTTATCGGGTCGGGTTGTCGGGTTATCGGGTTGGTGGTCGGGTTGTTTCGGGTTTGGGTGTTTGAATATTGACCTAACCCAGGCCTATAAATCGGTTATCAGTTTGGTCATAACGGTCGGGTTGAATCGGGTTGGGTTGTCGGGTTGTTATCGGGTTGTGGCGAGTTAACTATCTTACTGATTCACAAACCACAATCTTGAATTGGTGAAAATAAGATCACAAGATTTAAAATTAACCAATCTTTCTTTTTTCTTATAATAAGCTCGCGCTAGTAACAGTTGGTCACTTTTATACAAGTTTATGTAATTAAGTAGTGCAGTTAACATTTATATCATTTAGAGTGCAGAAAACTTTTATACAAATTTATAGCATTTAGTATCTAAAGCTGGAAGCCTGGGATTATGTACATGAGCAGTAGGCTTAGAGAAACAAAACAAAACATATGACATTAAATTGTAGTAGTAGGCTACTGAACGATTCATTAACAAAACATATGACAAAACAAAACAAAACATTAACATATTGCTATTAAATTGCGGTAGAGTGATATTGCCATTAAATTGCGGTAGGATACTAGGATTTTAAGTGTTATTGGGTTTAAAATAAAATAAGAAAAGGAAGGCTTATACATTTATCGGGTTATCGGGTTGAACCCGAACCCAGATAAAGTATGAAAATATAACCCTAACCCGACCTATAAGGTTATCGGGTTGGTCGGGTTGACCGAGAATGGGAAATAAGCCGAGTTGAACTCGAATGAACCCGACCCTATAAGGCTTTATCGGGTTCGGTCGGGTTCGAGTCGGTCGGTCAACCCTTTGACACCCCTAGTTATCACTAGTTATTTAGGGGTGTTTGTTTAAGGTTGCCAGTGAGATTCAATCCCCTTACTTTTCACTGACACGTCCGTTTTTCTCTCTCCAACGACCTTCAGACGATTAGGTGTCCCAGTAAAGGCGACCAAGTTCATTTTTTTTTTTTTTTTTAAACATTTTTAACACAAAATAAAATTTCATTAATAATTAAAACGTTACATAAATAAAAACGATACGAAATAAAAACAATAATATATTAAATATAAAAACGATACGAAATACATAAATCATAAATCTAATCTGAATGTTCCCCGCATGCAGAGTCATACGAGGGAGTACGAGAACCGGTAAATCCCTCGAAGCGAGCCAAATCTTCCTCGTCTTCCTCGTTTTTGTTCTCCCGATAGCTCCAATTGATTTTGGTGCTGACGTTGTCCGTTATTTTTTGAACACACCGCCACAACTTGTCAGCAATCTCGCGATCTTTGCGGACTTGATCTTTCAAAAATTTGTCTATCACAGCTTTTCGTTCAGGCGTAATGTCGTTGCAACTCTTGTAGTTTTCTCTCATCTGTTCCTTCTCCGCCTTCGCCTGGTCAAACAATTCGACGACGCTTATAATAGCGTTTTTTCGAGCCTCATTGTCGTTATTGCATTGATTTTGAACGTACACTTGCATATCTTCAACAGAATGGGGGAGACGGCAAGCCATATTGAATCTTGTGTTGAGAAGTATTTTGAGTTTGAATTGTGTGAAATAGATTTGTGGGTTGAAGTGTGTTTGTATTGTGTATTTATAAAGGTTAATTTTTTTTTTAAACCGTAGCAATAAAACGGTAATTTTTTGGAAATTAAAACGTTTATACTCGATCGTCCAGACGATCTATTTGGTTGGGTTTGGTTGGCGATCGAAATAGCCACATCAAGACGATCGAGTATAATCGATCGCCTATACACTCTGTTAGGAATTAGAAATTCCCGGTATTAAAGTGTCGGTCACCTCAAGTATATGTAATCGTTAGAAAGCTCGTAGTCGTAGTTCTTTTAAGTTAAGTAGTAATTTAGTTAAGTAACACCGTGGAGGACGGACGGTCTTTACCCATCAGTATGCACGATCCACAACCCAATGTGTGGCGAGTTATGTAAGACTATAAATACTCTACCTTCCAAGGTAGAGTTGGAGCTCATAATAATATCTTTCACTTTCTCTCACTAAGTTCCCTAAACCTCTAACTTTCTCTCTAGAATTCCATCTATATGCTACTTTGTGTTATGGTTTGATGTGTATGTGAAAAGTTATATCTTACAATTGGTATCGATCCATGGTTAGATCATATCTTGCACATCTTTGGATTTATAGTGGTTTTAGGTGGTTTTGAGTTTGAAAAAGTTTAGTGGTTTTGCATCATTTGGGTGATTTCTTGTGTTAAAGTTTGAATTTTGTTGGTACTTTTATGTTTAGAATCATCAAAAGTGTTTAGGTTTTCACTTGGTAAGCTTGAATCATCTTGGTTGGGTTGTTTTGGATTGAAAAGTGATGTTTATATGGTTTTCAAGCTAGCGACTTAGTTCACGGAATAGTTTCTTGGTAGCGACTTGCTTCACATTTTGTAGCGACTTACGGTGTTGGTGGTAGCGAGTTAGATCTAGCGAGTTAAAGTACAAGTAGTGGAATCTCCACTACGGGTGGCGACTATGGTAGCGATTTGGTCAAGAGCGAGTTGCTCTTTAGCGACTTGTGTTTCTAGCGACTTGTGTAGCTAATTGTCGCCAAAACTTGGTTAGCGACTTGGTCCGTAGCGAGTTACTACTTAGCGACTTGTTTTTCATTAGCGACTTGGGATTCTAGCGACTTGGTCGTCTAGCGAATTAATTGGTAGCGACTTAGTGGATTTGTTTCTAGCGACTTAGAGCTTTATCATCTAGCGACTTGAGTGATTGTTTACGGTTTTCTCTTGATTTAGTAAAATCCGTGAAAGAATCTATTTCCGGTTTAATCATTGAGTTATAAAATCCGTATAATCTGTTAACATGTCTACCAACGCCCCTACCATCATCTCCATCATTGTCGAGGATGTACAAGCGGTGGCTCGAGATACTCGCCCACCCATGCTTGGCCAGGCCGACTACGATTCTTGGGCTCAACGAATCGATTGTATTGCCTTGGAAAGGAAAATGGTGTCAATATTCTCAAATCCATTGATGAAGGACCATATCGAGTTGAAACGACTAGAGACATACTTGATACTAATGAAGATGGTACTCTGTTTACGGAATGGACGGACCTAAGATGTATGATGAGCTTGATGATAAGGAGAAAAGAGATTCGATGCGAGATATCGGGGCTTCAAACATTGTTCTTCAAGGTCTTCCTAAAGACATCTACAAGTCGATCAATCATAACACCGATGCAAAGGCGGTTTGGGATAATGTAAAGATGCTTCTCTCGGGTTCGAATTAACCATGGAAGACAGAGAATCACAACTCTATGATTAATTTGAGCATTTCAAGATGAAACAGGATGAGAATGTCTATGAGTACTATGTGAGATTTCATAAGTTAGTTAATGACATGAGGAACATCGAATGACTATGCCCAACATTCGGTTGAATTCAAAATTTGTGAACAACATGAATCCCGAATGGCACAAGTTTGTTACCGTGAAACTCACTAAAGGTTGAAGGATACAAACTATGAGCAACTCTATGCCTTCCTCCTTCAAAATGAGAGACATGCCATGTTTGAAAAGAGATTCTTGATCGATTCAAAGGTCGGGAGAAACATGGTCTACAAATGATTCAACCGCCTCTTCACGATGATGGGACTTCAACGATGCTTCTCAAGTTGCACCCATGAATAATGATAATCGTAATCACGGACCCATTTCGATCCAAGGTTCAAGCAACTTCGATGCAAATCTTTGTCATGGAACATTTCATCACTCAACTAACACTCATGGTTAAAGAGAACAGACACTTTCACCTCACACCAACAAACTCCACACCGCAATGAGATCCGAACCGCCCAATCTTCACAACCATGCTTTGATAAGAGATGGGAAACTTATGGGGCAACAAGTTCGGAAAGACAGTATGATCGAGAGAAGAGGTGGAGCCGGGAGAGGTTATGTTGGCAAACGTAATCGAGGAAGTAATGGTAACCAAGGTCAACCTAAGCCAATCAAATGCTATAACCGTGGTGGTGAAGGACACATTGCAAGGAACCGCACATCTCCAAAGCGCCCACAGAATGCCGATTACCGAGATAAGATGTTCTTTGCACAAGCTCAGGACAATGGTGCTGCGTTGGATGAAGAGGAATTGTTGTTTCTTGCTAAGAGCAATGCCAAGACCCATAATGCGAGATGTGGATGAGCGACTATTCGGAGATAGGTCACAATCATCGAACGCCTTTCAAGTCGCCGACCGTGATGCATACGACTCGATGTAGATGATGGACCCTGCACACACAATCTTTATGGCTAGCATCTCTCCAATGGTTTCTCCCAAGATCTCTTCTTCACCGCAAGTGGCCCATCCAAGGACAAACTCATCTCGAGGTATTAAAGCTATCACGATGATCTTGATGTGCAGCAGATGTATGACAAAGTACAACCAAGCGAAACTATTGAATCAAATATTGAAAATATGGGTAATATCAATATTGTCCCATACGATCAATACGTGAAACAAAGTGAAAGTGAAGTTGTACCAAGTGATGCATCTTCGCGGTCAACAATGACTATGTCTTTGATGAATACACCGCATGTGCTCCCGATGATTCCATAATTTCGAACTAAATGCCTATAAGGAGCGTGTTGCTATTTATGAACAACGTGCAAAATTTGAGTTGACCACCGCGTGAGCGTGAAATGGATGTCCAGTGAGTACAAGAATTAGAAAAAGTAAGTTTAGAAGAAGTATTGAAACAAGAATTAAATTCCTTGCAAGAAAAACTTTCTAAAACAAACTAAGCAAAACAAGAACTTCAAGAAAATGTGAAAATGCTTAAGCAAGAATTTAATGCAAAGGAATCAAAACTCTTGAGAGATTTTTCTAATCGAAAACTTTGAAAACAAACTTGAAAACAAGTTGTACTTACAAGGAAACACCATTCGATTGCTCACATGGTCACGAAACATCGTGTCTTAAGCGATAAGCATAGCATTCCCTTGTTGAGGAACCAAATCCAGAGGTAATTAAAAAGGCTAGAAATGCTCATAAGGTGCTTTATGATGGTAATGAAGTCCTTAAGCCTAGGCGAAACCTAGTTGCGTTGAGTGCACCGAGGAAGATAAGATATTAAATGAAATCACTAGGAAAAGATGAATAAGAAACAAAATGATCCCAAATGCAAAGAGAAAACATAATCATCTCTCCTCATGATTACAAGAAGGAAAACTGGATTTCCTTGAACAAGTTTAAGCCTCGAGACTTTGTTGACTCCGAACAAGTCTTCGGAAAAGGATTTAGATAAGCGTAAAGCGGAAAAATTATTGAAACAAACCCTCCTTTTGAAAATGCCTAGAGCGATTGTGTATCCTCCTAATACACCAATGCATCTTGTTCCTAGAACAATTGCCACTAAAAACAAGACATTAATTAGCCAATATGTTATATTTCAACTATTTGTTGATTTTGAGAAAACTTGCAAGAAAAGGATCACTTTGGTATAATCAAGGAGAAAGAGGTTTTGAACAGATGAAAGAATGTTATTTAATCGAGGTCATGCCCTTCTTTAAACTTCTAAAAGATCACTTTGAGAGTCTTAAAAGGGGTAGAAACCGATATTAAGGGTATGGAAAAGGAATTTGATGCAATGGTTGTTGAAGTTAGTGATTATGGGCGTGCACTAAAATATAATGAGATTGAGAGAAAGAACCCGCATACATTAAATGAGAATCTTATTCTTGAATGTGTTGCTCAAGATGTCTTTTTCATCGCTTCAAATTGCTCTATTAATGCTTCCAAATTTCATGAACTATCGTGGCCTGAAAGTCTCCCATGATCGTGTCATTGAGCTTGAAAAACTAATTCTAAACTAAATGAGAAAATTGAACCTGGATGATCATGAAAATTTGGTTAAACATTTTTCTAAACTAGAAGTTGAGTATTTTAATCTACAACTAAAATATCAACATCTCAAAGAAAATGTCAAAACTTCAAATATCAAGACATCTTGGATGCTCGAGTTTGATGCGTTTTCAAATTAACAAACGAGATGAGCAGATTCAAGCTCGATGTAACACGATCGTAAATTTAAAAGCCCAAATCTCTCGATTAAAGGGTCAAACGAACAATATGCGGGCTCCCAAATGCCTCCTCCTTTAGATTCTCGAATTCTCAAACGTTTCATCTTCAAAACCTAGTAAATGCTTTACAAAAGGAAAGCGAAAGTTTTCTAGAAGAAAATGAAAAGGTTAAACGTCATTTCAATGAGTTATTTGAATCAATTAAAGTCACTCAGTAACAAAAACAACGAACAAATAGCTTCATTGCAAAAGGAAATTGAGAATCAAGAGTCGTAAAAGGAAAATGCCAATGATCAATGGGAGAATGGTGTATCTAAGGCTCACTCTGGTAATAAATATGCTTTATCTGTGACATATGTCCCCCCTCATCTGAGGAACAACAAACTTGCCATTCAAACATATTTCTCATCCCTTAAGGATTGCCTAGAATGTCTGCGTGAGATTGTTGAAGAGGATAAGCTAGAGAAACCACATGATAATGCAATTGGACATGCATGCTTATATGCCAAACGATCTCAAGAAATCTTAGAATGCTTGATCACAATATGCCCAAAGACATTAGGTGAGAGAGTTAACCCTTTGATTCCATGCTCGATGCCTAAGGCCAAATATGATATGCACTCGATTCCCAATGTTTTGAATGTGAACCGTAGTGTACCCTTGAGTAGTTCGATTCTAGATCCATCAATGCTAAGAAAGAGAACTCAAGCGTGCCTTCTAGGAGTACAAATCTCAAGACCTCTAGTTTTAAGAGTGTGAACCGTAGTACACCTGCATGTAGTTCGGATCCCAAAGACATCTAAGCAGTGGTGCAAAGAGTAGTAAAACAAACTAATGTTCCCATTCCTCTACAGAGTAATCGGTGACATTAAAGGGAGCAGGTCAAAGTCTCAAGACAATACAAGGAATGATAGGACCTCTCAAGCTAAGAATGTGCCTTTGGAAGAGAGTAGAAGAACAATCTAGGAACCTTAAGTTTGAGTCGAATAAAACGAATCGTGTTGATTCTAGTATTAGCCATAGGCGTCTTCGTAATTAATTGAATTCGATACTATTTGCAAACCTTGTAATCGATGATTGCTTGAATTGCATTTCTAATCATGAATGTGATGTTAATGTTACGCTAATGATGTTAATTGTCCGATTAATTTTGTTAATGCTAAAATTCATGCTAAAAAGGCTAAAAGGCAAAAGCGAAAGAGAGTTAGAAAACAATGGAAACCCACGGAAGAACATTAGTGAGAATAGGCTTTTATTGGATACACATTGGTCATAAGACTAATCGATAATGCCCACTAGAAAATGGATGCCTCTTGGTAGAACTATTCCCTTAAGAAGTGGTCACATCAGAAAAGGCTAGCTATCTGAATCGGTGTTGCATCTATTCATAATGATTCCATTACCTCCGCATCGATATGAATGCTTCTATTTTCGATGTGGGTGGTCCAACCATTGTAACTAACCAAATGGAACCCATTCTTGCATGAGGATCCCAATTATCCGATTATCCATTCTTATGCGTGTTCAACTGCAGATCGTTCAAATCGTTACGTGGTACCGGACTCAGTTGTTCCAAGCATATGATTTGGAGACCGGTCACGCTCATGAACCGTGAGCAAATTCATCGGACTATTAGATTTGGTAATGATCATTTCGGTGCTATTATGGGTTATGGAGATTATGTTGTTGGTGATAGTATCATCTCTAGAGTGTATTATGTGGAAGGTTTAGGTCATAACATTCTCTGTTGGTCAATTCGTGACTCGATCTAGAAGTAGCCTTGAAAACATACACCTTTGTTAGAGATCTTAATGGTAAGGAACTGCTGAAAGGAACTCGTGGCTCAAACCTTTACACTATCTCTATCGATGACATGATGAGGCATCTCCGATCCGCTTGTTATCTAAGGCTTCAAAACAAAGTCATGGTTATGGCATCGTCGTCTCAATCACTTGAACTTGGCACCATCAACGATCTTTCCGAAAGGACTTAGTTGTAGGTTTACCTAGACTAAAGTATGAAAAGGATCATCTTTGTTCAAACATGTCAATTGGGAAAAAGCAAGAAGTATGCCCATAAACCTAAACCTACTAACTCGTCACGAAGTTCTTCATATGATTCATATGGATTTATGTGGACCAATGAGGTGCGAGAATATCTTTGGGAAGAAATATGTGTTAGTTGTGGTTGATGATTACTCTAGATTCACCGGGTCAAGTTCTTAAGGACAAAGGATGAAACTCCCGATATCATCATCAAACTCATCAAACAGTGCAGTTCGACTATTGTCGAGCAGACAATGGAACCGAGTTTGTCAACAAACAACTTAGTGAATTCTATGAAAGCGTTGGAATCGACCATCAAAGAAGTGTTCCACGAACCCCTCAACGAGCGGTGTAGTTGAAAGGCGAAATCGTACTCTTGTTGAAGTCGCTAGAACAATGCCGATCTACTCAAAGGTTCCAATGTTTCTCTCGGGTCAAGCAATCGCCACCGCATGCTACACACAAAATCGTTCCACGATTCACACCATTCATGGAAAAACTCCATATGAACTTGTCCACAACAGAAACCTAATCTATCTTTCCTTCGTGTGTTTGGTGCCTTGTGCTATCCAACTAATGAGGGTCAAGACTTGGGCAAACTTAGGGCTAAAGTCGACATTGGAGTATTTGTAGGATATGCACCAAACAAAAGGGATACCGAATCTACAACAAAAGAACCCGAAATATCATGGAAACAATTCACGTTACGTTTGATGAGCTAACGGTCAAATGGCTCTCGGACACTCCATTTCGGGACCCGCACTTCAAAACAGTCCTATTGGTTCATCCCTTGTTCCAAACTCCTCTCAAGAAACTCCATATGTACCTCCATCCGAAGATGATGTAAAGAAATTGTTTGATCCCATGTTTGATGAGCTGATGAGTCTACTACTAATGAGGTGCTGATCCCACAACGAGAGGATGCTCATATTCCGATGAATGAAGTCAATCCATCGGTCTCAATATCTCGTAAGTCAAGAAGCACCGCTGCGATCCTTGCCTCATCAACAAATCATCATTCTTCAAATGTACATCATGGAAATGTTTCGCATCAATGATGAAGTTAATCCCTGCGACTCTCAAGATGCTCCATTTGAAAACATATTTGCTACTCCCGAATCATCATCGAACCATCTTCTTCGAGGAGACATCGACTCGCCTACCTCGGTTCCTCAACAAATGCCACATGAACACCTCGAAAATGGACTCACGATCATCCATTAGAAAACATCATTGGAAATCCTCTCGTCTCAGATCAACCCGGAAGCAACTCGCAACCGATGCCTTATGGTGCTTCTTCAACTCCGTACTATCTAAGATCGAACCAAAAGATGTTAAAGCGCTATGAATGAAGATAGTTGGTTCAATGCTATGCAAGATGAAATTCATGAGTTTGATCGTCTTGATGTATGGGAGTTAGTACCGCCAGATCGTGCTATGATTATAGCTCTAAAATGGATCTTCAAAGTAAAACTTGATGAGCATGGTGATGTGTTGAAGAACAAGGCTCGATTAGTTGCTAAAGGATATCGTCAAGAGGAGGTATAGACTTTGAAGAATCGTTGCTCCAGTTGCTCGAATCGAGGCAATCGTAATCTTTCCGCTATCTGCCGCTAGTAAGAACATGGTGGTATATCGATGGATGTAAAGACGGCATTTACGAGCGGAGATCTTAAGAAAGTTGTCACGTCCACCAACTGAAGGATTTGTGAACCAAGAGCATCCTACTCACGCTTATCGTTTGAAGAAGGCTCTTTACGGTTTAAAGCAAGCTCCAAGGGCATGGTATGATACCTCGTCTAAGTTTCTTCTATCAACCGGATTCAAAGAAAGGAGCGATTGATCCTACATTGTTCACCGAAGCCGTGCAAACATTTAACTCATGTTCAAATTTATGTTGACGATATTATTTTTGCCTCGTCGACCCAATGGAATGTGATCGTTTTCTAATGAAATGAGTTCAAAGTTTCAAATGTCAATGATAGGACAAATGTCATTTTCTTGGGATTACAAAATTCACAAAGTCCGGAGGCATTTTCATAAATCAATCTAAATATGCAATGAGATTTTAAAGAAATTTGGATTTGATTCATGTGACCTGCTGACACCCCATGATTGACCGAACCAAACTAGATGAGGACCTCTCGGGGATCATGATTGACCAAACGAAATATCGGAGTATGATTGGATCCACGATGTATCTCACCGCTAGTAGACCGGACATTTTGTTCTCTGTGTGCATGTGTGCTAGATACCGTGCTAAGCCTACTAAAAAGCACCTTGAAGCGATTAAACGGGTCTTCGGTATCTCCAAGGAACCATCAATATGGGACTATGGTACCAAGGACACCGGTATGTCACTAACGGCCTATGCGATGCTTGATCATGCAGTTGTCAAGATACACGTCGGCACGTCGGAGGTGCTCGATTTTTGGGTGATAAGCTTGTGAGTCGGTCTTCAAAGAAGCAAATGAGTACTTCTATTTCTCTCTGAGGTTGAATACATAGCCATGTCATCTTGTTGTGCTCAAATCTTATGGATGAGATCTCAATTATCGACTATGGCTTTGAATTCAACAAAATCCTCTCTTCGTGATAATAAAGTGCTATTGCTCTCTCATGCAACAACGCTCAACACTCAAGAGCAAAGCATATCGACATTCGACATCATTTCATCGTGAAGGTGGAAAAAGGTGTGGTGGAACTATATTTTGTGAGGTCCGAATATCGTTAGCGGACATCTTCACCAAAGCTCTTCCAAGAGAACGTTTTGAGTTTATTCTTCCACGCCTTGGTTTGAAAAGCCTTCAACCGGAAACTCTCAAACGCCTTGAGGAGGAAGACGAGGAGTAAAGGTCTATCTTCATCTATCTCTTGTAAATATTTATTGAAAAACAAAATACAAAATTATAAAACCTTCAAAAATCAAATCGAAAAATATAAAACTTTCAAAATCCATAAAATTTGAAAAATTCAAAAATCTTCAAAAAATATTGTCATTTTTGTCATGTTTTTCTCGGTTCGATAATATCTACGGTCTTTGTGTTGTCATTCAAAGAATGACACGGACTTAGATGTTGTTCAATTCTTAAAAAAAAAAAAAAAAAAAAAAAATCAAAAATATTTTGGGAGAAAGAGAAATGGTTTATTGTCATTTTCAGCAAGAACCGGTTTTAAAAGAAAGAACAGAGCCATGTTTTATCATGTTTTCACATTCCATGCTCGATTCTATAAACATTTATCTCATTTGAAACCAAATGCTTTGAAAAATAACTCGATCTCTATTTTCGATAATCATCTGGACTTATTTGTCAAAATCTCATCTCTCAATCAACAACCTATGTCATTGATTGAGGGGAGAATGATTTCAATTAAATTAAAAGTTATTTGGCATTAAATTGTTTTCAAAAGATATACATGCATGTTTTATAAATGGAGTTTAAAGTCTTAAAATCCGATCCTTATCGCTCAAACGCTTTCACAATCGAGTCACAATTCTCCTTAAAAGCTTTCAAAATCAATTTAAATCTATACGAGATCACAAATCTCAAATGTTTTGATAATTGTGATCGGGGAGAATGTGTGATTTAAATTGGATTTAAACCGATAATTCGGTAAATGGCTTCACAAGAATGTACATCCGTCCTTCACACATGTGACAAACGATTTCAAATTTTCAATGCACATGTTGAGGGGAGCATCTATCTTAAACCTTGATTTGATTCTCAATGCACAAGAATGTATCGCGGGTTCCTCTAGTATGTGCAAAACTCTTTTCAAACCTCGAGGCACATATTGAGGGGAGCGAATTTATGGAAACCTCATCCTTCCGGAAATGCTATATTTACTTGATTTGATATGGGAAGTGATGTTGATATCTTTAGAAAATGGTAATCAAAGAAGTTAATTCTTTCTCTTGCCTCCGTGCTTAACATTTTCAAATACTTGATGCACATGTTGAGGGGAGTTCTCGTTCTAAAATATCAAAACAATTCAGTACAAAATGCTTTGATATTACATCACAAGTATCCGAATTGATTTTCAAATGGTTTCTATTGGATCCAATGGCGTATGAACAATACCAAATAGACCGACCAACTTTACTTTAATGTATGGTGATATAAGGATGATAAGGTTAGGTATTGGTTCCCATGATCCGCCCGAACGGAGGGATCTACCGAGGACAATCCACTAGTTAGTGTAGAAGTCCTTAGGTATGATGATAAAGGAGAAAATGAGAAAAGGGAAGAGTGCGGACTAAGACCGAGCTAGTAATGGAATAAACCCAACAAGGTTCTAGCTATGAAGTCTCGGTAAGCAATCAAGGGTTGAAGAATTAAAAGAATTGAATGAAAATAGGGTGAAAACAAATAGCCTCCATTAATTCAACCTTAGGCGTAAACCGGTTCACTTCATATGCTACCGATGGTAACATCGGTATTGAAGACAAGACGTCATGGACCCAAATGACGCACCGCACTTCACCTTTCCAAACCACTCAAGTTCCTCTTAAAAGGGCTTGTTTCATTCTCACGGGAACCGACATAATCTATCGACTTTCTCTTAGAGATTGTTGATATCAAGTAGGAGACCCTCTCCTAGTCTCCGCACGGGATCCAAATATGCACAAATTGAGTCTAGAGCCACGAGATCATCAATAAATCTCATTAGGACACTTTCAATGAAGACTCTCTTTCACACAATGTGGAAAGAGAGATTATATCTTGAGTCCACGATTATCCTTGTGGTATTGCGGAACATCCGAGTGATATGTTTACATATTCACAATGAAGATGGAAAGCCTTCCGAGCCAACATCAAACAAGCTCACGGTAGGTGGCATGTGAGATCTATTATATAGATCAACCATGTGACAACCGAATGAAACAATGGGCTTATTCAATCTCTTGAATCAATCCTCGGTTCAGTTATGGATTGACGGATACCTTTGAAAAACTGTCTTTTGTGCTTAAAACTCTTTTCTTTAGCACATTGATCGTGTACTCATTTTTCAAACCAAAGGTATTTTTATGATTGATAATTGATTTTCAATAAAACCTTCGTTGTATTGCAAAACAATTTCTATTGAGCAATACACGATTGTTTTCAAATCTCTTTTCATCAATCGGTGGACTTAAAAATTATTTGGTTCACTCACTCCGTGTTGTCTTCTTTGAGATGTTCGGTTTGAGAACAAATTAGAACACCGCGAAACCCGTCAAGGAGATTCTTAGAATCCTACCGATCACAGCAAGCTTGTATCGATCAACTGGGAACCGTGGGCGTGTACCTCAATTCAACGAAGTGATCAAAGACACTTTCGTGCGATTTGTTGCTAATCTTGTATGCAGTACGCCCGACGCTTGCGGTGATCGAATGAAGCGGTCAATCCACACCGCATGCTCACTTAACACATTCATCTCAAAAGAAATCATGATTAGTGCATCAATGACTCGATATTTTCACTCCATGCTTCGCTACGCTGCGCCAATATCATGAATCAACTAAAGCTTCCGCTACTCGATGAGAAGATTTCATGATCCGAATGTGAGCATGTCGGTCCCAAAGTCACAACATCACAAAATACCAACACCACAAAGGATGTGTCGAGATTGTTGATAGGTGATGATCTCCAAAGATGGCTCAAACTTATCATCACGTGGATCAAGAAAGACCTCCACTTGAATAACCAAACATGCAATGTGAAGAATCAATGACTACGAGCTTAGAGCAAAGGACTACATCAAGAATGCAAGATCAATTGTTAATGTATTATCTATTTGTATTCTATGTAATTTTGGTACATGATTGAGGTGACCTCCTTGTGGGAGATTGTTAGGAATTAGAAATTCCGGTATTAAAGTGTCGGTCACCTCAAGTATATGTAATCGTAGAAAGCTCGTGAGTCGTAGTTCTTTAAGTTAAGTAGTAATTTAGTTAAGTAACACCGTGGAGGACGGACAGTCTTTACCCATCAGATGCCCGATCCATGCCCAATGTGTGGCGAGTTATGTAAGACTATAAATACTCTACCTTCCAAGGTAGAGTTGAGCTCATAATAATATCTTTCACTTTCTCTCACTAAGTTCCCTAAACCTCTAACTTTCTCTCTCTAGAATTCCATCTATATGCTACTTTGTGTTATGGTTTGATGTGTATGTGAAAAGTTATATCTTACACACTCGATCGAGTGTGTCGATTACTTCTATTGGGGGCAGCCTAAGTGTGACACACGGTAAATTTTCACCAAAATTTAACTGATAATTAGTAATTTATTATTACTGAGCATAAGTCATTTAAGCACGCATAAGCTTTACCTGATCATTTGAGTAGTTAACTCGCATACTGTAGACAATTGCATCACTGTTGCATTCATATCATTTTGTAAATATTTCATTTTGTCTTATGATTTAAATTGTAAGACGAGAGGTTATCTCGTTTACCACAGTGACCGACACGGCACGCGAACCGACAGTATGAAAAGGGCTTGATAAAACAAATGTCCATGATAGGGAATTACTACAAAGATAAAAATATTCCTGACACGTAACCATAAAATACTATGTTGTAAAAATTATTATCAAGCAATGGTACTACGGTCACAATATAATATCGCGGGACACAAAATAAGTAACACATTCACACTTGAACAAAAACCTCTATAAGACTCAAACACAATAAATATGAAAGTGAAACACAAGTACATTCATGTACACAAATAAATTATAACCATACTATACATATACATACAAAAGTTTACATATTATTTTTATTCTATGAGAAAACCTTTATTAAAATGTTGAGATAAAAATCCCTTGTCCTTCTCTTCCCACTCACGACAAAACAAATGCAAGACCAGGAAACACCAAAAGATATCAAAGATCTCATCTTCAACCTCTCTCTACTCTAGACCCACGCCCATAGACCGAATCTTCCAAAGAGAAAACCCAACATGTCTATCCCATCATCTACTCCTCTTCTTACAAAAACATGCAAGTTTTTGTCTTCCAAATCTTCCTTTGATGCGTCGGTTGCTACTCATACGAAATCAAAGAGAATCAAGATAAAATCACACAAAAGATTCATATCTTCACATCTATCTACCTAGAGTAAAGTCCATGATTCGCCTAAGAATTTGGAAGCTAGCCAAATTTGGCTTCACACCAAGACCCAAGAGAAGAAAGTTAACCAAACCCCCCTCAACAAACTCCTATATCTCTAGTCGAATTTCAGAAGATTCAAACTCAGTTTTCATCAAGTGTTTACCAAAAACTAGGGTTTGCAAAGGTTAGGGTTTTCTAAAATTGATTTGGGGGTTTTGAAATTCAAGGTTGGTATCCACCAATTCTAGTATCAAGTTGTCGAAATCAAGAAGACTTGAAGACATTCTAAGATCTCCTACTTGGCCTTGTGTTCGACCACCTCCAAAAACTTGTAAGGATAACATGTTTGTTGTGTCTTTAAAATGAATCTTGTTATGTATTGGAAGTAGGGTCGTGTATGACCCATGTTGGTTTCCATTTCTTTTTTTTTTCGAATCAAAATCAATAATAATGTGAAGTTGTGTTTGTTGAATCCTTGTTGATCATATGCATTTTTCGTTAATAATATTTGAGAAAATTTTGGGTTGGTAATCGATTAATAATTGGACAGGTTGGGATTTAATTTTGTAGATAGTTTTTGTTAGTTTTGGTTATGTCGAGAAGAGGGAGGCAAGTTTGTGAAAGTTAAGTCATATATAAAAAAAAAAATTGTTATTAACACTTAGTGTAGCAACTGGAAAAGTATGAGTGTAGTGGCAATCCGATTAGTAACCGACACCTAGTTATCTTTGGGATGTTCATTGTAGTATTAATTGTCTCCTAATGATGAAAACAAATAGGCTAATATCTTGAAAAATTAGGGAAGTTGACGTCTAGTGCCACGCACTCTAGTACTTGTCACTTGGTAAAGGAGTTTCCGACGAGAGTAACCCGTGTCGTTAAACACAAGGGTCTTACCTTAGAAAAGGATTGGTTGAGTGCAAAGGTATCAAGACTTAATCAGTCCGAGTAGTACTCGGATGAGACACCAAGAGTACGGTCATGTAGCTCGACATCTAAGTCTTTAGTGTGCATAGCATCGACATCTCGACACCCTTCTTATCTTGAGTTAAAATCTTTGCCAAAACACTAAATGGTTCTATCGCAAAACTTACCACTACATGTCGAGTTGTGTTCCTAGTCGAAACCAGTTATGCCAAACTTCTACTTCAAGAGCAAAACTATTAGTATTAACAATCTAGAAATGAGTAGTTTCACTAAAAATGGGTTAACACAAACTAGAGTAAAGCTGTTGGACCAGTCCTCTCCCCCTCGTGCAAATACTCCATCAAGTCCAAGCTCAAAATCTGGTACTCCATTTATTGCATTCGAATATGGGCCACACCATGGAAAACTGGGAGCCCATTTGAATACCAAGCATGTCGCAAACCAGGGAACAAATGAATCAAACTCATTATCTCGCCTTCCTCCCTTTTCATCTCGTACACGTTGTCTTAGCGTCATAAAACTTAATACAATTAAACAAGTGCTAGAGTATTACTACACGAAAACAAGCGATGAAAATGTAATCAACATGAATAAAGATTCCATCAAAGTTCAACGTCAAGAGAACTCGGATAAACCTATCGATGTCAAGTAATACACTAGTCGAAATTATAAATAGTGAGAACCAAATCCTTGATAAACAATCGAAGGCCACTACTTTATTTTATCAACTTAATAAAATTGATAAGTCTTCAAATTAACTCAAATATATTTTCTAAGTACAATTAGAAAATAAATTAATTATATATATATGATTTTGACAACACCATTTGTATCCACTTAAACAAATATATATATACCTTTATATACTTACTAGTGGTACCTTGTAATTATTTATCAAATCAAATTTTGGATTCTAAAACCATATTAATGTCAACATGAAAAGTATATATACTCCGTATACTTACTAGTAAAATCAGTTTAACAATTTTTACAAACTTACGTTAGTATTAATACAAATTATAAAAACCATTGAACTACTTTAAGTAAGTGATACTTAAAACAATGAACTAAAACATTGTCCTCCTTATCTAGGTCGCCTGTCGGAGCCGCTTCACAACATTCACTAAATCCCACATTTGGATTGCACATTTGCTAATGTGAGTTTTCATAGCCCCACCTTTACTTGATAAACCTGCTTTTATACATTTTGGGGTGAGAAATATGCAAAACATTTTATTGACCAAAACTATCACATGATTACTATTACGTGGTTTAGCCTAAGCCCTTATGTCCCTAGAGAATGCCCTTTTCATGAACCGTCAATTCCCCATTGGGAAACGCGAATGTTATAAATAGATCTATTGAGGGTGACTCATCCGTTCGGTTGGCCATGCTTAGGTCAAGGTAAACGTATACCATGTCGGAACCGAGTGTCGGGGACAAAACACTCGCTATGGGCCCCCATGTTGTATGACATCTTTTAGCATACTGAAACCGTCGTAGTATCGGTTGCATGAACTTAGAGCTAACGTAATAGACTTTCATCCATATAACATTATATTCTTGATAATGATTATATGCCTTTGCTTATGGTCCAAACTTACTATTTTAATCTAAACCTATGAACTCACCAAATTATAGTCGACCTTTTAGCATATTTTCTCGTGTGCTTAGTTGTGATCATTGATACAAGGCAAGAGGCGGATAATCGGTCGTAGAAATTTCTAAAGAAGAGTTTTACACATCAAAGATGTTTTTATATTGGGACCATCGAGCTTATGGGATATGCCCATTTATCTAAACAATGTTGTAAGAAAATGTTTAAACTACTTTATGAAATTAAACGGTATGTATTCCGCTCGGTATTACTTTTGTTATGATTCACCAATTTAAATAACGCCCCAATTAACACGTATGCTTCCGCTAAACCAAATTTGGGGTGTTACTGATTGGTATCGAGCCTAAGTTATAGAGAACTAGGTACATATAAACCCTAAACTATAACTACTTTTACAAAAACATCACTCTACGACCGCCGATTCGCTTGCCTTACTTGCCATATTACTTAGAGTCAATTTAGGCATGATCGCATGATATATTGCCTATTACATGACCGCATGACATATTGCCTATTTATTAATTCACTACTCCATATCTATCATAAGTATATTTTTACATACACTTACACATATGCACCGCCTTGTCATGCACCATGTCTTCCCTCACTCAAGCTAGATGCGATGACACAATGAAGGTTTGTCACTGTCGAACGATCCCAACCTCTTCTCAACTCACTCCCGACATCGAAACCCGTATAGGGTAGTGTATCAAGTTTACCAGGAGGGTACTACCCACACTCCACCTGCTCACTTCCAAATCATCACTACCGTCAGAACTATACCTACCAGTTCCACTACTCCTACACTCTCGCCAAGGCACCAAAGAGATCCACTTCTCAGTTGGGAGATACCTGCTAGCAAGAGAATCTGTCTCTTTGCATCATCACCATCGTCTTCTGATACATCACCTCCTAGTTCGTTCGAAGTTGGGGAATGTTAATCCCAGTTGAGCAAACGATCTAATATAGAAACTGACTAGTAACAAAAGCTTATCAAGTATTACGCGGAATTTAACACTTGATCTTAAGAAAAAGAACAGTTAATTTTCAACACCTCAATATTATTAATTAATACGAATACTCTTACAGTATTAGGGTTTTGCAACCTTGAAGTGAAAACGACTTTAGATATAAAATACACGTATATCTAACCTAGCCAAGGGCCTCCTTTTATAGCATAAGGAGTCCTATACAATATACAATACGTATCCTACAAGATAAATATCTTTTCCATATTTATTTGATACAATAAACTAACCGACTCTATAGAACTAGCAAGATTGCTTACAATACTATCGTGAGCTACTCAATACTACTAGCCGCGGTTATCTTCATCTGGTTACTCTTCTTCCGTCGTGGCTATCTTCAAGCTTGTCCGAGGTTCCATCACTTAAAGTAATTCATCATACAAGGAACCTAAAACCCAACAATCCTCCCTAAACTTGACAAATTCCAATGTAATTCTCAAGTTTCTTTTAAGCTCAAAACATCGATGTGGAGGATGTAGCCAAACACTTACTTTTAAGTATCTTCTCATACTTCTTCAAAGAAGTCATAAGCTTGACTATCATAGGACAATAACATCTTGAAACAACTCGGCTTCAACATCGAGTAATTATTCTTCGGATGATTATTCGGTTTAGGATACTCACCTTCTACAAGCATATGAATAATCGTCGTAAACAAGTTAAAACATGAACTCCACAAGTTTGATATAAAAACCAACGAGTAACTTGACCATTGTAGAGTCCTTGCCATTCTGGTTCATCATGAGTAGGCTCAAATAGAATCTTCAAATTATGATACATCAACCTCTCATGATAATCATCTGGATGTACTTCACCAAAATATTTCTTGTAAAGAACCCAAAAATTCATCAAATCATCTCTATCAAAATATTGAAGCATTTGAGAAAATTTATTATACTCAGAGACATCATTATTGAGCCTTTGAATCTTCCAAACTCCTTCACTACCATCTAAAAGATTAAACTCATAAGAAATAATTGGATTCACTTCAGCAACAACTTTCAACTTCTTAGAATCAGATGTCTCCTGAACCACAGATTTTCTTTTTCGTTTACTCTCCATCCATGCATCATGATCTTTTTCCCACTCTTTTTCCTTTTGAGAACCCATTGGACAGAAATCATCATTATTAATTCTCATACATCTCTCATAGAGTTCCACCATTCTTTTAAACGAACAGGTACTAAGATTATCAGAAACATATATACCAGAATTCTTGACAATCCTCATCAAAACATTCCTCAACTGAGCAATAGAAGGAGGTTTCTTTCTTACAATTTTCTTCTTTCCTCTACTAACCTTCTTTGCCATCATTCCCGAAGTCTAGCCTTTTCTTCATCATCGAACAAAGCCCATTCTTGTAATCAGATATTCATCATTGATCAATTTCAAGCTTTAAGATAATTTTGAGATTCATACCATATAGCTAATATCTTCCGACTAGCTTCTTCTTCATCATTCTTTCTCTTTTCCAAAGTCGCTCTATCCTCCTCTTCTATACTTCTAGCAAACTCTTTATCATAAGCCTCTTGTTACGCTTTGTTTTTGAACTTCAAGATTACTTCTTTGCCTTTTCCAACATTAGATTTAACCATTTTCTTCTTAACAGTTCACCAATAACCAAACTTTTACCTTTTGGTTTACCTTTTGATTTAGTAGCAAGAGACCGACTAGATAAAGCGGTGCAATAATTGATGTAGGTATTGATAATGTTTTGCTCAAATTAATCAATGTGCTTTGACCTCTTTCTCTACTTCTTTAGACTTAGATGGCAATTCGTAAATAATGGTAACAAAGAGAAGTAGTTGTAACAAAGAAATGGTATGACAAGAGATGAAACAATAGCCAAATCAAACAACATCGGTGATTACAAAATTACTAACCGGGTTTCGGATATATCATCGATGGTTGTGTTCGTACTATATCAACATTCCTCAATTCTTCAAGAACAACAAGATTCCCGACTTTATCGAAACTACAAAGTCTTGATCTCCACCGTCAACATCTTCATCCATAGTAACACCCAGATACATTCCCAGCCTCCCCAAGTCATGCCATCACTCCTCCCTGTTTGGATACATCATCCACATTCGAGTAGGAGAAGAGTTCACCTTCTTTTCGACGCCTCAAAGCTTTCAAAGCGCAAGACCGTGTCTTTTCACTCTTTCCAAAACCAAGACCCTATGCTTTAACCTCCGAATAGTTTTGCCACAAGCACGCTTAACTCTCAAGACCGTAAATCTTATCCTCCATTTTAGAACACCGACCCGTCAATTCATTTATACGCTCAAGAATATCCTCCCACTGACTGTAATCTGGGTCCGAGAGGTGGATCATCGAAAAGCCCTCATGTACATAATCATCAACCGTCAATTCATTAGCGGTTCCAACCTATCCTCATCACTTGAGCCGTGTGTTAATCGCTCCGAGCGGTGAATCCTTGGATACAAAGACATAGCACCGCACCGAGCCACGATCATCTATGCACCCTATAGCAGCCGGTTGGCTAGGGATACCTCCACCGTGTTAAGCTCTAAAGAACTTTCCACATTAGAGTTGCCAAAGGTTGGGTCTTATTGATGTTTCCACTATCCCGACCAAAGATCTAAGCATGAATCAAGATGGTGGAAGCCCTTCCAATCATGTCACCTCCACACCGTGTGACCTCATTAACCAAACCACTAGCACGAGCACGAGGAAGCCGAGTGCCCTGCTGCTCGCTAACCTCATGAACCTCATAATCGGTGAGGAAAATTTAACATGTGAGGAAACAAAGGAACATCCGAATAACAACGTTCGTGGTGGATTCCTCATATATGCAAACACTCGAGGAATCATACGATTTATTTCATTTTCTCTAACATGTTCAATAGGATCCTCGAATTTGTCGTTCCACAAGCAATTGAACAAATCGAGGATACAAATAATACTTTCCTTCTTCCTAATATTCTCGCACTAACCCTCATAAATCATCCTAGACCAATTAAATTTCCTTCCATCCGACAAACAAATAATAGCAAGAGCAATCTTGGAAGGAAAATCATTAAATCTGTGGTCTTATTGCTCATACACATTAATAACGTGTGAATCAAAAACTTCCATTGGGAGAAAAGCAGATTCTTAAAAATTGTATCTTTTCACCTCTGGTGTATCCTAATCGCTCTAAACCACCCACAATCTCAAAGATCGAAAGATTATCAACACCATCAAGATCATCCACCGCAAAACTTCTCGAATAAGCTCCTCAAGAATCGAAATAGCATTGTCATCCACCCTAGTACTAAAAACCTCCAACCCATTAACCTCCTCAAGGGTAGCATTCTTCCAAAACTGTCGTATATAGGTTTTGAAAATGGTAGGTTCAATCGTTAAAGCAAAGTGAATAGGACTATGAACAAGGAAATCAATCATTTGATGAAACCCTTCAGAGCGAGCATCTTTGGTGAGAAGAGCAACAAGATTATGGGAAGTAGAGTACAACTCAGGCATTTTCTGGGAATCCATTAATGATGTGAATAAGGTGAGTTTGTGAAGAAATCAATAAAAGTGATTAGGGTTTAAGGATATAGAGAAGTAGAAGTGGTTATGAGTTTAGCGAAAGTGATCCATCCGTGATTTGATAAGTAAAATATACTTTTGCCAAAGTGTCAAAAACAACCCCTGAAGTATCAAAACAGATAAGCAGACTATCCGTGCTTCCACAACATCTGTCCGTAGTTGAAATACTCCATCAGTGGATGCAGAGAACCACTCCTACCAACTGCACAATATCATTAGAGCAAGCAAATCCAGGCCAATGAGAATGGTATCTCACCAGATAAGAAGGAGTACAATGGACACAAAACTACCTAAATTTTTTTTTTTTTTTTTTTTTTTTTTAACACAAACATAAGCAAGAAACACACTAGCTCCTTATGCAAAGACATCCTTCTTTCCGCAAGACAACACAAAACAAACACAAAGACAAAGATTATGATTGTCGTTGGTTAGAAATAGCCGTAAGTGGTTACAAATGACCTATCCGAGGTTAGAACAGTAAAGTCAACATAGTCAACTTCTAGAATATATCTCAGTCCAATCCCCAAGAATTTCATTAACTCTCCAATCACATTTAACCTGCCCCTTAGTTACTTCAATAACCCTAATCCTCACTTATAAAAAGCACCCATATATCATAGAACGCCCAAACCAATCAAGAGATAAAACCCTAATTGCTCCAAAAATTCCCAATCAACCAAAATGTGGAACCCTAGTTGGAACAAACCAGAAGTGGTTGATCTAACCACCATCTCATCCTCTTCATCATCTTCATCATCAAGTGAAGATGGAAACCCATGGCTAACCTATTTGCCTCCACTCGAACCAAGACCAAGAAAATCTCCATTTCTCCCATCATCGAAGATGATAGTGTGGTGGATCCAGTGATGCTTGAAGACTCGATGACTCTTCTAAGAAGAGAACGCAAACTCCAAACCTTCATCTTCTAACCCCAACCAAGACCTCGAGCAAGAAACCCACCACCCCTAGTAATGTAGAGGTGGTTCTTGGTCCGAGAGTACCAAGTCATGGTACTTCTTCACACATCGTAACCGTGAAGGAAAAGGAAGATGGAGTAAGTTGTCGAATGATGGTAGAAGTAGATGGAGCACAAGAAGATTATCATATCGACCATCTATCTCGCCAATATCGACTTCGACTTCTTCGCTTTCATCAATCCATCCTTTCCATTTTGATCCTTAGTCGCTTCGTTTGCATATGATAAATGCATATCCAAAGATTCAAACGATATCGCAAGGATAGTAGTAGTAGAAATATTAGGAGAAAATCATGTATAGTTGTAGTCGTTATTCAAAGACTTGAAGTTTCATTGTAAGTCGTAGTCAAACTGCTTTTGTTGAATGAACAATGAAATTTCAATACTTCTTGCATCTCTATAATGATTCAAAGATTCTGCACAATGATTAGAGAAAACACAGAACAACTAGCAGAGGATAGACCAACTCTATCAGTGGTTAGAAGCAACACTATCAGTTGTTAGAAGCAACACAATCAGTGGTT
Source organism: Chrysanthemum lavandulifolium (assembly GCA_022545495.1). Classification (NCBI taxonomy): domain Eukaryota; kingdom Viridiplantae; phylum Streptophyta; class Magnoliopsida; order Asterales; family Asteraceae; genus Chrysanthemum; species Chrysanthemum lavandulifolium. The sequence continues at coordinate 87,216,759 of CM040245.1, read as the reverse complement.
ATAACAGAGAAAGCAATACTTAAGATTACATAATAACAGTCCAAAACTTTTACAATCTTGTACAAAACAATTTGAGAAATTTAGAGAATAAGCATTCCAATACTAACAACAAGATACTGAAACCTCCCCACATCAAAAGCTTTTGTGAGAAGATCAGCAACATTGAAATCAGTATGGATTTTTACCATTTGAATCAACCTTTTTTCATTACAATCTCTAATAAAATGATGTCTTATCTCAATATGTTTAGTTCTAGAATGTAAAAGCAGATTTTGATAATGCAAATTGTAATGTTATTATCAATGTAAATCTTAGTATGCATAAAATTATACCCAAAATCCAAAGAATTGATTCTCGAATCCATAGAACTTGACCAAAGAACTAGCGCAGCCCACATATTCAAACCTCGGTTGTAGAATTTGCCACAATAGTTTGCTTTTACACCGCCAAGAAATTAACTGCTCCCAAGAACTGACATCCTCCGGTGGTAGACTTCCTATCCGGACTAGCTCCAAGATAGTCACCGTCGATGTAGGCCACCAAATCAAAAGGAGAATCCTTAGAGTACCAAAGGCCCAATTTAGGATGACCTTTCAAATACCTAAAGATCCTCTTAACAAAGATTCATGTGTGATGTATTGGGTGTTACTTGAAATCTTGCACACACATATCGAGAACATAATATCCGCCTAGATGCGATCGGATACATCAAAGATCCAATCATGGATCCGTATAACTTCGATCAACTTTGGGACTCCCATCATCGTAGTATAGGTTTCGAGTCTCCATAGGTGTACTAGCACTTTTGACATCTTGAAACCCAAATTTCTTCAACACATCTCGCTACATACTTGTCTTGACTAATGAAAATACCATCGGTCCTTTGTTGAACTCAGAGCCCTAAAAGAAAGTGAGTTCTCCATAGAACTCATCCGAAACTTATCATGCATAAGTTTCTCAAAATCTCTGATAGCTCCTTGTTTGTAGACCCAAAGATGATGTCATCGACATAAACTGAACAAGTAAAATATCATCTTTGTGCTTTTTAATGAACAAAGTTTTGTCAATCGGTCCTCTCTTAAACCCATTGTCCATCAAATAAGTAGATAGACATTCATACCATGCCCTAGAGCCGATCGACGGTCCATACATAGCCTTCCTCACCCTGTAAACCTTGTCGATGATCGGGATCTTCAAAACCGGAGGTTGACAAACATATACCTCCTCATCAATAGTGCCATATAAAATGCACTTTTAACATCCATCCGATACACAACAAAATTCTTGAATGAAGCATAAGCCAAAACAATCTAATAGCTTCTATCCTTGCAACTGGTGCAAATACTTCATCATAGTCCAAACCTTCAGTTTGTGTGTATCCTTGAGCAACCAATCTTGACTTGTTCCTCACTACAATTCCTCTTTCATCCCTTTTGTTTCTGAATACCCATTTAGTTCCAATAGCCCTCTTCCCATTTGGAAGATCAACCAATGTCCAAACTTCTTGAAGTTTGAACTGAAGAAGCTCCTCTTGCATTGATTCTACCCATCCTTCTTCTGTTATAGCTTCTTCTATTCTCTTGGGCTCCTTTTGAGATAGAAAACAAGCAAACAAGCAATTTTGCAGATCTTTATGACTGCTTTTTTGAAGAGATCCTGCAAAGAACCCATGTTCAGAAAGGGTTTCAATTCTTAACTCGCTTCTTGTTTGAACTGGAGTATTCAAATTTCCAAGAATCATTCCTTGGGATGAATTTTGTGAATTCGGTAGAGGTAATTGGACTTTCATTAATAACAAGTGTCCAAATTAGTCAAATTAGCATGAAGAATTCATCCAAGTCTTCATCATCGCAGGAGTATCCATCTCAATTAATTCAGCATATCGGGATCATGTGGATACTCCTCATTAGGATATAGTGGCTTTGGATAAGGTCCAAAGAAAGTACTATCATCGGTGCTTGTAGCAGAATTGCACTTGAACTATCGGTGGTAGAAGATGGCTTGTCAAGATTTCTGGATGGCCTATCAAGACTTATAAGAGGCTTAGCGGTGCTTGCATCGCTTTTTCTTCTTTTCAATTTCTTCTACCGACACCGAGTTATCTTGCACCAACTCATCTTTATCTTGATGATGATCAACTTTGCTTCCAAAGATTATGGATATCATCATCGGAGGACCTTGCTTGTGAATGATGGAAGGAACAAGATCAGCTTTTCCACTTTTCAACCAAATAGAACTCGTTGGAGAATCGGCTTCCTTTGAAGATTTATCTACTTGTAATCCTTCAGAAAACGCATCAAGATTAGTGGATGTTCCCGCAATGATAGGCTCATAATTCATAGATTTGGTTAGCATATCAATGTTAAACAACCGATCCGGTCCTTTGGTCTCAACACTAGGAGTCTTTTCACCGAATTGAACATGTAGGTTCTCTTCAACAATTCTAGTCCTCCTATTGTATACTCTAAAGGCTTTACTATTAGTGGAATAGCCTAAAAGTATCCATCATCCGCTTTTTCGAAAACTTGCCTAGGTAGTCTATGGTATTCAAAATGGTAACAGACACCCAAAAGGTTTTAGGAATGCAATCATTGGCTTCCTACCATGTAACGACTCATAGGGGTCTTGTTATGAGGCTTCACTACCTTACTGCTTTTGCACATAACATGCAATTCCTACACGACTTCAAAAGGTAGTTGGTAACTTAGATTTCGACAACATAGTCCTTGCACCTCAATTAGTGTTCTATTTTCCTCTCACCACACCATTCATTTGTGGTGTTCTAGCAACACTAAACTGTCTTTCAATACCTTTATCTACACAAACCGATTCATCACATTATTCTTAAACTCGGCCCATTATCACATCGATTACTTTGACCTTATGACTTACTAGATTTTCTATCTTAGTAATGAAACTCTTAAGAATCTCACTAGTTTCACTCTTAGTAGCCAAAAAGTATACCCAAGAAAATCTACTATAATCATCATGATAACTAGGCACATCGCTTATGGTTCAAGCTTTTAACAAAGGTTGGTCCAAATAAGTCCATATGAAGCATAAGCAATGGTTGTGTTATGGTGTTTACGCTTTGGTCTTACAAGAGGCTCTATGTTGTTTTCCTTTTGACAGCCACACACAGTTCCTTACACTCAAAACCTTTGAAGGTAACCTCTCACTAAGTTTCCTTTTACCGCTTTATTGATTGTTTTGAAATTTAGATGACCTAGCCTTCTATGCCACAATATTGACTCATCAACAGATGCTTTAGCAAACAAACATAAGGACCTATTAGGAAGAACATTTTAAGATCAAAACAATATATATTTTCCTTCCTAGGTACCCTAAGTTGTATAAACTTCTCATCGTGCATCTTAAACTCGTGAGATAACACCACACACTCGGCTTCCCAAAAGTACCCAGTTTTCTTATCACACATTTGAGAAACATCAATAAATTGTACTTTAGTCCCTGCACTAAATAGACCTTCTCAAAGTCTAGCTTCCTGTCCCGATTGTGCCTCGCCAAGAATCTCCTCCCTTGGATCATTGCCAAATGCCACATATCCTCCATCATAAGCTTCAAAATCTTCCAAATTGCTTCCATCCCAAGTCATGTGCCCAGAGCAACCACTATCAAATACTCCTTTATCTTTTAGCTCGGTTTGAAGATTGCCCCGCACATAAGATTTCAAAGATTAGTTCTCTTTTGGACCCAAGTCAAGATCGACTTGGGTGCGCCGCCTGCATCAAAATATTCAAATTTTGTCGTCCATTGATGCACAGTTGACATATGGTAAAACCTTTGTCTTAGGCTTCCATTGCCAACTTCTTCGAGGCCTTAACAAAGATAAAATGATTTCCAACCACCGTATCGCTTATCACCTTTGGAATTTTCAAAACTTCTTTTAAATCGGTGGTGATTTTTGGCTTATCGTTGGTTTGACACCGCTAGCAGCGTTTACATTTTGCTTAGCCGTGGTTGGAATCCATTTTGTGTAGCGATGACAATAGATTTTGTATTCCATTCCTCATCAAGACCGCTCTTGGAATCATGTTTCTTTTAGGATGAGGGTGTGTTTTATTTGAAAAGTTTTATGATTCACCCTCCTCCATTGATTCCAAACTTGTGGTCTGCTTTTATCACAATTCCTCGTAAATGGTCAAAACTACCACACACAAAACAAGCCTTATTTACACATTGAAACTCATCACCTAACTGTTAGAGATTAAACCATTTAAGTTTCTTTGATTTCCCTAGGTTTAAATTGTGTCATATGTTCCTAGAATTTCTCGTACTCTACAACTCTTTTGGTAACTTTAGCTCCAAATCTAGGTATGTAATTGACTTGCTTAGAATCAACTTTCTTAAGCGGCTCTATCTTTTCGGACTTAGTTGATTCAAGACTAACATCCTCGTAATCGATTCCCAATCTTCAATTATGGGAGCACCAGATAACATATCGAACTTATCTTAGGTAATTCATCTTATTTACTTCTTCAATGTGTTTATTAAAACCGAATTCACTACTAAATGACAGATTCTTTAACGGTGGTGCATGTTTCATTAAAGGGGTGGTGGCATATCATTATATCCTATACCAAGTACCATCTCTAAGCGCTTTTGACCAATTGGTTTTCGTACAAGATCGAAGCATATTGTAATTTAGCAACCCTAACAATATGTTTTTCTTTTTCCTCTAGGGCTCGAACTTTTACATTTTCTCGCTCATTAGTTTATCTTTGAGCATTTTAATCTCTCTGTTTTTAAGGTCAATTTCACCACCTAGTATATTGATCTTTCTACATACTCAAACTCACATTTAATACGTAATTTTAGCTTCTTCCACACCCTCTAAACCAACTCTATATCCTAAATTATCTAGAGTCAATCTCTACTTCTTTTCTCATACTCTCGGTGATAGCCTTTTGAGACTCTAAGATATCGTAACATGATTTAAAAGAACAAGTAGATGTTTTAGAATCATTAGATACCTCGTAATCGAACCGTAAGATGAAGCATAGGCCATTAGAGCAAAGTTATGCTCTTTTGAAGCTTCATCGCCGGAAAAGTCGCATTGGACCTTCTTCAACTGATCACCCAATCATAATCACCAAGTCCATCCCGAGCAACCAAAGTCAAGAACTAGTAGGTTCTTCATTGTCTTCTTAATACCCTCAAGTCTTTTAGAGCTCGACATTCCACGGCAAAATGACCTTTCTTCTTGCGATTAAAGCACTCCATCTTGCTTTTGTCGAATCCGGCTCTCCTTTGACCATCATACCTAACATGTCTTCCGGTCCTCCTCGAAACTTCCTTGCACGGAGAGTCAAGATTGCCATTTGCCATTGAAGGTTTATTTCATCAAGATCATCGGGATCAATTTGATCTAGATCTTGATTCAAAACATCAACACTAGTAGTTAAATCGTGAAAAGCACAAATTGCACCATCACTGACATTATCACTAACAGTGGTATTGTTTGCAATAGCCGTGGTTATACCATAGGCAGCAGTGGATACATCTTGTGAGCTTTTGTGATTTGTGGATACAAAAGCAATGTTTTGATTAGAAGAAGACGAGTTGGAAAAGTTATTTTCAGACTCATAAACCTTCAAGTTATTGAAGAGATTGTCAAGAGTCATAGTAGCAAAGTCCGTCTTATTCCTCCACACAATTGTATGAATAGCCCAATCAGATGATAAGCTCCTTATGAATTTCAAATTAATATCTTCTTGAAGGAACTTGTAACCAACCGCCTTGATTGATCGATGAGTTTTGAAGCCTATTGTATGTGCCATCAATCTTTTCTCCACTTTGAGCAAAGTGAAGGTTTCAAAGCGATGCTTAAGCATGTTCATCCTTGACTTCTTGGTAGCTTCATTACCAAAGAAACCTCAATTCAAGAGCATCCAATAGTTCTTTAGTCGACTCATACCGATCAAAGTCCAATGCAAATTCATTAGGTATTCCCATGGAGAAAGGCGTGAGCTTTGATCTCCATTTTCCTCTTAGCTTTATCAGTTCACTAACAATGGTAATCTCCTTACCATCCTCACCCTTCAAAGGAAGAGTATCTCCTTTTCAACAACATCCCATAGAGCATAATCAATCATGCGAATGTATTGCCTCATTCGCATCCTCCGATTTGATATTCACCATGTTTGAGCATGGGAACCTTAGAAGCGATCACCATATGAGTTTCTTCGACATCTTAACTTCCTTGAGTACAAATTAACAGACTTCTTCTTGATAACGGTTTCTAGATCACAAGCTCTGATACCACTTGTTAATCCCAGTTGAGCAAACGATCTAATATAGAAACTGACTAGTAACAAAAGCTTATCAAGTATTACGCGGAATTTAACACTTGATCTTAAGAAAAGAACGGTTAATTTTCAACACCTCAATATTATTAATTAATACGAATACTCTTACAAGATTAGGGTTTTGCAACCTTGAAGTGAAAACGAATTTAGATATAAAATACACGATATCTAACCCAGCCAAGGACCTCCTTTTATAGCATAAGGAGTCCTATACAATATACAATACGTATCCTACAAGATAAATATCTTTTCCATATTTATCGATACAATAAACTAACCGACTCTATAGAACTAGCAAGTGCTTACAATACTATCATGATTACTCAATACTACTAGCGCGGTTATCTTCATCAGTGGTTACTCTTCTTCTGTCCGTGGCTATCTTCAAGCTTGTCCGAGGTTCCATCACTTAAAGTAATTCATCATACAAGGAACCTAAAACCCAACAGGGAAACTTCAGGAGCAGCCACTGCTAGACCACCAACTCTCGACACAGTTATGGCGCGCTTAACACGCCATGAAGAACAAATAGAAGAGATGTCGGATCATCTGGGGATACTACCAGAAGAAAGGATTGGAGGGATCAAGAAGTGGTAGGAGAACTACAAGCACTTGGCGAAACACTCAAGGAATGCTACAACGATGTTGGGACAAACAATAGAAGGAACCCGTGAGAAGTTAAACGAAGTAATTGCCCGCCTCAAGACCACATTGAAAGGTGTGCTCAGAACCCGTGAGACACCTGGGACGCCTCACGAGATTGAAAGTAGACTAACGCGGTTGGAGACCGTTACTACAATAACATTAACTGAGATAGGATACTTGGAGGGTGTCGTAGAATTTCAAAGACGTACTATGGAGAGTAGGGCAAATGAGGTCAACAACAAATTTGCCAGAATGGAGGCCCAACTCAGGGAGTTAGAAGAATGGAAGACAACTCAACAAAGCCAACTTGGGACAACATCGAGAAATACTTAAATATCACTTTGCAATTGTGTTAGACGTTGTGATGAGTGGTTTCAATAAAAACGCTTGTAGTAGTTTTGTTGTATGACAAGCTAGAGCGAGTCAATGAACTCATGTTATGTATCGGCCCTATGAGCCACGAATCTTCTTAGAATGTAATCAGGTTTATTGTGACGAACAACTATGCATAATAAACAACGACTTGTGGATTATAACCTCCTATTAAAACTCGCTTCAACCAATCTCCGCTTTCTTAATGTCATCTTGATAGACTAAGACTACGTGATATTCAGTCGATACAACCTGGAAAATACTTGATCAAGAAGTAATATACGTTGTAACTTTATCTCCACCATGATCCTCACACTCATAGAGAACTCATTGTTGTCATTTCTTGTGGTTGAAGGAAAATGTTTCCAGTAAAGCATAACATAAACGCAACCACCACTGAGAAATTTGTTAGCGAACGAGTTGCTGCAAGAATTTCCAACTACCAAATCAATCACAACATCAACAACCTCATCCAAGGAGATAGGAAAGGAGAGATTGGCAAGACGCTCACATCACGAAATTTATCTTACCAAGAATTCAGGAACTGTAAACCACCAACATTTGAGGGAACTGAAGGAGCTAGAAGTTTGGCAAAATGGCTAGAAGGGATAAAGACAATTTCCGCGAACAGAGCTGCGCGGACAATTGTAAGGTCAAGTATGCTACTTGCACCTTTCGACACCAAGCCCTCACATGGTGGGACATTTATGTCCGATTAGTGGGAATAGACGCCGCTTACTCTCTTCAGTGGGACACCCTGAAGAAAATGATGATTGTAGAGTACTGCTCAAGAAATGAACTGCGGATGATGGAAAGAGAGCTCTGTGGACTAACTATGATAGGGAATGACCTCGAGGGGTACACCAATCGCTTTCGCGAATTAGCCCAACTATGTCCTAATATGATAGGACCTGAGGAAAAGAGACTCGAGGCATACTATTGGGGATGTCCTCCCGAAACTCGAAAGAACGTTGTTGCATTTGCGCCCACTGTCACTCAAGAAGCTACTGGTGCGACCCCTGGATTGACAAGGTCACTGCCTCAAGGCAAGGCAATGGGGTACTGTGGTAGCAAGATGAACTGGAAATATGATGGTGAGAAAGATCAAATGCAACAATCAAGCAAACGTCAATGGACGGCTGAGGTTAAGACTACTAAAAACAAGCGGGAAGTAAGGTATGCCAGGACAAAACCCAAGTGTGATATATGCCCATATTACCACTATGGAAAATGCCCTATACCTTGTGGGATATGTAAAAGGGTTGGGCATGAGATAGAAGATTGTAAGCAACTCTATAAGGAAACAATGACATGTCATGGATGTGGAAAGAAAGACCACACCAAAAGCATGTGCCCGGATAGGGAGGGTCAGCATAAAGGCAGCAACTATCACAAAAATTTCCTGAAGAAAGTGTGAAGAATTGTTCAGACTCTCAACGGACACCACGGAAGAAACTAAGTTAGCTAGAGATGCTGGTTGTAATAAAGCTTAGTTTAACTTCCAAGTCATAGTCTAATTTAAAGTACTTCTCTATGAAACCTTAATGTACTAAACCTTTCCCCTAGTAATGTATCTGTTGTTGTTATCGTGTTATCTTGATATACGTCCTCTCCATGAACGTTTCACCATATCATTAAGAACTTCAATTATCTTGTCTCGATGAAAAGGTTCCTCCAAAGACAAGAGAACGTCATCTTGGGTGTTCGACTAGTCTCTCTGCCAAATTAGTATCACCCAACGGGTTGTTATTAACACTTAGTGTAGCAACTGGAAAAGTATGAGTGTAGTGGCAATCCGATTAGTAACCGACACCTAGTTATGCTGGGATGTTCATTGTAGTATTAATTGTCTCCTAATGATGAAAACAAATAGGCTAATATCTTGAAAAATTAGGGAAGTTGACGTCTAGTGCCACGCACTCTAGTACTTGTCACTTGGTAAAGGAGTTTCCGACGAGAGTAACCCGTGTCGTTAAACACAAGGGTCTTACCTTAGACAAGGATTGGTTGAGTGCAAAGGTATCAAGACTTAATCAGTCCGAGTAGTACTCGGATGAGACACCAAGAGTACGGTCATGTAGCTCGACATCTAAGTCTTTAGTGTGCATAGCATCGACATCTCGACACCCTTCTTATCTTGAGTTAAAATCTTTGCCAAAACACTAAATGGTTCTATCGCAAAACTTACCACCACCTGTCGAGTTGTGTTCCTAGTCGAAACCAGTTATGCCAAACTTCTACTTCAAGAGCAAAACTATTAGTATTAACAATCTAGAAATGAGTAGTTTCACTAAAAATGGGTTAACACAAACTAGAGTAAAGCTGTTGGACCAGTCCTCTCCCCCTCGTGCAAATACTCCATCAAGTCCAAGCTCAAAAATCTGGTACTCCATTTATTGCATTCGAATATGGACCACAGCCCATGGAAAATCTGGGGAGCCCATTTGAATACCAAGCATGTCGCAAACCAGGGAACAAATGAATCAAACTCATTATCTCGCCTTCCTCCCTTTTCATCTCGTACACGTTGTCTTAGCGTCATAAAACTTAATACAATTAAACAAGTGCTAGAGTATTACTACACGAAAAAAAGCGATGAAAATGTAATCAACATGAATAAAGATTCCATCAAAGTTCAACGTCAAGAGAACTCGAATAAACCTATCGATGTCAAGTAATACACTAGTCGAAATTATAAATAGTGAGAACCGAATCCTTGATAAACAATCGAAGGCCACTACTTTATTTTATCAACTTAATAAAAATTGATAAGTCTTCAAATTCAACTCAAATATATTTTCTAAGTACAATTAGAAAATAAATTAATTATATATATATGATTTTGACAACACCATTTGCGTCCACTTAAACAAATATATATATTTACCTTTATATACTTACTAGTGGTACCTTGTAATTATTTATCAAATCAAATTTTGGATTCTAAAACCATATTAATGTCAACATGAAAAGTATATATACTCCGTATACTTACTAGTAAAATCAGTTTAACAATTTTTACAAACTTACGTTAGTATTAATACAAATTATAAAAGCCATTGAACTACTTTAAGTAAGTGATACTTAAAACAATGAACTAAAACATTGTCCTCCTTATCTAGGTCGCGTGTCGGAGCCGCTTCACAACATTCACTAAATCCCACATTTGGATTGCACATTTGCTAAGGTGAGTTTTCATAGCCCCACTTTTACTTGATAAACTGTTTTATACATTTTGGGGTGAGAAATATGCAAAAAATTTTATGGACCAAAACTATCACATGATTACTATTACGTGGTTTAGCCTAAGCCCTTATGTCCCTAGAGAATGCCCTTTTTCATAAACCATCAATTCCCCATTGGGAAACGCGAATGTTATAAATAGATCTGTTGAGGGTGACTCCTCCGTTCGGTTGGCCATGCTTAGGTCAAGGCGAAACGCATACCATGTCGGAACCGAGTGTCGAGGTACAAAACACTCGCTATGGGCCCCTATGTTGTATGACATCTTTTAGCATACAGAAACTGTCGTAGTATCGGTTGCATGAACTTAGAGCTAACGTAATAGACTTTCATCCATATAACATTATATTCTTGATAATGATTATATGCCTTTGCTTATGGTCCAAACTTACTATTTTAATCTAAACCTATGAACTCACCAGCTTATAGCTGGCCTTTTTAGCATATTTTCTCAGGTGCTTAGTTGTGATCATTGATACAAGGCAAGAGGCGGATAAATGGTCGTAGAAATTTCTAAAGAAGTGTTTTTACACATCAAAGATGTTTTTATATTGGGACCACTGAACTTATGGGATGTGCCCATTTATCTAAACAATGTTGTAAGAAAATGTTTAAACTACTTTATGAAATTAAACGGGTATGTATTCCGTTCGGTATTACTTTTGTTATGATTCACCAATTTCGTAACGCTCCCAGTTAACACGTATGCTTCCGCTAAACCAAATTTGGGGGTGTTACACTAAGCTTATGAGCTTATTTGATTTTTAACTTACTTTTTATATTTGTGGGCTTATATTAGTTCATTATGACATGATAAACTTATATAAGTTCATAAGTCTCAAAATAAGCTAAAAAACTGAGAGTTATGAAATATAAGTCGAAATCACAAAGCTACATATAAGAGCATGGAGTGTCGTGGCTAGCCACTTCTCTTCATTTGAGCCTCACTTGTGTCACATCACTTCCACATCACTTCAACATACCCACTTAAAAATACCCCCATTCACAACTAACATAAACTTCTTCACTTGGGCCCCACCCACTCAATCTACACACACTCAATCAAACATAAAACACAATTTTAAAATTTAAAAAAAAAATAAATAAATAAAAAATTGTTTGTCTTCATCTTCGTCGCTTCCCCGACGAGGCAACTGGTGGCGAGAGATGGCGAGGCATCTTGGTATGGTGGTGAGAGGTGGCGAGGCTGCCACCTAGGAGTGGCGAGCCTCCCTCACCATGATACTCTATGCTCTAAGCTTAAACAAACACCCCTTACTCTAGTGTAAAGTCCAATATATGGTTTGTCAATTGTCTCGCAATACATTCTTGTGGTTTTTTTAGCACACAAACTTCTCTCTGTTAGTAAAGTCAGCCACTATACATCAATGAGGACTAACGGTGCAAATTATTTCTCCATTATCTTCTAACGTGGGAGAAAATATTTGCATCATTAGTCCTCATAACTAACGAGGACTAATGGTGCAATTTTTTATTTTTGAAATAAACTAAAAAGTCGGAAGTAAGAATCGAACTCGGGTCTATTGACCCCAAAAACAGCGAACCACACATTGGACTAGGTGTCTAGTTGTGTTAAAATAACAATTCATATTTGTTCTAACCACTTTTTTCTTCGGACTTATAGTATACTAGCTTCAAGACCCGCCCGATGAGCAGGCTAACTTTATGAAATCATTTTAATGAATATTATTAGAGTAACTTATACAGTTGATTATCTCAAAAGACCATAAGAAAGATAACAAATATGTAATGAGTTACACGAATATATAAAAAGATAAAGTGTATTTAAGGAATAACAAAAACAATGAATACCAAAGAAAGAGTAATGTTTAGAGTCTATGCAATACTTCCTTGTAGACAACATTAGTGGTTTCATCAGTGTAGGTGATGTCCATGTCGCAACAAAGGTAATTTAAGTCCTTGCTTGTTTTTTACTCTTAACACCGCCATATATAGCTCACCGTGTGAAAAAACATGGCGTTGTAGATGAGATAACGCTTGCCTTGGATTTTGTTTATAGTAATAGCGAAACAAACCAACCATAAACCAACATAAAAAAGAACCCTTTTAGTTGTCTTGGTAATTCCGAGACATTGATAGTTGATATGTATGATGCATTCCTATAAACAACCAACAAAAAAGGAACATTATAATCTGCGATAAGTCCCCTTAGCCATCTTTGAAATAAAAACCAAAGTCAATAAAGTTTATAGTAACACAAATATTCAAAATATGATATACTCGATAGATGTCAAAGCTAACTGTAACATAACACCATGACCTTGATTTACGAGTGCACTACACTATACTACAACACTTTGTATCTTCTTGATACTTTGTGTTCTTCTCTTGCACAAGTAGAGGAATTAAGGTGATCACTTGGTTGGATGATTTGATTGCTCTTAAACAAAAGAAAACTATCTAAATGATCAAGGAATTGTAAATGTGACAGAGGTATTTAACTCAGAAAGTTCCGTGTAAAAAAGGATGACCAAAATATGTGAAATGGTCTAGTATTTATAGGCAAAAATATTTTTACCGTTACAGGGGGACGACACCACTAAAGTTCGCATGGTACCATTAAATTTAATTGTACTGTGGTATTTAATGGTATCGTGCCAGACAAAAATGCTTCATATTTTTATTTATTTGACTAAAATACACCGTTGGTCCCTAAACTTGGTCATACACTTCGCGATGGGACAAAACTGGGCGTTATCATAGCCGGAGGTCCAAACCTTGGCCTTTAAATGCCAAACTCGTCCCTTGACCAGGATTGGCATAGTCAACTTTAATTTTCTGGGTATAATAGACCATTCACATTTTTGACCCAACCTTCAACCCAGAGACCAATTGTGAGTATGCCTACTAGCCGTTTCTTCCCTGATACGCTTGCATTTAATTTCGCGCGAACCAATACACCCACCCAACAAACAACTTTACCAATCATAATACACCATTATCCATAAACGATAAACTGAAAATTAAAATCCGAATCTAAATCGTCATTTCCAGAACTCAAAAGACCAACCCAACTTCCAACAAAACCATTTCAATCGATCGTATTAGCAACATGCCAGATGTAGTGATCACTAACATTTTGAATCGGTTGCCTTTGTTAGAAGCGGTGAGAACCTCTAGTTTAGCGCGAAACTGGAGGTCTAAGTGGACTTTGCTCACCGATGTCATTGTTGATGAGGATTTCTTTTATTATTTAACATATGAGTTTGATGGGAGGCTTGTTACTAGATTCTTAAATCGGCTTATGGGTCCAATAAGAAAGTTTGTCTTCGCTGTAGAGCCAAGATCAATGCTTGGAATAGACAACTTTCATTATGAAGAGATTCGTGAGTGGCTCTTGTTTTTGGTGGCGTGGAATTGAGGAGCGATTATTACAAACCGGTATGGTGACCCGATTCGTTCCCAATCCAACTTTACTCTCGTAGTGAGTTGAAACATCCGGTACTTCATGTTTGTCGATGGCTAGTTTGGAATATTTTCATGGCTTTCCAAATCTACTAAGCTTAGAATTGATTCATGTCAATTTTATAAGCGATGCAGTTTGGGACTTTATTCTTTGGTTGTCCTCACTGAGTCTCTTAAAATGAATCGTCCTAGTACAAACGCGATGGGACTATGGGATATTGCAAAAGTTAGGAATTTGAGGAAGTTAGATTTGAGTTTCGGTCGTTATAATGTTGTGACGACAATCACAACATCCGATATCTTTCACCTGACAAGACTTCAAAATCTTGAGACCCTTACATTGGATTTTGATGATTGCACGGTAAGAACAATTTGAGTTTTACACTTATGATTTTACAATGTTAAAGAAATGTGTAACAGTAATGACATTTAATCTTTAAAACTTGTTGTAGTTGATACGGAAGCTAATTCTAGGATGAATGTGCCTTTGTATCCTCGATTAACCTTAAGTCGTCACATGTCGATTTTGGGAATATTGTTATGTTATCGTTCATCATTGAAATGATTCGTGGATGTCCAAATTTGAAAATGCTGGATACCAGAGTAAGTGTTTTGGAGTAATGCATATGTAGCAAATAAACATTCCTAAATTGCCATGTTTATGTATCTCTCAACACTATTTGATTTTTCAGACTGCAAACACGCTTAGTGTTCTACCTTTGGAAAATTTTCCCAATGTTGTAGACAGAAACACATTCAACCATGGCCAACTACAGATTGTGGTGTTTCTAGCTTTTCCTAGAACAAAGCATGAATTAACTTTAATAAAGTTTATACTTGCGTGTTCTCGGTCGCTAAAGACAATCAATATCAGGGTCAGCGATAGGAGTCATGATGGGAATGAAAATATCAAGAACAACTGGGAGTTGGCTAGGAAGTTGTTGAAACTCCACCGAGCTTCCCCCACAGTCGTGGTAGATTTATTTGAGTGGTTGTAGTTTATGTATGGGTTGAATACCCTATGGCAATTAATGTTGCAAAATAGTTTTGGTATTTTGGTACAATATTTGTTTATATGGTTTGCTTAAAATTAGCTTATTCATATGTTGTTGTTTGTGCGTATTGTAGGTGATGCAAGTTTGACATTCGAAAGTCAAACTTTCATTTACCATTTCAATTTGATTGTAGCAAGTAAAACTGCATTTCCAGTTTACTTTAGTTAGTCAATACTTGGTGAATGGCTATTTTGTAGGTAGTATTTGCATTTTGACTATGTAAAGTCAAAATTGCAAAACCATTACTCAAATATTTGACTTTGTAAAGTCAAAATTGCAAAACCATTACTCAATTTGTTTTGGAGTTTATTGATAATTTGATATGTTTTAAAAGTTTGACTTAACAAAGTCAAACTTCTAATGGTTTTGTGTTGTTTAATCTTTAGCTAAGTTGTAGTATACGTAACTTGGCAACTTGAGGGACCAATTGTGTATTTTACAGTGATTATTGGGCGGGATTTTTAAGTATGACAACGGAAACTAAGACAAATTCAGGGACCGAGTGTGAAAAAAAATCACTATTAGACCCTTGACCGTCTCTTACCGGAGACGCTATTAACTTGTGCACACCAACCGATAAACCCATCCACCACTTTTTCCACACACAAAAATTTCCAATGGAAGATTTCCCATTTTGAATGAACTCATGGAGGTTCTTTGGTTCATCAAAGTTGAATGATCGTATGGTGTGTGGTTTGAACAAGAGGTCGCACAAGAAGGGCTTTTGAAAACCTAGTTCTTCAAATGCATTGATCATCCAAGAGAGGAATCATGAAGCGTAGGGAGCTGATCGAAGAGAATGAAGCTCTGGGACCTCGGGGAATTGCGCTTGACTGTGTGGATGCGTTGACGAAAATCCAGTTGAGGCACACACACCAACTTGTTCAACTCATACATATTTTTGGTCAAACTGATGAAGCTATTCGTTTCAACGAAGATTTTGTTAAGAAAATGGCTGAACATAATGCCTGAATTTTGGGTTTTTCATGGGGGTAGATAAAGGCGGTCTTTTGGGTGCTAGTTTTGGAAATATAGGTTGGTAAAAAGGGTATGTAAATTGGATATTTTGTTTAGTTGTTGGTCTTGGTTTGATGTAGTTGTGTATGATCTTTAACAGACTATATTAATGATAAAATATCATCTAAGTTTTATGTATTTAATATGTTCTTGTATTGTGATATTGGGTGTATTTTAGTCTAATTAGTATCAGCAAAACCAAACATCCCCTTGTATCAGCAAAACCAAACAACCCCTTTTATCAGCAAAACTTGAATCAGCATAACCAAACACCCCCTTCTATCAGCAAAAGCAAAGGCAATGGTTTAAAAAGAGTTAATTGCAATTTTGGTCCTTGTGGTTTGGCCAAATTGCAAGTTTTGTCCCTAAAACTTTGAAAGTGCAGCAATAGTCCCTATTTTAAAGTTTGGATTGCATTTTTGGTCCCTAGATAAAGTTAAATGACTAAAATACCCTTTGTCTTCTTAAAAAAATACAAGGGTAATTTGGTCATTTCACACTGATAAGGACAAAAAATGCAACCCAAACTTCAAAATGGGGACTATCGTTGCACTTTCAAAATTTTAAGGACCAAACCTGCAATTTGGCCAAACCACAAGGACCAAAAATGCAATTAACTCGTTTAAAAATATTTGTTGAAAATGCAAATACTTTAGCACTAAATCATAATGTATCACCAAACATCCCCTTATATCAGTTAAACCAAACATCCCATTTTATCAGCAAAAGTTGTTACAACAAAACCAAACACCCCCGTATCAGCAAAATCAAAGGCAATGGTTTAAAAATATGTGTTGAAAATTCAAACACTTTAGCAGTAAACAATAATGTATTGACAATGGTGTATTGTAACATCTTGAATTTTGACTTACCCAAGTCAAACAAACTTATGAAAGGCAACAAATTGTAACTTACTATTGTGGTATGACTTGGGTAAGTCAAACCTATTAAGAAATGCAAAACGATTTCAAGCATATACAATGCACAACCAAACACAATTACTTAAATAAGAACCCATTTTTTTATTCATCGATTTCATGTTCTCAAGAACTACAAATATTTACTATCATCTAAACATACACTTAGCTAGACCCACAACTCTCCCTATCATCCTTTTCCTTATTTTCCTTCCTTTCCTTAAGATATTTAAATAAAATTTCAAGATTTGTAATCCTTTCTCCCAAATCATTAACCTTTGATAACACGATGTCAGCTTCATCCTTCTCCTTCTTAACACCCAAACCCTTTTCATTTGGGCAGTCTGCTTTCCTCAACGAACTCAACAAAGCCTTCCCCTTATCGTTTTGTGCCATTATTGTTTTTTTTTTGCTTTGGGTAGAATGTGTGTTGATTGTATTTTAGGGTTCAATGTTGGTCGTTGCCGATACAAATATGGTTGAAGGTTGGGTTACATTTTAACTATGTTGGGTCAAAATGTGAATGGTCTATTATACCCTCGAAGGAAATCCAGAAAATTAAAGTTGACTATGTCAATCCTGGTCAAGGGACGAGTTTGGCATTTAAAGGCTAAGGTTTGGACCTCCGGCGATGATAACGCCTAGTTTTATCCCATCACGAAGCGTATGATCAAGTTTAGGGACCAACGGTGTATTTTAGTCTATTTATTTTTTAGTGGTGAAGGTTTATTTGAGAAAGTTTTGAGTCATTTTTTTGGGGAATAGATGTTGGACAATTCAAATTTATTTTTTCCAATTAAAACATTTCTTTTTAATTCAAAAATAATTTGTCAAATGTATTTTTGAAAAAATATTTTTGTCAAATTAAAAATATGAAGTTTAGAACACAAATTTAATCCTTTGATCATTTTGTCAAGATGTAAATTTGTTTGTTCTTACCTAGAGTGATTTGCGTAGAAACGAGATATTTCGACTAAAAACTTGTTTACGTTAATTTCGACGTAAAGTGTTTTTACATTTTGTTATCATCAAAACGTAGAGATGTCAAAAAATAAAATAACGTTTTTAGACATTTTGTATTAACAAATCATTTTAAACATGGAATGTAATGTTAATATTTAATATTTAGAGTTTATTAAATGCCAATTTTTTAAATATAAAATGCTTAAACAACACCAGTGGGTTATTGTTAGCAAATCCTTTAAAAGAAGACTAAAATACATTGTTGGTCCCTAAACTTGTCACGAAACATCACGTTGAACCAAAACTTGCCTTTTTCATCGTTGGGAGTCCAAAACAAGCTTTTTATAGGCTTAATGAGTCCCTTGACCAGGATTGCCAAAGTCAACGTTACTTTTTTGTTTGTACATCGAGGGTGTATAATAGACTGTTAATACAAATAAACCGTAAAAACGTTTATTAATATTTAGTGATCTCTTTGTGTTTTGTTGATAACAAATATAATGTTATCATAAGTAAAATTATAAGGATACATGTTATTTTTGTAAAGCATTTACATATAGTCATTTAATACAAATTGTTGTAATAAATCATTTGTTGTAATGGTTTATTAGGATGGGTAAAAATCACAACCCATGAACCATACCCATGGAGCATATCCATGACCCATGGTATTAACCCATGATCCATTGACTAGATGCATTGCATCTATTAGATACATTGTATCTAAATAAATAACTATAGACCAACCCATAACCCATGACCCATGACCTATAACCCAAAAACCCATGGGCAAATAGGAGCGTCCAACGGATCCCTGAAGTTACACTAGACAGATCCCGTAAGCAAGGGATCCGTGGGATCAGTGCAATAGTGGCAAGATTTTGCCTATAAACAGAGAGCAATTTCTTCATTTTTACTCACCCCTCTTCTTACTAACTCTCTCATATATTCTTACACTCTTCTAACAAAAGAGCACTTGATCTAGAGAGTTGTTCTTCTTTCTTCTATTGTGATTCTCATATAGGTCCTTGATGTGCTTACCGTGTGCAAGTTTTAAAAATTTATAAACACGATTTATCCGTCTAGTACTATAAACACATACGAGCAAGTATACTCGTTCACTATTGCAAAGGTGGGTAAGTCGAGATCGTCCCAAGGGATTTTGTGTTTGAAATTGTTTTAAAAGATTAGTAACAAGAAAGCTTTGTCAAGGCTTCCTCCAAAAGTGATGTTTTAGTGAAATACAATATAAAGAAATATATATATATATATTTGTGTGTAGTCTATAGGCAATCATAGTAAGTGTTCATGAAGGCTTGGTGTAAACTCTTGATGTGATGCACAAATCATAAGCAAATGATTTCCAACCATGGTTTATGTTTTCAAAAATCATTTTAAGAACAAAAACATATAGGTAATCCTTTCGGTCCTTATCCTAATGATTATCCTTTAGAAAATCTATTTGTTTGTAAAATGTTCTTATTAAATTCGTTCCTACGAATCTTTCGACCTTTCGTGATGAAAATGTTTCTAGTCTTGTTTTAATAAGTAAACATGGTGGTTGTCAATCACCATATCCCCATACTAGTTTGTCACTTAACTTTTTGGAATAAAACACAAGAGAAATTCTTTCGGTCCTTCTTCTTAAAACATGTTTTACCGACAAATCAAACAAGACTAGTATTTTTTCAACAAACTCATTTAAACAAGATCATATATACATGCATCACATATGAGAACACTAGTATGATTTCCTACATCTTTACACACAAGTATATTCAAAAACTACTCCATGACAATAATAACAAAACACAAGAAATAACAAAGTAATTCCAATAACTCAAGAGAATAGAAATCCATAACAAGGTTCATAGAATACCTAAACTTTTGCGATTACAAGAACTAGAAATCGTGGCTTATAGCAACCACACGCCTCCAATCACCTAGCTTAACCGTATAACTCCAAATAACCAAAACAATGGATAAGAATTGCTCTCTCCAACCTCCTGGACATTTTACAGTGAATACTAAACTTTTGGGATGAATAAAATGGTTGGTAATAGTTTTGGTGTAAACTACTACACTTTTGGTTGTGTCACACCTAGAATACTAAGTCTAGGTTCAATATATAGCCAAAGAGACTTTACTAACTGGCCAAAAACGTTCCCAACAAGTTAATAACAAGAAATGATCGACCTCCAATGCTTATGGGGAGTTAAGGCAACATTAAATGCTTTTTTTATGTTACTCCAGTCCATGCAACCGAACCGGTTACGATGCAACCGGATCGGTTGCGTTTTGACCATCGCCCAACCGAATCGGTTGCGGGCTCAAACCGAACGGTTGGGTGCCTCAGTTTTGACTTTTGTTTACTTTCTTGATTTGTGCCTCTTTCTTTGTTATCGCTGATGATTTCCAAGACGAAACTTGATCTTTCCTTGCTGTAGATACTTAGAAATCATTGCGCTTCCTAATCATTGAGTCCAGAAGCTTCCTTGCTCGACTTCCTTCCTTGGGAATTCTCCAAATATGCATAAAAACTTCATTTGTCATCATTTGTGATACCTGGCTACATATACATACACAATACGCATCTTTTGCACTTTTGCAACAATTATGAGTAAATATAGCCGATTATCATGCACAAAACCAACAATAACGCTACTAAAAACATGTTCATTTTAAGCATTATCAAATTCCCCCATACTTAGGTTCTACTCGCCCTCGAGTAGGTCTAACATTTGCAAAAATCGAATTCAATGGCCATGATCCGTGATTCCGAAAATTTAACAATCATCCCAAAGAAATAATCATTATTTTGCTTTTAATATGTGAAAAACTTTGAAAATGAACCAAAAACTTTAGATAACATAACTAGAACACCTCACGAATGATTTTAAGAATTCACTCAACACTCATATATTGGTGAGTATATGTAAATCACTCAATGCCTAGTCATGATCCATGCTTTTTACCATAAGCTTATACAAGTATCAAAACAAAGAAAATAAATTCATCAAAGAGGGCTTTTATTCGGGTTATAACGTTAAGGCTTCGGGTTTATAAAAGGCATGGATAAGGCATGGGATGGTTTATGAAATTGGTGTTAAAAGAAAAGTAAAGTCAAGTCTAAACCTCCATGTTGTTAGCCAAACCACAATCCTGAAAATGATTACATCTTCATCCTCTTCATATATCGATCTCCAAATATATGTATAACTCAATTTAGCTCATTGGCTAATCAATATTCTTCATATAGCTCATCGGCTATAACCATTTTTTTTAAGAATCAAGTTCCCCCACACTTAGTGTAAGCATACACCACAAAAAATACAAATGAGAAAGACGTCTCCTTCGTCTTTGTTGGAGAATGGTACACACTATAGACAAAGTGTAACTTCTTCATAATCATCAAAAACAATCCAACACTCCAAACAACTAGCAACAAACTGATAGACATGACAAAGGTTGGCTAAGGTTTAAGGTGTAAAATCTTTTTGTATTTTTTTGGATTTAAACAAGAATGAAAAGATTGGCTCGAAGGGTGTAACTAAGGGTATCTAGTGCTAAAGATGAGCACTAACAAATGGGTCCATATAAGGTGGTTAACTAACCAATGTGGTTATCTAATATATCATTAGATGTAAAATGGAAGGCCATTTGGGTTAAATCCTACGATGCCTCTTATCACTTGAACATATTTTTATCACTCGAGAGTGATTTTAACCGTAATGCATAACTAGTACAAGTTCTAGAATCGACATAATCACCGGCACACTCATAGCAAATATAAAACAAAAGATGTGTTTTATACAAAAAGAAACCTCACAATTAAGTGGAAAAGGCTATAATGCGCGCTAGAAAATGCTATCGAATCCAAAATGAATTACTTCCGTAATTTGGTTCAAATCAAAAAAATTTCAAAACCTCATTTTACCATTGAAATACCCAAGTTATTCTTTAAATATATCCCAAATGTGTGAAAACAACTAGACAATCAAGGGCGATTTCCTGCTAATTACTTGCATCCAAAAGTTTATCTAAAAATAAAACTAAAAACTAAATATTTTAAAAAAATCGTATCATTTTTTCTATTTTCTTCCCTCCCCCATACTTAAGTTTTGCATCGTCCTCAATGTAATAAAAATAAACTTCAAAGTAAAGAAAATGGGAAAAAGAAATAGTCAAAAGATACCACGGGATAGAATATGCAATACACATATTGGGTCATAAGCAAGCATGTGAGTTATCCAACTCCAAATATTTGACCATCAATAAGCTTCCGACAAATCCATCCTGCAAACAAAACTGCAATACACAATACACAAAACAAAACAAAACATGCCAAATGCTACTAAAAATATGAAAAATAAATAAAGTATGATAATCATCCTAGAGAAATAGTTAAGAGATAGAAATAATATTGTTTAACACATGATAACCATAGTTTTTGAAACCATAAATCAAGAATGACCCACGATCATTCGTCATCCTCACTCATCTCATCACCTTCTTCATCATCATCATCACTCTCGGACACATAGTGCTCATCCAAAAACTCCGAACGAACTCTCCTCTTCTTCTTCGTTCCTCCAACTCCTGATGAAGATCCTACAACATCATAGCTTGATCCACCAACCTCGGATAATCTACCATATACGGGCACTGGTTCAGGAAATGGTGCATAGCCAGGATATGGGTACGGATATGGTTCAGGATAAGAGGTGTAGGGGAAAGGATATGGTGGAACATTAGGTGGATTGTAGGGTGGCAACTCGTAATTGGCTTCTTGAGCCATGTGTTGAAAAATAGGCATTGAATAATCATTGATGTAATTGTTTCTCAACATCATCGAGTCTCTCCAAACGTCCCTACAAATGTTGGTTCCACTCTCCCCAACCAGAGTCAAAACTACTGGATGTACCTGTTTGCACGTTCCCCATCGGTATATTGCCCATTGGCACATTTCCTTGCTGCTGTGGTGGTTGTTGTTGTGGTGGTTCGATCCATGCTCCCAACGTTTTCAATTTCTTATTCAAAGCATTTCCAAAACCATTTGCATTCCATATCTCACTAAACTTTGGCTCTCCACACTTAGCCAACTCACTACTATTGTAATACCCAAGATTCCTTGCCAACCTCGTCACAAAATGGCCTCCACAAATGTTGCTATTACCTTTGATTCCCGGGGCTCTCCTAGATAAATACTCGGCTATTAGCCAAGCTGCATTTCCGTCCTTAGTTTCCTCCAATAACATCATAACCCACAAGTCCGGCTTACGACATTTGTCCTTGCTTCCAATTCTATGAAACGGCCCAGTTACTAGCAACTTGTGTAGTATTCTCATCAACGGATTTCTAATGGTTACAACATTCCTCCTAGTGCAAGAAGGATCTCCCACTCGATTCCCATAAGCAGGCACACTAGGGTATTCTTTTTCAAACCTCCTAAGCCTCGAAAAATGAGCTTCAAATAATCGATGCTTAACCTCATTCGGTTCATACAAGCCAAGAGCAACAGCAAAATCCGGCAAAGTGTAGGCATGATCCCGCCCACAAAGCCTAAACCAAACACAAACTTCTTCCATCAAGTTCCGAACATTGACCTTTCTCTCAAAATACATAGTCGAAAAGAACTCCATACACCACTCACGATAAACCTTTTCATTTATGCTAAATGCTCTTTCCCATGACAAATCATCAAATGAATCCCCATCAGCCGGATACATATAAGATGTCCGCATCATTTTTCGCAACTCTTCTTCACATTCATATTCGGCAAACAAATCCCAATCAATCACCCTAGGAATCGAACACGTCCTATTTTGCAACTTTGATAATCGTTCCCGGAAAGCATGTTTCTCCTCGTTGGTGAGATCTTTGAACTTCAGGTTGTCATTTGCCTCCGTCTTCAAGTTATACGTGACTTTCCTCCTTTCGTTCCTTTGGCAAAACTTGGTAACAATCGGGTTTAGTGGAACCCGTGTTGAGCTTGAACTACCTACAACAATTCTCTGTAGAAATCATAAATATAAGTCAATATAAGAGTGTTAGAACAAACGGGAAGGTCTATGGAAGCCTCTAAGGTCCACTTCAAAAATTTGAAAAATCCCACAACAGAACGTGGAACCGGATTCGGTTGCAGGGCAACCGGATCGGTTCCTCTGTTGACCTATTCCAACCGTTCGGCTGTGCTTCGCAACCGAATCGGTTCCTCAACTTGCATAAGGCTTTGCCTTCTAATCCATTTCCCACTTGATTTTTCTAAGTCCAATTCAATCCTAGACTGCATTCTATCATCATCAATGATTTCTACATCCTCAAATTGCTCTAAATACGCTTTACAAACCTCTAATCATCACATATTCATTTGCTTAGAACTCAACAATTTAGACCTCAATTCTCAATTACTTGTTCTAATCAACAATGTGGCATCTAATATTCATTAAAAACGCATCATCTACCAACTAGGAATCACCAATTGCATCTTAATTTGATTCAAAGGCATAACCTAATTAAATCCGAAAATTCAATCATCTAATACTCATTCCATGTTGAATCAATCACTACAATTCTTTTTGCAATGCATTCCTATATCAATTACCCACTTAATCCTAAAAGATTACAACTTAATTCAAATTCTATCCAAAACCCCCAAATTAGTGACCTAATTTGCAATTCGAATCAAATGCTCTAATTAAACCTTAATTGAGTTAATTGAATGCATATGCTTACTTGTTTGGGTGCCATGATGATCTTCTACAACTTATGCAATCTTCAAATAACTTCTATTGGTCGAATTTTGCGAAACCCAGTTGGAGGATTAGTGTGTGTGTGTGTGTGTGTTTTTCTGGAAAAATTGAATTTTTGGTATATATACTTGTATGCAACTGGTTCAGTCATGGACACAACCGTTTCGGTTTGCATTTTTGCCAAATTTTGCATTTTTCACGTTTCTTAGGCATTTTACCTTCCAAGCAACAATCGTTTACTCAAAAATCCTATTAAAGATGCACACAACATTCATCCACCATTTGGAAATTTCAACAATCATCTAATCTCAAAACTCAAATCATCATACTCATAACTTAAAACTAAAACTAAAACTCAAACTCATAATGCATTAATCAAATAACTTCAACATAATAATAAAGATAAAAATGAAAAACAAGAAATCCTAAATGCATAAAATTAAAAAGTTCATGAAATTCAAGCAAACAATTGCTTGTTTATTATGGTGCCTTGTTTCTCCTTAGAATTCCTCGAAATACTCATGCCTTAAGATGTCCTCACTTAGAAACTTCCCAGTCAATTCACGGTGTGTTTCGTAAGTTTTGAAGTTCCTTATAAATCTTCTCCCATCCGGGCATAGTATATCAAATTTGACGTGCCATTCTCCATCCCCATCATCTCTCTTGTAAATACCCGACCCCTCGGGTCCCCATTCCAAATTCTTGAGTTGAACCGGTAAAGAACCTAAGAAATCGGTTAGCTTTTTGTAAACAAGGATGTTTTTGAATGGATTGTAAAATGCTTCCACCGCTAGTGCTCGTTCCATCTCATCCTCAATATCAAAGTATGGTGGAGCTAGTGGTCCATATATCGAGTTTCCATGGACATCACGTCCCACTTCAAAACATGTCAAGTCATCGTCCGCTTCCATCAATTCTAAATCTTCCATGAATTCCACAACTGGTCCCCTTGGTTTGGGATAATAGGTTTGTTTCGAGATTCCATCATCGATAGTCATCGTACCTCTACCCATATCTATGATTGCACCACATGTGCGTAGGAATGGTCTTCCTAGTAGAAGTGGTAAACTCTTATCCACCGGGATGTCTAGGACTAGAAAATAAGCCAAATAGGGTTGATAACCAATTTGAACTCTTACGTTTTTCACCTCCCCCATCGCTTTTTCTTGGGAATTATCCGCCATGGTAAATTTTGAGTGATTTGGTTGTGGCTTACTAAGACACAACGTCTTAAACAGTGGATAGGGCATAACATTAACGCTTGAACCCGTATCGGCTAAGGCATACACTGGTGTAGTCCCGTTCACTTTAATTGGCAAAACAAAATTCCCGGATATTTCTCCTTTCGTGGCATACCTCCAAACAAAATCCTATCTCTATCCTCCTCCGATAGATCTTTATCCTTCAATCTTGCCCTTGCTAGCATCACCGCATCTAGTTTCTTGCGGTAGAGAACGTAATCTTGTAGTACCTCAATCACCGGCTTTTTCTCATTTAGCTCGAGAAACTTTTGTTCAAGGTTTTCCAAAATAGCTTCTTTTTGTTCTTGGGTTAACAGTTTGAAGGTTTTTGGTGTAGTAGGTGGTGAAGGTGTGTAATCATTTATTTTGTTGGTGGATGTGGTAGGAATTAATTTGTTGGATGAGGTTTTCTTCCTATTTGCCTTCCCCATCTTTACGACTTCCACATCTTCCTTTTCCATATTAGCACATAACTCCACAAGTATCTCATTCACCACTTTTTCTTCTTCCAAATCGGTGATATTGATCCTCATTTCCCCCAAGGCAAAATACACTTGGCATTTTGTTGTAACAAGAAAATCCCGCCCAAAACATACATTGGGCTCATCGGCGTTCCCCTCTTCCAAGACAACAAAATCCGTTTCAAAAATGTGACCATGAATGTTAACCTTAAGATTCTTAACCATTCTTCTTCCGTAAGCTTCGGTAATCCAAACGCACATGGCCAATTTGATCAAGAACTTTTCCACAATGTAATTTTCACCATAAGCCATGTTTAGTTGCGCGTCCCAAGCACTCACCCCTTCTACACTACAAGGCGTACCGAACCTCATAAGTGGCGAATCATACTCCGTTAGCGGTGCTTGTGTGAATACCACAACTCTTCCCTTCTTAGGAAGTTGAACTTTGTTTTCACCCGTTTCTTCCATACTAACCGTATCAATCCCCAAATCCTTCTTACTCCCTTCTAAGATATTTCCAATCTTCTCCAACGAACTTCCAGTGTCTTTAAACATCTCATCCAAGTTACGAAGGTACTCTGAAATTCCGCTTAAACTATCCATAATAACTATCTAACAAGACAAAACAAAACCAAAACCAAAAACAAAAATCCAAATCATTAGCGTTAGAGTTAGTAAAAATCAAACTATAGAAACATGTACTAAGCAAGTAAAGACACTTAACAAAACTTAAAACACAAGCTAAAACTCAAAATTTAAAAAGTAGAAAAATTTTACCGAGAGCTCCAACCGGATCAGTTGGCTCACCAACCGATTCGGTTGGTGGTAAACATTTTAACCAAAACGTCCAACCGATCCGGTTGCGGGTTGCAACCGAACGGTTGGATTGACTTTTAATTTATTTTTATTTTAATATATTAAACCTGTAAATTTAATTTAATTAAAAACTATTAAGTGTACTTAAACTCTTAATTAATTGAGACTACTCATATCCTTATTAATTATAAAATTAATTAAGTTATTTAATGAAAACTATAATAACTAATCTATTAAACCACTCATTAAGACTAGAGTTAATTACATAAATCGTCCTTGTGGTTTGGTAAAAGTTACGGATCTTGTCCCTGTGGTTTTTTTTAGCGGGTCTCGTCCCTGTAGTTTACAAATCTTACGGATCTAGTACAAAAATTGACCCGGTGTTAAAAAAGGACCTCCATTGCAGTAGCTTCCTAACTATAGGGGCTGTTTTTAAAATACAAACCACAGGGACGATATATGTAATTTACTCTTAAAAAAAATTAAAAAAAAAATATCTAATTTTATTTTACGAAAATATTTTAATTTTATTATAATAAATTTAAAAAAAAAGCTCTTTTAAAAAAAAAATTAAAAAAAAAAATTACAAAATTTAATAAAAAAACCATTTTACTATAACACTTAAAAAAAATATTTATTTAAAAAATTATTTTTATTAAAAAATTTTATAATAATTAAAAAAAACTTAAAAAAAATAATTTTGTTAAAAAAATATTAAAAAATGAAAAAAAAAAATCATTTTACTATAATATTTAACAAAAATTGTTCATTTAAAAAAATTATTAAATTTTTTTTAGAATCAATTAAAAAAATTAGAAAAAATCTTTTTTTAATTTTATTATAAAAATGGATGAAAGCGCCATTTTTATACGTTTCGTCCGTTTTTATGAAAAGGAAAAAAAATTGTACAAAACGGATGAAAACGAACAAAAACGCATTAAAACATATAAACGTCCATTTTAATGCGTTTTCGTACGTTTTTAATAAAACATACAAAATCGTACAAAAACGTACGAAAACGCATTAAAACGGACATTTATACGTTTTAAAAAGGACATTTATACGCATTAGAACGGGCATTTGTACAGACATTTTTTTACTTTTTAAAACGTATAAATGTCTTTTTTAAAACGTTCTAATGTGTGTAAATGTCCTTTTTAAAACGTATAAATGTCTGTTTTAATGCGATTTCGTACGGTTTTGTACGCTTTTGTACGTTTTATAAAAAACGTAAGAAAACGCATTAAAACGAACATTTATATATTTTAATGCGTTTTTGTCCGTTTTTTTATGTCTTTGTACGTTTTCATCCGTTTTTATACGATTTTTTTTCCTTTTTATAAAAACGGACGAAAACGTATAAAAATAACGCTTTCATCTGTTTTTATAATAAAATTAAAAAAATATTTTTTCTAATTTTTTTAATTTATTCTAATTTTTTTTTAATGAACAAATTTTGTTAAATATTATAGTAAAATGACTTCTTTTTTTTTCATTTTTTAATATTTTTTAACAAATTTTTTTTTTTAATTATTATAAAAAATTTAATAAAATTAATTTTTTAAATAAATAATTTTTTTAAGTGTTATAATAAAATGATTTTTTTATTAAATTTTGTAATTTTTTTTAACAAAATTTATTTTTTTGAAAAAGTTTTTTTTTTTAATTTATTATAATAAAATTAAAATATTTTTCGTAAAATAAAATTAGAGATTTTTTTTTTATTTATTTTTTATTTTTTTAAGAGTAAATTACATATATCGTCCCTGTGGTTTGTATTTTAAAGACAACCCCTATAGTTAGGAAGCTACTGCAATGGATGTCCTTTTTTAACACGTGGTCAATTTTTGTACTAGATCCGTAAGATTTGTAAACCACAGGGACGAGACCAGCTAAAAAAAACCACAAGGACAAGATCCGTAACTTTTTCCAAATCACAAGGACGATTTATGTAATTAACTCTTAAGACTAGTAAAACCATAAAAACTAAAAATTAACTATTTCTAATTACTGTAATTAAGACAATTAACTAAAGAGTAAATAAAACTAAGAATAATTAAAATAAATGAAAATAAAAAAATCTAAGAAAAGCATAAGCAACCCATGAGATAATCTATAAATAAAAATCAGAAATGACAAGAATTAATCTATAAACTATAACACAAAACTCTGGATAAACTAAAATTTTGAAAATCAAAAGGCAAAAATTTATCGAGAGCACTACGGACCGGATCGGATTGTTAGCCTCTAAACTAAAAATATATATATATATATATATATATATATATATATATATATATATATATATATATATATATATATATATATATATATATATATATATATATATATATATATATATATATATATATATATATATATATATATATATATATATATATACGAAATTCAATTTTAAATCTACCAATTTTATAGAATCTTAACAAAATCAAATTACTTGGAAATCCAAAATCAAGCAATGGCCAAAAACTTGATGTGCTTACCGTGTGCAAGTTTTAAAAATTTATAAACACGATTTATCCGTCTAATACTATAAACACATACGAGCAAGTATACTCGTTCGCGATAGCAAAGGTGGGTAAGTCGAGATCGTCCCAAGGGATTTTGTGTTTGAAATTGTTTTAAAAGATTAGTAACAAGAAAAGTTTGTCAAGGCTTCCTCCAAAAGTGATGTTTTA
Organism: Chrysanthemum lavandulifolium; assembly: GCA_022545495.1. Lineage (NCBI taxonomy): Eukaryota > Viridiplantae > Streptophyta > Magnoliopsida > Asterales > Asteraceae > Chrysanthemum > Chrysanthemum lavandulifolium. Next base: position 87,186,802 of record CM040245.1, on the reverse strand, counting down.
GTGAAATACAATATAAAGAAATATATATATACTTGTGTGTATTCTATAGGCAATCATAGTAAGTGTTCATGAAGGCTTGGTGTAAACTCTTGATGTAATGCACAAATCATAAGCAAATGATTTCCAACCATGGTTTATGTTTGCAAAAATCATTCTAAGAACAAAAACATATAGGTAATCCTTTCGGTCCTTATCCTAATGATTATCCTTTAGAAAATCCATTTGTTTGTAAAATGTTCTTATTAAATTCGTTCCTACGAATCTTTCGACCTTTCGTGATGAAAATGTTTCTAGTCTTGTTTTAATAAATAAACATGGTGGTTTTCAATCACAATATCCCCATACTAGTTTGTCACTTAACTTTTTGGAATAAAACACAAAAGAAATCCTTTCGGTCTTTTTTCTTAAAACATGTTTTACCGACAAATCAAACAAGACTAGTATTTTTTCCAACAAACTCATTTAAACAAGATCATATATACATGCATCACATATGAGAACACTAGTATGATTTCCTACATCTTTACACACAAGTATATTCAAAAACTACTCCATGACAATAATAACAAAACACAAGAAATAACAATGTAATTCCAATAACTCAAGAGAATAGAAATCCATGACAAGGTTCATAGAATACCTAAACTTTTGCGATTACAAGAACTAGAAATCGTGGCATATAGCAACCACACGCCTCCAATCACCTAGCTTAACCGTATAACTCCGAGTAACCAAAACAATGGATGAGAATTGCTCTCTCCAACCTCCTGGACGTTTTACAGTGAATACCAAACTTTTGGGATGAATAAAATGGTTGGTAATAGTTTTGGTGCAAACTACTACACTTTTGGTTGTGTCACACCTAGAATACTAAGTCTAGGTTCAATATATAGCCAAAGAGACTTTACTAACTGGCCAAAAACGTTCCCAACAAGTTAATAACAAGAAATGATCGGCCTCCAATGATTATGGGGATTTAAGGCAACATTAAATGCGTTTTTTGTGTAACTCCAGTCCATGCAACCGAACCGGTTACGATGCAACCGGATCGGTTGTGTTTTGACCATCGCCCAACCGAATCGGTTGCGGGCTCCAACTGAACGGTTGGGTGCCTCAGTTTTAACTTTTGTTGACTTTCTTGATTTGTGCCTCTTTCTTTGTTCTCGCTGATGATTTCTAAGACAAAACTTGATCTTTCCTTGCTGTAGATACTTAGAAATCATTGCGCTTCCTAATCGTTGAGTCCAAAAGCTTCCTTGCTCGACTTCCTTCCTTGGGAATTCTCCAAACGTGCATAAAAACTTCATTTCTTCATCATTTGTGATACCTGGCTACATATACATACACAATACGCATCTTTTGCACTTTTGCAACACTTATGAATAAGTATAGCCGATTATCATGCACAAAACCAACAATAACGCTACTAAAAACATGTTCATTTTAAGCGTTATCAGTCCTTCTCTAAGGCGAGATCACGAGCATTCTACAAGTCATCCAAGCAAGAGGTCCTTGATTGATTTGTTCCTCCATAAGATTTTTGTAGCAAAGATCTTGTACTTGATATTTCACATATTTGTTGTGTAATAGTCGTGTTGGTTTGGTCCTCCATGTTACGGACTCGGTATTTAGCTTTGTACCGGAAAAAGGTGTAAGCAACGTTGTGAAGGCTTCTCCGCCAAGTTGAAGGAGTTTGTTGACATAGTGCTTGAACTCTCGAGTAGGTGACTCGGGGAGTGGAGTAGGGCAAGGAAGGTGTCCTTGTAGCCGAACCACTATAAATCGGTTGTGTCATTTCTATCCCTTACTTTACTTTCTTTATTTGCATTACTCTTATATCTATACTCTCTCTTCATCCATACGATTTCACACAACATCGAATCTAAAGTTTTTGGAAATTAACTTAAAGTCGGCAAAACTATTCAACCCCTCCTTCTAGTTTTCCACAATTGGCATCAAGAGCTAAGTTTATTAAAGTTTTAAAGTAAACCGTATTTTAAAAACTTATCGATCACTATGGGTTCTGAAAATTACAAGGAAGGGCAATCCATGCAACGACCTCCACTACTTGAAACTAATGGTTTTATATATTGGAAAAATAGATTCGAAACGTATGTGAAGTCTAAAGATATTGATCTTTGGTACATCATTGTTGAAGGCGATTTTTAAGCCACTACAAAAGATGAAAATGGAATTTTAGTTAACATACCTCATGATAAACTCACCGATGAAATTAAGAAAAAGCTTTCCAAAAATAGTGAAGCTAAAATGGTTTTATATAATGCTTTACCCAAAAAGGAATTCGAAAGAATCTCCATGCTTAAAACCTCTAAAGAAATTTGGAATTCTTTCGTTGTAACTCGTCAAGGTAATCAACAAGTTAAAAACAATAAAATAGATTTATTTGTTCAACAATATGAACAATTTTCAATATCGAATGAGGAAACTATAGATCATTCTTTTGCTAATTTTAATACTATAATTACATCTTTACAAGCACTTGATGGATCTTTTTCTAGCCGTAATCATGTTAGGAAATATCTAAGGGCACTTCCATCTAAGTGGAGATCTAAGGTGACGGCAATCGAAGAATCAAAAGACTTGACAATCCTCACCCTTGATGAACTCATAGACAACTTAAAGGTCTATGAGCTTGTGCTTGCTAAAGATTTCGAAGCCTCAAAAGTGAAAGAGAAGCACAAATCTCTTGCCCTTAAAGCCAAGAAGGTCTTAAGCGATGAAGAGGACTCCTCTTCGGATAGTGATGATGAGGAGTATGCCATGGCGGTAAGGGACTTCAAAAAGTTCTTTAGAAGGAAGGGAAGATACGTCAAACAACCATATGACGACAAGAAAGGATTCCGGAAAAGCAAAGAGGATGAGAAGGCAAGGGATGATCGCGCTTGCTTTAAATGTGGGGACCCAAACCACTTTATTAGTAAGTGTCCCAAACGCGATGATCAAAAGGCATTCGTAAGCGGTTCATGGGGAATGAGCGAGGAGGAGGACGAAGAAATTTGTCTCATGGCAAATGACGAGGTATGTCATGAATACTATAGTAGCTCATCACTAGATGATGACTCATTGCATAATGAATATGATAAACTTTGCAAAATTAGTTTAAAAGTAATCAACAAAAACAAGTTTTTGAAAAACCAAAGGCAACGTTTAGAAAAGGAAGTCATAGAGTTAAAGGCAAAATTAAAACGTATAGTTGATCATCTTGACTCTAAGATTGCTAGAATGAACACTAATACCTTAGATACGATATTGGATAGTGTTAAAACAAGAAACAACCAAAAAGGTCTAGGTTTTCAAGAACTTAATGCGTCAACTAGTGAAAACAAAGAAACACAATTCGTAAAGGCACTAGAAAAACAAACCACTGTTGTCGTGGATCCCACAAAAAGGGTACCGGCTAGTGTACAGCCAGGGATCCGTGGGTCTGCTAAAGCAAACAGTGGTAATAATTTAGCTTCCTCATCTAGAACTAATTTTGTTATTGTTAATAAGAAGAAACCAACTCATGTTACCATTAGACAACCACCTCCAAGATATAATCAAAATTTTACAAGAAACAAAGGTCCATCATTTTCAAAACCGAACACATTTAGGAGACCTAATAATGTTTATCCGAGAAGTAACCAAATATACAAAATGCCTTTCCATTTCAAAACTTTGCACCATGGAATGCATATTCACCTTATCCATATATGTCTAACATGAATGAAATGTTTAACACTAATGGACCCATGAACAAATGGGGACCAAAATGTTGAGTTAATTGTTTTCTTAGGTGTGCTTAAAGGTCGACCTAGATCTGGATGAGTGGATCAAGGATAGCGGGTGCACGAGGCACATGACTGGCAATAAAGATTTATTCTCCACATATGAATCCTTAAATGGAGGAAATGTGGTATTTGGAAATAGCAAACGCAAAATCATCGGTAAAGGTACGCTTTCTAACAAATCTCTAACCATTAACGATGTGTGTCACGTAGAAAACCTAAACTTTAACCTCTTAAGTATAGGACAAATATGTGATAAAAAAGTGCAACGTAATTTCAACGAAACGGGTAGTAAGATATTGAAAAACGGTATCACCATAGGTAGAGGAATTAGGAAACATGTAGTCTATATCATTAAAATTGGTAATGAACCTAAAGACAAACTTTGTCTTACTTCTATGGATGATAGTTCGACCTTATGGCATCGAAGATTGGGTCATGCCAATATGCGACTTCTTCAATCGCTATCATCCAAAGATCTAGTAAGAGATCTACCAAAATTAAAATATGAACATCACTTTTGCGATGCTTGTAACGTAGGAAAACAAGTCCATGCTAGTCACAAAGCTAAAAATATAGTTTCTACAACTAAGTGTCTAGAGTTGCTATACATGGATTTATTTGGTCCATCCACTATCCAAAGTTATGGAGGTAACTACTACACTTTGGTTATAGTGGATGATTACTTTAGGTACACATGGACTAAATTTTTAAAGAACAAAACTGAAACATTCAATCACTCTGAAATATTAAGTAAGAAAATCCAAAGACAATTAGGAAGTCCTTTAGTGTCTATTAGAACGGATCATGGTAGGGAATTCGATAATGAAGTGCAATTTGGAGCCTTTTGTGACGCTAATGGTATTACTCACAACTTCTCGGCTCCTCGCACTCCACAATCGAATGAGGTAGTTGAAAGAAAGAATAGAACCCTACAAGAAATGAGTCGCACCATGCTAAATGAGAAATCCATACCTCAAAATTTTTGGTGCAATGTCGTTGATACTTCAATGTACATACTTAATTGAGTCTTAATTAGACCATTTATAGGTAAAACTCCATACGAGTTACTTCGAGGCAAAAAGCCTACGTTAGATCACTTTAGAGTCTTTGGTAGCAAATGTTTTCTACTTAACACAAAAGATTACCTTACAAAATTTGATCCTAAATCAACCGAATGTATCTTTTTAGGTTACTCTCCTAATTGCAAAGCTTACGTCATATTAAATAAAGAAACAATGAAGGTTGAAGAGTCATTAAACGTAAAATTTGATGAGAGTCCACCCAAACCTACTCTACCTCTTGTCGATGACGCGATTGTTGAGAGTGAAGCTATTGTAATAAAGAAAAAGATAAACGAAGAAGAAGAAACCTTAAATGATGAAATCATAAATATTAAAGAGTCCAAAGATCACCCCGTAGATAAGGTCATAGGAAAGTTAAACGAAAGAACCTTAAGGTCTCAAGTCCAAAATCAAAGTAGCTTATTTTGTTTTGTCTCAACCATAGAACCTAAGAATACACAAGAAGCCATAAAAGATGAAAGTTAGGTAATGGCTATGCAAGAAGAGTTAAATCAGTTTGTTTCTAACGATGTTTGGACACTTGTCCCTCCACCTAGTAATCAAACCACAATAGGAACCAAATGGGTATATAAAAACAAGTTAGATGCAAACGGTGTAGTGTCTAGAAACAAAGTTAGACTCGTTGCCCAAGGGTATAATCAACAAGAAGGAATAGACTTTGATGAGATCTATGCCCCCGTGGCTAGATTAGAGTCTATAAGAATACTTCTTGCTTATGCTTGTGCTAATGATCTTAAGCTTTATCAAATGGATGTCAAAAGCGCTTTTCTAAATGGTTTTATTAATGAAGAAGTATATGTAGCTCAACCTCCGGGCTTCATCGATTTTGAAAAACCTAAACATGTGTATAAGTTAAAGAAAGCCCTTTACGGTCTTAAACAAGCTCCAAAAGCTTGGTATGATAGACTCAAGTCATTCTTAATCAAACACAACTACACCATGGGGTTAGTTGATAACACACTTTTTACTAAGAAAAGAGAGTCACATATAATCATTGTTCAAATATATGTAGATGATATTATATTCAGATCTACTTGTCAAGACATGTGTGATGATTTCTCTAAAATCATGCATGACGAGTTCGAGATGAGTATGATGGGTGAACTTAGTTTCTTTCTTGGTCTACAAATCAAACAAGTTGAAGATGGTATCTTCTTTGATAAATCTAAATACATAAAGGAGATGTTAAAGAAATTCGGTTTAGAAGAGTCAAAACCCATTAGGACACCAATGTCATCCGAAACTAAACTCACAAAAGATGAAGACGGCGAATCCGTTGATAACACAAAATATCGTGGCATGATTGGTAGTCTTCTCTACCTCATGGCTAGTCGGCCGGATATCATGTTTAGTGTTTGTCTATGTGCTAGGTTTCTAGAAGATCCTAAAACATCACATTTAGAAGTCGTCAAAAGAATTTTTAGGTACATTAAGGGTACGACTCAATTAGGATTGTGGTATCCTAAGGGTACGGGGGTAGAAACAATTGTATATGCAGATTCTGACCATGCAAGTGATTATGTTGACCGAAAAAGTACTAGTGGGGTATGTACTTTTATGGGATGTTGTTTAACATCTTGGTTCTCAAAGAAGCAAATGACATTGGCCATATCAACAACGAAGCGAATATGTCTCACGGCAAAGCATGCCAACAAGCACTATGGATGAAACAAGCGTTAGTTGACTACGACATTCATCTAAGTGACATAGCCATTCTATGTGACAACAAAGGTGCCATCGACTTAAGCAAGAATCCGGTATTGCATTCTTGCACCAAGCATATAGAGATTCGTCATCACTTCTTAAGAGACAATGTTCAACAGGGGAACATCTCTATTGAGAAAGTAGCGTCCGAAGACAACATAGCCGGCGTCCTCACCAAACCATTGAAGTGGGAACAATTCAACCTACTTTGTCTTGGTTTTGGTCTCATGGAACAATCGTCGTAATTTGCTTTTACACTCTACAAGGTATGTAAACACTAGCCTTCTTCTTTCTAAGTCTATGATCTCAATTTTACCCACAACTCACAAGCAATACGGGAATTTTCAAAACCCAAGATAAGTTTTTACTTATAACTCGTACTTTCATAGTCTTCTCTTATTTTTCAAGACAAGCACCTCTTGCAAACACGTAATTGCATACCTATTTTTTTTAGGAATAAATGTTTTATTCACACAAAGAAATCTCTTTTCAAAGTGTTTTCTAAAAGGATACCTCTTCCCGTTTCACTTTCATAAAAGCCATTTCTCACGTCTAGGATAAATCGCTTTTTCATTATTAATACAAAGTAAAAACCCGTTTTCATTGCATCTCATGGATTTTTAATGCTAAAGAGAACACATAACTAATATGTGTTTTCGGGTATATTCATTTAAGCAACAATGAATTAGGAGCACTCGGGTTATCTCACATAATAATGTGCTTTTTCACTTCTATTTTGTTTTTCTTTTCTTTTTAGGAGTCGAGATAACCGCAACTCTAAATGGTTTGCATATAGGCACACACTAGGCACAAATGTTTCCATAAGGAAAATTTTGAGCTGCCTGAATCACCAGTGCCACGAATACCAGCCTTAATGCTGGACGGATCCATCAAGGGAAGGATCCGTGGGATCCGTGAGACAGAAGCTAATTGTATCTTCTATTTATCTCACTTTGGAAGAAAACTTCAATATTTTCATCATTTTTTTTATCATTTCTTTTGGAGTATGTTACTTAATGCTTGTGTTCTCATGATCACATGCCTTAAATTCATATCTAATCATTAGATTTTAATCCACAATTTGGGTCAAGCATTTATTACAATGCATTATTTTTCTATAAATAGGATTCCCAAAATGCTTGCATATTCCTCACTCTTAACCTCACAAACAAAACATCATCATGTCATCCAAAAGATCTTCCAACATAGATGAATCACCTAGTGCAAACAATCCCTTTCAAGAACTCCGAAATTTTGTCCTCCCACCTTCCAAAATACCACAACCAATCACCACAAGATGCTTCCATTATAACACCTCCTTCATCACCAATAAGTACACCAACTTCATCACCCATCAAATCCCCACCTAAGGTCACTCTTTTGGAACTCCTTAAGACTCCAACAAGATCTCACCAAATCAAGCAAAAAGAACTAGTCTTTTTGACACCTCCCACTTCTCCAAACACAATCTTCAAAGACCTTGAAACCTCACCACCTTTAGCTCCCATTGTGTTACAAGAATATCTAGGTTCTTTTACACCACCACTTCCAAACATTCCGGATTTTGATCCGTATTTTCCAACATTTCCACCACAACTTCCACATCTCACAAATCAAAATAACCCGGAAAACTTCCGCACTCATTACCCACATCACTTACATTGTGAACATTGGCAATCCAATAGGGATCTTGCAATATAAATTAGGGAAGAAATGTGAGTCATACTTAACCTCATCCTTGATCGCATCAACATCATCACTCATCAAAACTTCCATCCATAACCTTATGCAAGCATGGAAGGAATCATTTTTTTTTTACTTTTAGTATTTCTATTTTGAGTCATTTTTAAGAACAAGTCTTGTTTTTAGTTTTACATGCTTGTATGTGGCATAAATACCACTACATTTTGTTGTTTTATTACAAGGCCTTGTTTACATACCTTGGCTCCCAATCTTGATTCTCGTCAATCACAAGATTATTAATGCATGTTACTACTAACCCTTTTTTTGTAGGATTTTTTTTATTTTTCTCACTTGACGCCCCATTCTAGGGGGAGCTACCGTCAAGGGGGAGTTTGAGATACGTGGACTATTTTTCCACTCTTTATTTCTTCGTTAGGGTAACTTTTTGTTTCGACAAAAAAGGGGAGAAGAAGTAAAACTTAGGCTTTCAAAACATACATCTAATCTTAAGTTTTACTCATCATAACATTATGTTTTGTCATCAACAAAAAGGGGGAGATTGTTAATACAAATAAACCGTAAAAACATTTATTAATATTTAGTGATCTCTTTGTGTTGTGTTGATAACAAATATAATGTTATCATAAGTAAAATTATAAGGATACATGTTATTTTTGTAAAGCATTTACATATAGTCATTTAATACAAATTGCTGTAATAAATCATTTGTTGTAATAGTTTATTAGGATGGGTAAAAACCACAACGCATGAACCATACCCATGGAGCATATCCATGACCCATGGTATTAACCCATGATCCATTGACTAGATGCATTGCATCTTATAGATACATTGTATCTAAATAAATAACCATGGACCAACCCATAACCCATGACCCATGACCCATAACCCAAAAACCTATGGGCAAAGAGGAGCGTCCCACAGATCCCTGAAGTACTAGACAGATCCTTTAAGCAAGGGATCCGTGGGATCCGTGCAACAGTAGCAAGATTTTGCCTATAAATAGAGAGCCATTTATTCATTTTTACTCCCCCTCTTCTTACTAACTCTCTCATATATTCTTACACTCTTCTAACAAAAGATCACTTGATCTAAAGAGTTGTTCTTCTTTCTTCTATTGTGATTCTCATATAGGTCATTCTCTAAGGCGAGATCACGAGCATTCTACAAGTCATCCAAGCAAGGGGTCCTTGATTGATTTGTTCCTCCACAAGATTTCTGTAGCAAAGATCTTGTACTTGATATTTCACATATTCGTTGTGTAATAGTCGTGTTGGTTTGGTCCTCCGTGTTACGGACTCGGTATTTAGCTTTGTACCGGAAAAAGTTGTAAGAAACATTGTGAAGGCTTCTCCGCCAAGTTGAAGGAGTTTGTTGACATAGTGCTTGAACTCTCGAGTAGGTGACTCGGGGAGTGAAGTAGGGAAAGGAAGGTGTCCTTGTGGCCGAACCACTATAAATCAGTTGTGTCATTTCTATCCCTTACTTTACTTTCTTTATTTGCATTACTCTTAGATCTATACTCTCTCTTCATCCATACGATTTCACACAACATCGAATCTAAAGTTTTTGGAAACTAACTTAAAATTGGCAAAACTATTCAACCCCCCATTCTAGTTTTCCACATAGACCATTCACAATTATCACATGCCTTAGTTAAATCTAACCCAACCCTCAACCTAGGGACCAAATGTGATTATGGCTATGCAACTAGCCGTTTCTTCCGTGATACGCTAACATTTATTGTCACGCGAACCAATAAACCTACCTAACAAACGCCTTTACTAATCATAATAACACACCCTTTTCCAGAAACGATCAACTAAAAATCAAAATCCGAATCTAAATCCTCATTTCCAGTACTAAAAAAACCAACCCAAATTCCAACAATACCATGTCGATCGGAGCTAATGTTACCACTAATATGACATATTGTATTAACAACATGCCAGATATAGTGACCGGTAACATTTTGAATTGGTTGCTAATAAAAGAAGGTGTGAGAACCTCTAGTTTAGCGGAAACTGGAGGTTTAAGTGGACTTTGCTCATCGATATCATAGTTGATGAGGAGTTCTTTTATTATTTAACAAATAAGTTTGATGGGAGGCATGTTACTAGACTCTTAAATCAGCTTATGGGTCCCATAAGAAAGTTTGTCTTCTCTGTAGAGCCCAAAACGGTGTCTGGAATAGAAGATTTGAATTATGAAGAGATTCGTGATTGGCTTTTGTTTTTGGCTCGGCAAGGAATTGAGGAGCTAACAATTAGAAACTGGTATGGTCAACCAGTTACGTTGCCAACCCAACTTTACTCTCGTATGGATTTGAAACATCTGGAACTTCATTGTTGTGCTTTTCCTACTTTGGTATTTTTTAGTAGTTTTCCAAATCTATTGAGCTTAGAATTATGTTCTGTCAATTTTCTAACCGGTACAGTTTGGGAGTTTATTGCTGGTTTTTCCTTACTTGAGTCTCGTAAAATGAATCGTGCTACTATAAACGAGATGAGATTATGGGATATTGCAAAACTTAGGAATTTGAAGAAGTTAGATTTGTCATTCGGTGTTTCGACCAATGTGACCACAATCACAACATCCAATATCTTTCACCTGACAAGTCTTCCAACACTTCAGACCCTTAAATTGGATTTTCAGGATTGCCGGTAAGACCAATTTGAGTTTTACACTTCTAATTTTACAATGTTAAAGAAATGTGATAAGGTTTTAAAAGGTACCATTTTGAGGGGTCGTTTAAGTCCTTATTTGATCACTTTTGTATCCGTTATTGATTAATATCGTTCCTTTTCACTTTTAGGTCTCTTGAAGGCAAAATCTTGGAATGGCACTTATTTGGACGAAAAGGCGAATATATGAAGAAAATGGCCAAAGTCAAAATCGAGACACTCAAAGTCACGAAAATAGAAGGCGCGGCGTTAGGTGTTAATTGCGACGTCGTTCGAGGATTTTGTGACGGGACGAACCCAAAACTCTTATTTTCAAGTGACGACGTCCGGTTGTAAAAGAGTAGGCCGTCGCTACTCGGGCGGCCTAGATGCAATCCGAGACGACGTCCGAAGTCAAGAGGGCGGCGTCACGTACATAAGGTGACACCGTCGCAAGGTTAACGTGGCCAAGACGAAACCCTAATAACGGCGACACACGGCGTCCACGAAACATAAGGTGGCGCCGTCGCATATGTAATCTTATATATAGAATCCGAATTTTTCGGTTTTAGGGAGAGTCTTTTGGGTGAAAACCTAAAACCGAACCTAAGGTGTCTTGTACAGTATTTTAGGGTTTTAAACCCTATCTTACATCAAGATAAGTATTTACTTCATTAATTCAATTATGTCTTTGATTATTTGTGTGTATGCTTGCATGTTCTCCATGTCCGGCTAATTTATTTGTGTGTTTGCTTAGGAAGTATGAAACTTAATTATTAAATATTGATTGGTTGTTTCTTATCTTAGTTGATCAATGATCTAGTAATGCGATGGGTCATTCGTTGTGTACTTAATGCTTGATTCATCTTTGTGAACCTTAGAATATGATTACCGGAGTAGTTGTAGGCTAAATTATCCAAAGAGTGCCTTAGAGTAAGAGTTTATCATCCCTAGTGGGTTTTGTAGACGAGACCCTTTGGTAAGTTCAAAGAGTTGGGAGAAAGCATACCCTACAACTTTAGACACACAACGCAACTAAGAATAAGGGCGTGACAATTCAACCATCAATAGGAGATAATTAAGGGTAGTACAACCTAAGTAAACACATCTTTAAACTATCATACGAGCACACGTTAATTAGACATAGACTCCCACAACCTTAGTTTAGATAATTAGATAATAGTAGAGTAATCGGTAGAAATACCAAACCCCCAAATCCAATACCGAGATTCGTACCTTTCCATTTCATAAAATATAAAAATACAAAAATAATCTTCCTCAACCTTAACCTTAGCTCGGTAACTTACTAGCATTCCTATTCCCCAGAGAACGATATCAATACCGTGGCTTACCCTAATTACTACACTACAACGATTAGGTTCATCGCCTAGGGTGTTATAAAACTTGCTCGAAGAAAGGAAGTTTCCTTGACCCCGAGCGACGCGTGTAGCGTTATCAAGTTTTAGGCGCCTTGCGGGAATAGAATAGCTAGTTAGTAGTCCACCTCGTTTAGGTTCTTTGCTTGATTCCTATCAAGTAAATTTTTCTCTTTTTTAGCTTTCTCTTAGTCTATCCCCCTTCTTCGTGACCTTTGTTCGTAATCTTATCACTTTTCATCATGGAAGGTGATAACCAACCACCACTCATCAACCCACCACCAAATGATCCGCCAAGAGCCCGTACTCTTGGTGAATACTCGAGACCTAGCCACCAAGGCTATAGGAACACCATTGAGCTTCCCGACCAAGCCCAAACTACGGCCCTGCGATCCGACACCATCCGGTTGGTGCAAAACGGATGTGCATTCCATGGACTTCGTTCCAAAGATCCAAATCAGCATCTGAGGGATTTCCTCAAAATTTTCGATTCCATCGACCTTGATGCTACTACTCGGGAGACCACGCGCATGCGTCTCTTCCAATTCTCTCTACGGGACCAAGCTAGTAATTGGCTTGAGCGACTTCCCGCCAGCTCCATCTCAAGTTGGGATGATCTTATCTCTCGCTTCCTTGCTCAATTTTTCCCACGGGAGAACCACTAAGCTTAGGAATGACATCTTGATGTTCCAAAACGTCAAGGTGAATCTCTCTGAAGCATGGACTCGATTCAAGGACTTACTTCATAAAGTCCTCATCACGGCATTGATCTTTGGCTCCAAGTCCAAATCTTTTATGATCATGTCAACTTCCCACTAAGCGATCCATTGACCAAGCGGCGGTGGAAAACTTAGTGATCTCACCGCGGAAGAATCATGGGGTATAATAGAGGACCTCGCCTCTATGACAACGAAATTGGGATGACTCCGTGAGTGCCCAAAACCGTTAAGGCAATCTCCTTGCCTCCTTCCGGCCGTGGGATGATCGAACTTGAAGATCAAGTTAGATTCCTCATGAGCTCCTACGAAAATCCTAAATCTTCACACCATGTGAACAAATCTTCTTCCTCGTGTGAGCCGTTTTGTGATCCTCATAACACGTGCACTAGCACTCGATCCCCAGAACATGCTTCCGTTGACTACGCATCCTCACGTATTAATGGAGCGGAGGAAGATTCCTACAATACCGGACCTAGGAATTTCAATGAAACCCGAGAGGCATGGAAAGGCAAGCCCGACTTCTCATCGGGACAAACCAAAGAATTCACCTCAATGATTTCTCATGGCCCCACCTAACGGTCCTAACCAACAAAGCGTCGAAGGGATGTTGCAAAACCTAGTTGCATCCCAAGAAACCCAAATGGCTAAGCTCTCGGACCGCTTTAACCATCAACAAGCCGAGATGGATAGGAAAATAGACAACCTTTTGAAAGCCATAACTAATAGTGATAAGAAGGTTAGTGTTATCTCAACTCCGAGCCTTGGTATAGAGATTAAGGATCCAAGCAAGCTAACTAAGCATGTCCGATTCGTCAATACCATCGCCTTAGTTGAACCTAATGAAACAAATGACGAAGAGGACTATACACTTGTGGATGATGAAACACCGAGGAGTAGATGAAGTAGACATTGACTATTTCAACAAATTTCCTACGGAAGAAGAACTATCTCGCCACCCTCACTTAGTGCGTGACCTCCGTCACATGTATGTTAGGAAAAGTCCTCGAATCAAGTTTGGGAACCCTTGGAATCTTAACATACCATGTTTCATAGGACACCTTTTTGTGGCAAAAGCCTACATTGATCGCAAGTCCCCAATCAACATAGTGACTAGCACCTACTACAATTGGATATTGAAGAAGCCTATTCCAACTAGGCAAGACCCCAATGATCCTAATGTTAGTTGCCATTTTCTTGGAAGAATTAAGGGATTGCCCGTTTATGTAGGTAGTTTCACGTTTCCTACGGACTTCATAATTGTGGATGATATTAGCACGGCCATAGACCCTAGCTTATCCCATGTTATTCTAGGAAAACCTTTCATAGAAAGCACCGGATGACCTATAATCCCTCGTTAGGAATAGTGCAATTCAAGAATGAGATCGATGACATAGCTTACCAAATGCCGTTTAAGATTGAGAAGTTTTCATCACTCTCTAATGATGAAAAGGAACTTAAACTATCGGTCTATTATAGGAATGATGAGGACAGGAAAAAGGTGTTGATTATGTTATGGCTAAGATTTTCGGATTCTATAAGGATTGCTTGAGCCTAGGACCGGAATATAGGACCGATTGGGGAGAGGATGAACTCTTAGAGAAGTGCATTATAGGGCACTTCTACAACATGGAATCCCCTATTAGAAACCGTCAAGAGGGCGGTGGTGAGGAAACGTAGGAGCAAGACTATGAGTCTAGCTACAAGACTCTTTAATAAAGAAAAGCGTTTCGTGGGAGGCAACTCATGCTTAATTGTTTGCTTGTTAGTGTCATATATCTTTTATTAATTGTTTATCCTCATGTTTAAATTTGTAAAAATGCTTTATTTTGTTTTTAACCTCGTCTTAATTGCATATAAAGGTATTTTACATAAGGGATAAGTGTAGGGAGGATTACACACGTTTTCAAAAGAAACGTAAACATGAGAATAACAATTAACTAAAAGATATTTATGTTTGTTTGTTCGAGTCAAATGCTTGTATCGAGTCATAATGGATGTTTTTGCGAAATTTTCCAGATTCTAAAGATGTAAATTTTCCGAATTTTTCCAAAATCGCAGACTAGTTTTTGTCGGGATAACCGACGGCGTCAGATTGCAACTGACGGCGTCGGGAAGGAGTAAAAACATCGATTACTTTTTCTCGTTTTCGAGCTACTTATAAATTTTGGAATTTTCCGGTCTTAATTTTCTTAGAAATTCAGTAAACATCCATTCCACAAGCATTATATCCTAGTTTAAATCGAGTCTTATATATATTATTACCACGATTTTACGCAAAGGTTTCGTTTGTTTTCTTCAAGTGTGCGAGTTTAGTTTGTCAAGAAGAATTTAAATAAGATTGGAAGGAGCTTTTCACGCAATAATTCTTCTTGAAAAGGATTTAACCACCACTTTACACGGATCTACCGAGCTAATCGGGGAGTACTAGTTTCTTTCGTTTTAATTACCTTCTTTTATCATAACTTTGATATTTTCGGGAACATTGGGGACAATGTTCGGTTTAAAGTGTAGGGAGGAAAATAAAGCAGAACTTTGAAACTATGCTTATCCTTGACTATTTGCTTTGTCCAATTGTGATTGTGTAATAAACCATGAGAAAATGTCGGTTAGGGTAATTTTGGCACCAAATTTAAAATTTTTCATGACATATAGGAGTGGGCCATTAGTCTTAACAAAAGCGTCTCATGGATAGGAAGTTGCATGACTAGCACAAAACCCTTTACCACCCAAATTCCACCAAATTGTGAGGATCGCCCTTAGATTAGTAGGAATTAAAGCATTCATCTTCAATGCTTAGAGTGTGAACCGGTAGTATATTAGATTCTAGAACTTGTTTTGTGATGCATTCCGAGATCGCAAGTGAGACTACACTTGTGTAGTTAGGAATAACTAAATGATAAGAGGCATTAGGATAACCCTTGTTTGATACCGTAATATAATTACTTCTTCCATATCGGTTGAGTAATTCCCCACACCCTTTGCGTTGTACTCATCTTTAGTACACGATACCCTAGTTAACCCCTCGAGCCTATCCTTTTCGCGGTTCTCGTGATGTTTGATTTTTCCGAATATCAATGAAGAGCATTGTTTACACCCCACCCCAAATATACACCCAAATCGCCTTAGCCTACCCCTTATGCACTCACTTTTAGTGCAAATGTTTGTTATCACCCTAAAACCTTAGTTCAATTATCTAGTTGCTTGCATAAGTTGCTAAGTCGAGTCATATCCTTTGCATACAGCTTTGGGACGATTGGGATTCATGGGAAAAGTTAAAGTTTATGAAATGACGGAAGGGCGTTAAATTCAAATTCCCTTTGTTTGCATAATAATGTACCCCAAGTGTTTTGATCTTTTCAATTCGGGTCAAATTAGTATTAGAGTAATAAAACTCAAGTGTAGGGATATACCTATAAATCCCTAGTATTTTGATGTTATCATAGAGTATGGTAGAGTAAAAGTGTATGAAAAAAAAAAAAAAAAAAAAAAAAAAAAAAAAAAAAATAGAAAAGAAAAAAAAAAAAATATATAAAAAAAAAAAAAAACGGCTACCATCCTACATCTATCCTTTAAAGTTATGTTTTTTTATTTCCGTTACCTAGAGTTTTAGAGTGTCGAGTCTTGGCTTAGCAACGCCATTCTTCGTATGCATTTAACATAGAGATTTTTGACTTGCCACCACTAAATAGCCTATCCCACCAAACCCTTGTTTCCCTACCGTAAGCCTAACATTACAACCCTTTAAAAGACCTCTTTGATAGTCTTTCCTAGGTGCTTACACCAAAGCGATGGAGGTTTGATCTATTCTCAAGCCTATGGTAATCTATGTACTAGGACCGGTTAATGAGTGTTTATCTTCCATTTCCTATTTGTTATATTTCATATATACACCCGAGAGAGATGTGAGTATCCAAACACCCCATGTGAGGTGCTAGTATGTAATTTCGTGCTTGTTATGAATTTTATGGGGCTTATATGTGTTGTGGACCGTTTTGAATTAATGCTTCATGACCCCAACTTATAAATCAATTGGCTAAAAGCACATTTGCTTGAGGACAAGCAAATAACAAGTGTAGGGATATTTGATAAGGTTTTAAAGGTACCATTTTGAGGGTCGTTTAAGTCCTTATTTGATCACTTTGTATCCGTTATTGCTTAATATCGTTCCTTTTCACTTTTAGGTCTCTTGAAGGCAAAATCTTGGAATGGCACTTATTTGGACGAAAAGCGCGAATATATGAAGAAAATGGCCAAAGTCAAAATCGAGACACTCAAAGTCTTTGAAAATAGAAGCGCGGCGTCGGTGTTAATTGCGGCGCCGTCCGAGGATTTTGTGACGGACGTAACCCAAAACTCTTATTTTCAAGTGACGGCGTCCGGTTGTAAAGAGTAGGCCGTCGCTACTCGGGACGGCCTAGATGCAATCCGCACGACGTCGAGTCAAGAGGACGGCGTCACGTACATAAGGTGACGCCGTCGCAAGGTTAACGTGGCCAAGACGAAACCCTAATGACGGCGACACGACGGCGCCACGAAACATAAGGTGACGCCGTCGCATATGTAATCTTATATATAGAATCCGAATTTTTCGGTTTAGGGAGAGTCTTTTGGGTGAAAACCTAAAACCGAACCTAAGGTGTCTTGTACAGTATTTTAGGGTTTTAAACCCTATCTTACATCAAGATAAGTATTTACTTCATTAATTCAATTATGTCTTTGATTATTTGTGTGTATGCTTGCATGTTCTCCATGTCCCGCTAATTTATTTGTGTGTTTGCTTAGGAAGTATGAAACTTAATTATTAAATATTGATTGGTTGTTTCTTATCTTAGTTGATCAATGATCTAGTAATGCGATAGGTCATTCGTTGTGTACTTAATGCTTGATTCATCTTTGTGAACCTTAGAATATGATTACCTGAGTAGTTGTAGGCTAAATTATCCAAAGAGTGCCTTAGAGTAAGAGTTTATCATCCCTAGTGGGTTTTGTAGACGAGACCCTTTGGTAAGTTCAAAGAGTTAGGGAGAAACGCATACCCTAAAACTTTAGACACACAACGCAACTAAGAATAAGGACGTGACAATTCAACCATCAATAGGAGATAATTAAGGAGTAGTACAACCTAAGTAAACACATCTTTAAACTATCATACGAGCACACATTAATTAGACATAGACTCCCACAACCTTAGTTTAGATAATTAGATAATAGTAGAGTAATCGGTGAAATACCAAACCCCCAAATCAATACCCGAGATTCGTACCTTTCCATTTCATAAAATATAAAAATACAAAAAAAAATAATCTTCCTCAACCTTAACCTTAGCGCAGTAACTTCTTACTAGCATTCCTATTCCCCTAGAGAACGATATCAATACCCGTGGCTTACCCTAATTACTACACTACAACGATTAGGTTCACTGCCTAGGGTGTTATAAAACTTGCTCGAAGAAAAGGAAGTTTCCTTGACCCCGAACGACGCGTGTAGCGTTATCAAAATGTCTAACAATAATGAAATATAATCTTTAAAATTTGTTGTAGTTGATACGAGAAGCTAATTCTAGGATGAATGTCTATGTGCCATTTGTATCTGTAACACCACGAAAATAGGATCCAACGGAAGCATACGAACCTTTGGGTGCTACTATCTTGGTATCACAACATAAGGTACAAAGAATTGTTTTTATTCCAGTTATTTAGAATAAAATACATTATAGAAAACATTAAGTTTTCATTATATGAAAGTAGTGTAGAAATAGGCCCAAAAGACAATTAAAGCAGTCCCGATTATTCATCGGAGTCGCCTATGACCATGCCCCTTGCCAAGCGTCTTCCAATAGTGAGCTATCGCCTTAAACCTGAGAAAACATGCTAAAAAGGTCAGCTTACACTGGTGAGTTCATAGAGTTTAGTTACAAAAGTAATAGTGAACCTGAAAGATTTTAGTTGCTATGTGCGACTAAGGCAGATATATAACACATTTCAATCAACAATCAATCCAATCAATAATCCAACAACACAATCGAGATCTCAGCAGGGCCCTAAGCGACTCTAGCCAACACAGTCGTAGCAAGGCCTAGAACACAAGCTACCATGGTCTAAGTCTGTCTATTCTTAGCTAGGCATCGCGTTATAGCATAGGAATGCTACCCTAGTCTAAGTCAACAACCGTCACAAGTCTAACCTTTCCTAGTCAACACATTAGCAATTCAAAAGAGTAGTGGCAGATCCAAGAAATAGTTTGCATTCACATACACATATAAGATATCAATCACCAATCAAATATTCCAAACAACAGTCATTCTCAAATAATGTTCACATATCCAATTATGGTTAGTTAAAAGCAGCATGTATTCTCCCCCAAAAGAGTTATTAAAACATTCGAAAAGAGGGGCTACGAAACTCACCTAGCCACAGTGATGCACTATTCACTATTGACACGACTGGCATCTAAAGCTAATCTCCACAGCATCCAGATCAATGTACGACGAGTACGATAGAATAGAAACGACGCAAACTAATGCGTATACGATTATCTAAAATACGGCTCATACGATAAAGAAGTTGATAGAAAGTAATGTGTCGTAGTTTTCGTGGATTATTCATGTCATTACTTTCAAAAGTCCAATATTAGTTATCTCAAAAGTTTAGTTTTAACGTTTCGTGTGGTGGTAAGAAACATAGACGCGACGTACAACTCACGCGAAAGAAGAGAAGACGTCGACATAGTCGAGACATACTAACTAGAACGCACGCCAAAAGGAAAAGATGTTAGGATCGTTTTTATGGGTGATTTGGTGAATCGGGAGGTATAGGAAGATGAAAGAACATCTTCATCATGTTAGAGAGATAAAGTAGAGATAAGGGAGAATGTTAGGTGTTTTATTAATGATGAAAGGTAAATTACACTAATGAATCTCACCCTCCTAGGAAAGTCTATGAGGGTATTTATAGTCTAGCACATACAACTATTACAGTATGACATAACTAGTCCATGTGTTTCGGCTAACAAAGATAGATAATGTAATCCCGTCAATGTCATTCCATTTACGTGTTAGGAGCGATTCCAACAATCTTCCCCCAATGGGATGACATAAGGGATTACTTACAACATTTCCTACAAGTACTAAAAAACAAATAAAGAAAGGTCTTCATAAGCTCTTCAAATGCGGAGGATGATGACAGTTTACGCTCTTTGTCTTCTTCTTATACCTCGACTTGAGAACCGTTTTCTTCACTTGTAGGCAAATGATGTAATATACATAAATTGGATCAACTTCCCCCCAATTCATGCTGCATGTCTTTAGCAGCTTCTCCGTACACTTTTTTTGGCAAAGTTTCGAATCGACTTCCCCAAACCGATACCGTCTTCTTGATTTTAAACTTTGATGCAGTAAACATTTCTTATAACTTTTGAAGTTTTTAGTACGCAGCGGAATTTGTAGATGAGCAGTAAACCACACAAGGTAAATCTGTCTTATTGCGGAAAATCCGTTCGGGTTAACATGCAAGAAACCAACAAGATCTTCTCACGTATGTTGATGCTTCACACTAAACAAACCACGAAAGATGAAATGAAGCAACTTCCCCCTGATTGTTGCGGTTTATAGGAATAATAGTTACTTGTGAATATGCAATTACTCGATAAAATAACCATGTGTGAGACATCATAACATCCTATTTAGGTAACTTCACACAAGATAACCCGTGATAGTTGAGACGATAATACAGAATTAAGACGTTTGGACCACATATCGTCTCAATTTCTTCCCTCTAATTGAAGAAATTCATGAAGGTAAACGGGTTTTTGAAAAAAATCAAAGAAACAGAGGCGACAACACTCTCCCCCCTCCCCCGATGTTTTCAATGAATCAGAATCATACACCACGTATGTTGATGATGAATTGGAGACAGCGAAACCATGTATGTCCATTTAATCGAACAAGTGTGAAGTACCATAAATATCTCGTGAGAATCAACTGTTGATGAAACTTCTCTACTCGTGTATACTCTTCTCAACTAACTCTTTACCAAACCCATTATCATTCTGACAGCTTTTTGTAGTGACTATTGATGGAGAAAACCCAATATGACGAACTTGAGACTGAAGTAAATAACCCAAACTTGTGACTTAAACTTGCACTATTTTTAGACGAAGAACCCTTTTCCTTACCAGGTTGATTAACCGGATCGAAAAGGGGTAAACTAAAGTTTCTCAAATTATCCACAACTTTTTGTGACACTTGAGCACAACAACGTAACTCCTTAAAAGTGATAGTTATACGCTGTGAGCACAACAACGTAACTCCTTACATCAGGTTTAACTAGACAATTCAAGTCTTTGTCATTCATAATGGTTAAAGCTCGAACAAGGATCTCGAAGAATCATGCATCCAACCAACCCCGATATCTTCAGATACTAAGTACACGCACCCGTGATATCCCACTTCAACTTCAAATAAATAATATTAAATTCACGTCGTAATCACATCTTGCGGTTAAATTCTCAAAACTAGCCTTCATTAACTGTTTAAATGAATGTGATAATGTTTTCCGATCTTGTCAAAATTGTATCCCGTGAAAAATTATCATGACCAAAATACCACTCTTCTTAAAAAAAACTGTCCAAACAAAAAAAATACATTTGAGTAATTAAATTTTAGCTCCATGTGTTAAGATCCGGAACGAAAATTGTAAGCTCATTCCACAAATTGATAAAAAAAATTCAGCCCATTTCATCACTACCCGATCCAACAACTTAAGTCCAATCAAATATATCACATTTGATTGAAATAACAAATCAGCCTGATGTCCAAAATACTTACATATACGGCCCAAGTTCAACTGTTAAGTGTAACATTAGGCCCAAGAATTCAACCCAACCATCTCAGTTACCCTAAATCACACTTGTATATAACACAAACATAAAATCTTCACTTAACCCTAATCACATATTAAACGCCCCCACTCATCCCTAAAAAATGCATACACATCTCCTCATTATCTCAGATCCAAAACAATTGATCTCCTTCAATCTTCATCTCCTTAAAAAAATTACAATCGATCCTTTTTATTTGAAAAAAACTCACGAGCCACACAAGGAAAAACGATTTCCTTTAATCTCTTGATACTCACTGTGGATTCTACGATTGATCTTCAAGGTCTTCTCAAAGATCTAAGGTAGGATTGAATGATAACAAGATTGTGTAACAATTAAACGAAATAAAGAATAACAATTACATAATTGTAATTGGTATTTCTTTAATTTTGAATATATACATTGAAGTATACACCTAAAAAATTTGTGATGAATGGAGTTTTTCGTGAGTAGACTTTAGATTGTCTTGCTGTTTTATTAGCCAATCACGAAAAAGAAACCAATATGAGATTTATCATGTTACCATTTGATTTTGTTTAGAGTATTTCATTTATGGATCCATGATGTTATATGACTCCTTTTGGCTCATGTCTTATGACGATTAGTTGATACCAAAAAGAGTCCAACTGAGATCTTTTGTAATACTTTTCTGTTTCGAGTTTGAGTCGGAATCTAAGTTGTGTTTGTTGCAGACAGTAGGAGGTTTGAGATATTGGATAAAATGAAGTTGATGTTCATGTTAGAGATGGGTTATGCTTTTGTTAATAGTTATGTTTGGTTTTAGGTCATTGGTCAAGTCTGTCCGTCTCATCTTCTTCATATCTTCTGGTTTTAGTCATAAACAAAAAACTTTAGGCGTAAAAAATCTTACGCGTAAGACCTTATGCGTAAAGATTTATTACGCGTAACATGTTAGTCGTAAACAAAAAAATGTCTTACTCGTAACAGGTACTTAAGCGTAAACGGAGTCAATTACTCATAACATTTACTTAGGCGTAAGCAAGGCTACGCGTAAGTAAGGTTACACGTAAAGAGGGTCCTTACGAGTAACTTTCCAAGTTACTCGTAACTAAGTCTGTAGATCCTTAGGCGTAAAAAAGGGGTTTTGACCCTTGTTGACTTTTTCCGGCGTCCTTTTTCTGACCAAAGATTCCGATCAGATTCATGAAACCCATAAAATGACATAAAAACCACTCTTTTGACCCACTTTGACCATGGAGACTTGACCAGAAACCCCACAATATTTCACATGTTTGGAACAAGATGTCACAAGAAAATGAGAATCAATCTTAAAATACTGTATGGACAAAAAATTTGACACAAAACAGATGTTAAAAGCTTCACAGACAATATGACAATCTTGACCCAAAATGGATACAAATGACTTATAAAAATCTGTTAAACCAAAAAAAAAATATGAAAGGTTAAAGCTTTGTTAAAAAACAGATTACAAGACAATATTTTAACAAGAAAAACATCACCAAAATCAACCACAAATAAAAAACCGACCTTGCTCTTATACCAATGTTAGGTCACCATAAGTTAACACAAGTATGTAGATGATAGAAATGAGATGAAGATAGAAGGTTGAACACAAAATCACACATATGAATAATGAAAGTTATGCGTAATATTGATAAGGTGAACAACACCTCTCAAATGAGAGGTAACAAGGTATTTATAGGGGAAGGGAGCTAGGGCAACATATCTAGTCCCTTCCTTGGCCTTTTGGGCCTTTGCATAGGCTCATGGGCTTTCTACATAAGCCTACCCTTAATTACTAACATAAAAGCCATAATAATGCAACCTATTACATAGAAATGACTAACACTTGCTAATAACGTTTAGGAGCGTTTCCAACAATCTTCCCCTAAGTGATAGTTATAATGTAATAGCGGTTGCTCGACGTCTTCTAGCATTATTCTTTCTTGTGAGTAGAGATGCTTTAGGTTCCAACAATCTCCCCTTAGTTCGGGATCTTGTTTATTGTGAAATTATCAGCTCTGACGTCGTTTTATTCTTTGTTCTTTGTTCTTTTGTGGATGTAGTGTTATTATGTTGTTGTCTGCCATTGGTCAACTTCGTCGTTCAGGTGTCTCCACGTCTTTCTTGTTAGGAATTAGAAAATTCAGTCGTTAAAGAGTCGGTCACCTCAAGTATATGTATTCGATAGAAAGCTCGTAGTCGTAGTCAAGTTATGTTAGTAAGTAGTTTGTTAAGTAACACCGTGGAGGGACAGACGGGTCTTTACCACCTGTATGCACGATCCGGCCGTAGGTGGCGTTTATTTGTAAGACACTATAAATACCCTCTACCTCCCAAGGTGAGGGTTGAGCTCAATACCATTTTTCTTTGTTTCACATAGTTCCCAACTCTCTTCCTTTTGCTCTCTCTAGAACTTTCTCTCTCTAAACCTTGTTAACGCCTCATATGATTATGGTTTAATGTGTTTGTGAAATCCTATATCCTACAATTGGTATCAAGAGCCATGGTTTGATCACTCATCTTTCATACTCTTTGTTTTGGTGGATTTCATAAGGTTTTTGGGGTTATAAGTGTTTAGGAGAGTTTGAATCATTTGGACAAATTCTAGTGTTAAAGTATGAATTTTGTGCGTAGGATCATCATATGTGTTTAGGTTTTGAATTAGAAGGCTTAAATCATTGTGGTTTGGTTGTTTTTTATTAATAAAGTGGTTGTTTGTGAAAGTTGTACGAAGCGAGTTGAGTCTCGGAGTTGTGCTTCTTCGAAGCGAGTTGCTTTATTATTGGAAGCGAGTTGGTATATGCGACTTGGCTATTTAGCGAGTTGACTCTTTATGCGACTTGGGTTCTAAGCGAGTTGTTTATTTAAGCGACTTGGGTTCTAAAGCGACTTGGCTATTAAGCGAGTTGTACAGCTAGCGAGTTAGTTTAAGCGACTTGGTGGTTAAGCGAGTTGTCTCTGTTTGCGACTTGGCTATTAAGCGAGTTGTCTCTATATGCGACTTAGCTATTAAGCGAGTTGGTTCTTTAAGCGACTTGCTTATCTAAGCGAGTTGTCTGTTTAGCAAGTTGATACCAAACCGAGTTGACTGTTTTGCTACTTGTCTATTGAGACTTGTCACTTCTTCGTGCTACATTTTTACGGTTGTTCTTTTGGTTTAGTAAAATCCCGTGAAAGAATCAATTTCCCGGTTTAATCAAAGAATAGTAAAATCCCATAGAACTTGTAATCATGTCAAACATCATTCCTACTATCGTTTCTTACATGGTGAGGCGTTCAAGCGGTGGATCGGATACTCGTCCACCTATGCTTGATGAGGCGATTATGACTCATGGGCTCAACGAATCCGATTGTCTTGCTTGGGAAAAAAATGGGGTCAACATTCTCAAATCAATTGATGAAGGACCTTATCGATTGAGACTACAAGAGACATAATTGATCTGCTGCTTGATGGAACAATGATCTTTGGATTGGACGGACCAAAAGCGTATGATGAGCTCGGTTATAAGGAGAAAAGAGATTCGATGTTGATATCGGGGCTTCAACATTATACTTGGTCTTCCAAAAGATATCTACAAGCTTATCAATCACAACATCAAGCAAAGGCGGTTTGGGATAATGTCAAGATGCTTCTCTCAGGTTCTGAATTAACTAAGGAAGACAGAGAATCACAACTGTATGATGAATTTGAGCATTTCAAGATGAAACCTGATGAGAGTGTCTATGAATATTATGTGAGATTCCACAAGCTTGTGAATGATATGAGGAATATCAAAATGACCATGCCAAACATTCAGCTGAATTCAAAGTTTGTAAACAACTTGAATCCCGAGTGGCACAAATTTGTCACCTCTGTGAAGCTAACCAAAGGACTAAAGAATACAAACTATGAGCAATTGTATGCCTTCCTTCTTCAAAATGAGAGGCATGCTATGTTTGAAAAAAGGATTCTTGAACAGTTCAAAACCAACTAGGGAGAAACAAGCTCACCAAATGATTCAACAGCTTTCTACACCAATGTTGGTATTACCACCAAAGCATCTCAAGTCATACCCATGGGTAATGGTAATTACAAACTCATCCACGATCCGAGATATAAGCCTCCCGACTCAAACACACTCATGGAAAACTTCATCAATCAACTGCTCTCATGGTTAGTCAAAACATGAACTCTCTCCCACACACCAACAATAACCTCGAGCGACATCCAATCCACACAATCAAGCTACTATCGAGATGGGAAGGTTATGGTGCAACAGTTCAAGAAAGGCGGTATGAGCAGGGAAGAGGTGGAGTTGGTAGAGGATATATAGCAAATCGAATCGTGGGAGGAATCCAAATCAAGGATAAGCAAAGCGGTCAAAGCTATAAGCGTGGTGGTGAGGACACATTGCTAGGAACTGCACATCTCCAAAACTTCCACGAGAATCGCGAATACTTGAGAGACAAGATGTTGCTCGTGCAAGCTCGGGATAATGGTGCGACTTTGGATGAAGAGGAGTTGTTGTTTCTTCTTGAGGGCAATGCCAAGACATATGATGCGAGATGTGGATGAGCGACCAATTCGGAGATAGGTCACAATCATCGAATGCCTTTCAAGTCTCGACCGTGATGCATACGACTCGGCGTCGATGATGAACCTCTTGCACAAACAATTTTCATGGCTAGCATTTCTCAATGGTCTCTCCTAAGGGTCTCATCATCACGACAAGTTGGTCCATCCAAAGAATCAATCATCTCAAAGGTATTAATACTATATGATGAAGTTGATGAGCAAAGATGCATAATAAAGTACAATCTCTTGAAACTTATGAATCGAGATATTGATGATGAGGTAATAGCAATATTGTCCCATATGATCAATATGTGATGCAAAGTGAAAGTGAGGTTGTACCAAGTAATGCATCTTCCATGATCAATAATGAGTATGTTTTGATGAATACACTTGCATGTGCCTCGATGATTCGTTATCTCGAGGCGAATGCCTATAAAGAACAAGTTGCTATTTATGAACAACGTGCTAAGTTTGAGTTAACCACCCATGAGCGAAATGGATGACCAAATGCGTACAATTATTCGAAAAAGTAATTTTAGAGAAGAAGTATTAAAACAAGAGTTAAACTCCTTACAAGAAAAGCTTTCTAAAGCGCTAAGCAAAAACAAGAACTTCAAGAAAATGTTAAAATACTTAAGCAAGAATTCAATGCTAAGGAATCAAAACTTTTGAATGATTTTTCCAATCTAAAACTTTGAAAAATAAGCTTGAAAATAAGTTGTACGCACAAGGAATACCATTCAGATCGCTCACTTGATCACTAAGCATAGAGTCTTAAGCGATAAGCACAGTATTCCCTTGTTGAGGAACCAAATCTCGAGGTAGTTAAAAGGCTAGAAGCGCTCATAAGGTCTTGTATGATGGTAATGAGATCCTTAAACCTAGGCAAACACCATCATGTATTGGAAGCATGAAGAGGATAGAAAATTAGATGATGCATCTAGGAGAAAATGGATAAAAGCTTAACGATCTTGCATGTAAAGAGAAAACATAACGATCAAACCCCATGATTACACTAAGGAAAATTGGATCTCCTTAATATGTTTAAGCCTCAAACTCAATTAACCCCGAGCAGTATTTTTGGAAGAAAGATATGGATAAACAAAAGTTAATGTACTTGTAGAAACTAACACTCCCCTAGGAAAATGCTGCAGCCATCATGTATCCTCCAATACACCAATGCATTTAGTTCCTAAATCCATTGCCACTAATAGCAAAACATTAATCGGCATGTATGTTGTTTATCACCGTTTGTTGATTTTGAGAAAGCGTGTAAGAAGAGAATCACACCTCTGTGGATAAGCGAGGAGAAAGGGTTTGAGCAAACTAAAGAATGTTATTTAACTGAGGTTATGCCTTTCTTTAAGCAATTAAAAGGTCAATTTGAGAGTCTTCAAAAGGGAATAAATTCAGATATTAAAGAAATGGAAAAGGAATTTGATGCTATGATTGTTGAGGTCAATGATTAAGAACAGGAACTCAAATATAATGAAGTTGAAAGAAAAAACTTGCATATCTTAAATGAGAATTTGATTTCAAGTTGTGTTGATCAAGATGTGTTTTACACTGTTACTAAGCACTCTATTACTGCTTCTCGATTTCATGAATTATCGATTGCATTGAAAGTTTCCCATGATCGTGTCATTGAGCTTGAAAACAAAAACTCAGAACTAAATGAGAAAATTGATCAGGATGATCACGATAATTTGGTAAAACATCTTTCTAAACTAAAAGTTGAACATTTTGATTTGCAACTAAAATATCAACATCTTAAAGAAAATGTCAAAACCTCAAATATCAAGACATCCTCGGATGTTCCGAGTTTGATGCGCTTTTAGATAAACAAACGTGACGAATGATTCAAGCTCATTGTAACACGATCGAAAATTGAAAGCCCAAATTTCACAATTAAAGGCGAAAAGAACAATGTGTTGGCTCCCAAATGCCTCCTCCTTTAGATTCTCGGTATTCTCGGACTTTTCATCTTCAAAACTTGATTAATGCTTTACAAAAGGAAAATGAGGGTTTTCTCGAAGAAAATGAAAAAGTTAAACGACACTTTAAAGAGTTATATGATTCAATTAAAGTCACCGTGACAAGAACAACGAAAAATAACGTCTTTACAAAAGGAAATTGATAATCGAGGAGACAGGAAAAGGAAACTACCACTTGTCTTTAATGAGAATGTTGCATCAAGATCATCCTCGATCGCAAATATCTTGTGATATTAAATACATTCCTCCTCATCTTAGGAATAATGAACTTGTGTTTCATAACTATTTTTCTCACCTTAAGGATAGTCTAGAATGTCTCCGTGAGATTGTGGAAGAGGATTTTATAAATAAGCCTCTTGATAGTGGAACTAGGTTTGCGTGCATTCAAGCCAAACGATCTCAAGAGCTGCTAGAATGTTTAATAGCAACATGTCCTAAATCCTTAGGTGCGAAAGGTAAAGCTGTGATGCCTTGTTCTATGCCTAGTGCCAAGCATACAAACCATTCTATGCCCACTATTAAGAAAGTGAACTCTAATGTGCCTTCAAGTAGTTCGATCCTCGCACTTCTAGTTTAGGAATGCAAAAGTAGCAAAACCAACTAATGTTCCAATTCCTCTACGGAGTAAGAAGTGACACCAAAGCAAGCGGTCAAAGCCTCAAGGCAACACAAAGAATGATAGGACCTTGCATACTAGGAATGTTCGGTGGAAGAGAGTAGAAGATCACCTTAGGGAGAATTTGAATAAGATGAATCGTGTTGATTCTAGTGTTAGCTCTAAACGTCATTGTAATTAATGCGATTACGCTACTTTTGGCAAAACATGTAATGATGATTGCGTGGTTTCATTACTAATCTTGAATGTGGTGTGAATGATTTATCTAATCTTTGTCAAATGCCCGCTTAAAGCTGTAATGCTAAACATCAAACTAAGAAGGCTAAAAGGCAAAGGCGAAAGAAAGTTAGAAAATAGTGGAAACCCACAGAAGAGAATTTAGTAATATAGGTTATCAATGGATACCTCTTGGCCGTAAGATTAATGAGTTACGCCCTAAATTTGCTAAGTCAATGCCCACTAGAAATGGATGCCTCTCGATAGAACTATTCCTTGAAGTGAACACACATTGAATAGGTCAAATCGAACACTAGCACCGCATCTATTTCGATGATTCTATTGCTTCTACTTACGATGTGGGTGTTCCAATCATCATTACTAACCAAATGGAACCCATTCTTGCATGGGATCCCAATTATCCGATTATCCATTCTTGTTTATGTTCAACTGCAGATCGTTCAAATCATTACGTGGTACCGGACTCAGTTGTTCCAAGCATATGACTAGAGACCGGTCACGGCTCATGAACTTCGTGAGTAAATTCATCGAATTGTGAGATCGTAAACGATCATTTTGGTGCTATTATGGGTTATGGAGATTACGTGGTTGGAGATAGTATGATTTGGGGTATATTATGTTGAAGGTCTTGGACATAATCTATTTTCGTCGGACAATTTTGTGACTCGATTTAGAAGTGGCCTTGAAAACATACTTGCTTTGTTAGAGAACTTGATGGTGTGGAACTTCCGGAGGAACTCATGGTTCAAACCTATACACCATCTCTATCGAAGATATGATGAAATCTTCACCCATCCGCTTGTCAAAGGCTTCCAAAACTAAGCCATGGCTATGGCACCGTCGTCTCAATCATTTGAACTTTGGTACCATAAACAATCTTTCGGAAAGGACACCTTCCTTGCCTACTCCACCCCCGAGTCACCTACTCGAGTTCAGTAAACTACACAACACAAACTCCTTGTGGCGGAGAAGCCTTCACAACGTCGCCTACTCTTTATCCGGTATAAGGCTAGACACCGGGTTCTTCCACGAGATAGAACCAAACCTATCACAACGTCGCCTACACTTTATCCGGTACAAGGCTAGATAACGAGTTCCATTACAAAGGAGGAACTACTACCCAACACTACACAACACCTATCTCAAAGAAGATCCACCCCTTATGACAACATCAATAAGGATATCAATATCCTTTGACCCAAACTAATCTATCTTGTACATCGATGCACTATATCGAATGTACACCCTAGGCACCTTTCACTAATGCCTTTGACACAACACCAATGCACCCTTCACTAATGCCTTTAACACGGACTTTCGGCACCCTTCACTAATGCCTTTGACATGGATCTTCGGCACCTTTCACTAATTCCTTCAACTTGACCCTTTAGACATCTTTCACCTATGTCTTCAACACAACACTTCTTATGAGAGAGAGAAGAACTATCAACAAGATAACATCAGTAGTCTTGATGATGACGAAGCTTGGCAACCCATGGACTTGAGCTTACTCGACTTCAAAAGGTCGTGATCTTGCCTTTAAGAGGAACCTAGAGAATCACACAAACACAAAACTACATAGAAAGATCCTTTGGATCTGAGGTTAGAAAGTTTACAACACTAAGACAGAATGTATGTGAGAGGGGTGAGTTACAATGAGGAAATGACTCATTATTTATAGAGAAAAAATCACTACTGTTTCACGGATCCCACGCATGAACTATCTTACTTGTTTTAAACATGATTTGAACCCACAACTATTGAATTAAAAAGAATTTCTCACACAACAAATGTACTATTGAAACACAAACCTTTTGGTATCTCTATGGTCTCTTTATAACTTTATTACATTAAATAAGTCATTAAGTTATTGGTCCTATTGTGGTCACCGGTAGCCTCAAACACTAGGTAGTCATGATTCGTTTACAACCCCACCTATTTAGTTTTTAGCCTTAAATCCATACTCATCCAGTCATCCGTACTATAATTGGAACAAGACATAGACATGTCACATGATGTTTCAACCCAAAAACATGGATACTCCCAACGCTACCCACATTTTAAGCGTCTTTACTCCTACTATAGAACTTCACAAACCGTCTTCATCATCCACTCATATATACTTCCTAAACCACTAAACTAAACATACACAATTCACAAAAAGAAAATAAAAATGAAACCATCTAGCAAACTTGTTGTCATTTTGGTTTTAGCTATGTTCATATGTGTGCATTTTGCAATGGGGGATGATGCTAAGGAAAGGTGTAGTTATGCGGGTGTTTACAACTTTGGTGACTCGAATTCGGATACCGGAGGGATATCTGCGGCTTTCGAGCCGATTAAGTCACCTTATGGTATGACATATTTTAAGAAGCCCGTTGGGAGGGTTACTGATGGTCGACTTCTATTTGACTTCCTTGGTATCACTACTACACTTATGTAACGTTACGTTTTTTTCCTTGTTCTTAATTACAATTTTGTAATCTAAGTAGACTTAGGAGGTGTATATAACTATGGGTTTTCGAGAAACATAACTATGTTCCAAATGCATTTTTCACACATATTGCAAAATTTAGTTAGATATCCTGTTTTTATTTCTAAAATGCACCTTGTCCAAAAAATTTAAGTTATGACTTTTGTTTAGATTTGATGAAATGCAGTAATACACCAACTTTTGTCCACCACTGCAATAACCTTAACTTCATAAACATACCCCTATGTATGAGTTTTGTTTATCAAACTCGTTATATATAGACAATTCAAATCAGATGTAGCATAAAACCTTATTTAAGTGAAATTTTTGGTTTTGTTAGTGGAGTACATCGGGCTACCTTACGTGAGTGCATTTTTTTCCTTGTTCTTAATTACAATTTTGTAATCTAAGTAGACTTAGGAGGTGTATATAACTATGGGTTTTCGAGAAACATAACTATGTTCTAAAAGCTGGGATATGCGTAAGATAAGGAGCGAATCAATGAGTTTCCCGTGAACCAAATGCATTTTTCACACATATTGCAAAATTTAGTTAGATATCCTGTTTTTATTTCTAAAATGCACCTTGTCCAAAAATTTAAGTTATGACTTTTGTTTAGATTTGATGAAATGCAGTAATACACCAACTTTTGTCCACCACTGCAATAACCTTAACTTCATAAACATACCCCTATGTATGAGTTTTGTTTATCAAACTCGTTATATATAGACAATTCAAATCAGATGTAGCATAAAACCTTATTTAAGTGAAATTTTTGGTTTTGTTAGTGGAGTACATCGGGCTACCTTACGTGAGTGCATACCTGGACACGATCAACACAGACTATCGCCATGGTGCCAATTTTGCAACAGGAGGATCAACAATTCGTAACCCGACTGAATCCATATACGTGGCTGGCATCAGCCCGTTCTCTCTCAATATGCAGACCATTCAGTTCACTCAGTTTAAAGCTCGGATAATTGATCTATGGAGTTCACGTCATCCAGCAGCCGATATAAGCCAGCTCCAGAGGCCTGCTGACTTCTCAAAGATCTTGATTACAATGGATATCGGACAAAATGACCTTTCTGTTGGTTTTCGAACACTTAACAAACAGCAACTACTTGCAGCAATACCTGAGATTATCAATGAGTTTGCCAACTCCGTTCAGGTAAAGATCCATGATCATACCTATTGGTGGCAATTTTTGACCCGCTAACTAATGAATTAGTCCATTCGGATTGTGTTTTTATCTCCAATGGGTCAAATAAGAAAACAGCTGCAAGGGGAATGGGTTGAATTAGCGGGTCAATTGAGTTGAAACTCAACAAGGGTTTATGTTCAAGGCTTAAAACATCTTAAATAGTTTAATTGAAAATCGACTTTTGTGTTAAATCATAATTAAGACATTAAACATTCTTACAAATACTAAAAAATGGACAAAATATCCGATATACCAAAGACCATCTGACTCGCCCATCCTGCCACCTCTATAGTGAAAGTTAACTAACATATAATGTTGGCAGAAACTGTATCAGCAAGGGGCGAAGTCGTTTTGGATTCATAACACAGGACCAGTCGGGTGCTTGCCCACAGAAACATTTTATGTGAAGAATCCAAAACCTGGTTATCTTGATCAGTACGGGTGCATCAAATATCAAAATAATATGGCCATAGAGTTCAACAAGCAGCTCAAGGCTCGAGTTATCAAGCTCCGTTCAGAATTAACCGATGCTGCCATAACATATGTCGATGTCTACACAGCCAAATACAAGCTGATCAGTAGCGCAAAAGAAAATGGTAATTTACTTGTTCTTATAATATATGACAGTATAAACTATGTTATGATTTCATTAAGTGGTTAATTTGATTCTGCTACAGGCTTCAACGATCCCCATAAGGTATGTTGTGGGTACCATGAGAATGACGCTCATATCTTCTGTGCGCAAACGGGAATTGTGAATGGGACTAAAGTTTTTGGTGATGCGTGTGCTAATCCTGCGACATATGTAAGTTGGGACGGGGTTCACTATACTGAGGCTGCGAATAAATGGGTGGCTAATCAAGTACTAAATGGGTCGTTATCAGACCCACCGATCCCAGTAACATATGCTTGCTATAAGCATTTGTTATCTTAATAATCTTTGATTAATGTACTTCTCTTAAGAACTATTATATTAGTTTACGGAGTTGATGCGAAGCACCCTTTCTATAAGAATAGCTTGTTATCTTAAGAAGCTACTAGTATTTATTTATTGAGTAAAAATGGTTGACCTATGAAGTTTCTGCTGTATAGAATGTTTATCAGCACTCTTTTATATAAGAGTAGGTGTTATGTCTTTGATCAAAGAATATTTTTATTCTCATCCTTTATTATTTTTTTCGGAGTTCGTCACAACTTGATGTCTCACCGAATATATAAAACTTCACGACCTCACATGTTCCAATCATATATAATTTCGTCAACCGAAGCCACACAGTTCACAAACAATGGAATCATATAACAGACTTGCTGCAGCTTTTATAATAGCTATGTTCATATGTGCTGTAAGGGGGGATAAGGAACGTTGTAGTTATTCAGGAATATACAACTTTGGGGACTCGAATTCAGACACTGGCGGATATTCTGCAGCAATTGTGCCTATTACGTCGCCATATGGTATGACGTTCTTCAAGAAGCCTGCAGGAAGGCCTAGCGATGGTCGCCTTGTTCTTGACTTCCTTGGTATCACAGACTTCTCTTCTATGATATCTAGATACGTTTATGTTAAATATGGGGTCAAACTACTCCTACTCGATAAATTCTTGAAAACGGTTAAAATTTTAGTTTATGGGGTTAGAGCCAGAGTAGTAACATAGTAAGATACTTTAACCATAAAGCGAGCACATGGGATTTTACATTTCTATCTATTCATATTGTTATGTACATAATCATGTTTTATATGCAATATCGTTTCACACTTTTATACGTGATTACATGACTTGTCGTTTAGGATACTTTTACAACAGTGAAAAAATAAGATGAATGCTAATTGCAATACAACTTATTACCAAAAGATATAGCAGAATACTTATATAGCCTTATTTTACATTTACTTCGTGTCTTCGTCTACTACTGTATGTCTGTATTCAATATTACATAATCACTTAAAGGCTCACATAGCATAAAGCATACTAATGTGACCTTTCTGGATTTGTTAAAGCTGAGTACATCGGGCTCCCTTACGTGAGTGCATACCTAGACACCATCAACACAGACTATCGCCATGGCGCCAATTTCGCAACAAGCGGATCAACGATTCGTAGCGCAAACAGTTTCATTTCCTTGGGTAGCACCAGCCCCTTCTATCTCCAGATTCAGACCACCCAGTACACTCAGTTCAAAACTCGAATAATTGATCTATGGAGTTCACGTAATCCAAAAGCTGATAAAAGCCAGCTCCAAGAGCATGGTGACTTCTCAAAGGCCCTCTTTACAGTGGATATCGGCCAAAATGACCTTATTCTTGGGTTTTTTACGCTTAGCAAAAAGAAACAACGTGCAGCTATACCTGATATCATTAATGAATTTGCCATATCTGTCAAGGTAAATCATATTTGCCACTTCAAGGTTTTTTGCTAGGTGCAAACAGCCGTGAAGTGGCCACATCAACCTCTTGAAAAGGGTGGGCTTTACCTGGTTTGAGTATGTGTGGTGGTGGGTTCAAGCCCGTGGATTAGTCGGCCAAGAGGTCGAAAACCATAGTTAACAAAAAAAAAAAAAAAAAAACAAAAAACAAAAATCATATCATCATATGCTTATTGTAGCTAACAAGGTAAAAAAATAACGGGTTAGTTAACAAGTTCTGGTCAAAACAATTAAGTTTTATGCTAAGACCGGGTTGGCAAAAAACACTCTATCCATAAATTTCTTACTTTTAATACAATCAGCATGTGTGAAGATGTAACATGGAATTGACCCGGATTCACTGAAGATCACCTTAAGCGAGTTTCATTCATTCACCTCATTCCTTTTAAGCTATTGTTTTTAGTTTACTCATTGGACCACTTAGAGACAAAACTAACCCCAATCGACCCATCCTTAAATGAACGAGTCAAAGTAATGTAACAACTGAATCTAACTATTGGAACAAAATTGGCAGAAATTGTATCAACAAGGGGCGAGGTGGTTTTGGATTCATAACACTGGACCAGTCGGGTGTTTACCATCGTTAGCAATCAATGTACAGAACCCGAAACCAGGTTATCTTGATAGGTACGGGTGCATCAAGTATCAGAATAATATAGCCATGGAGTTCAACAAGCAGCTCAAGGCTCGGGTTATCAAGCTTTGTTCAGAATTAACCGAGGCTGCCATAACATATGTCGATATCTACACAGCCAAGTACAAGCTGATCAGCAACACAAAAGAATACGGTACTTTACTAATTTTGATAGATAAAGAGAGTATAATGTATGTTATCTAGCGTGTGATCTTGATTTCTGTTTACAGGATTCAACGATCCGCTTAAGGTATGCTGTAAGTTTCACGTCGATGATGTTCATATCTTTTGTGGGAATTCGGTTACTGTGAATGGGACTACAGTTTTGAGTGATGCATGTGCAAATCCTGCGACATATGTGAGTTGGGATGGGATTCACATGACTGAGGCTGCGAACCGATGGCTGGCTAATCAAGTACTAAATGGATCATTTTCAGATCCACCGATCCCAGTAACACATGCTTGTTATAAGCATATGTAATCCTAAGATCTTCTATGATAAATGTACCTCTTCTAATTAACTATCAGTTCACCAGGTTAATGCCAAGCACCGATTATAAGTGCCAATAGCTTGTAATCTTAAAAATATAGTATTAAATAATGAGTAAAAATGATTGATTTATGAAGTTCAGTTTTACAAAATGTTCATCAGTAAGTTTCAAGTAAGAGTAGGTGTTATGTCTTGATGAGTCGTGAATATTTTATTCTCATTCCTCATTATTATATCAGACATATGTTTTGTGCTCGTTGCTTGATGTCTCAACCGAAAGCATGAAACATCCAACATTACCTCCTTTTCTGCATCTTTGATCAAGTACTAAATGGATCGTTATCAGATCCACCGATCCTAGTAACACATGCTTGTTATAAGCATATGTAATCCTAAGATCTTCTATAATAAACGTACCTCTTCTAATAACTATCAGTTCACCAGGTTAATGCAAAGCACCGATTATAAGTGCAAATAGCTTGTAATCTTAAGAATATATTATATAATGAGTAAAAATGATTGATTTATGAAGTTTAGTTTTATAAAATGTTCATCAATAAGTTTCAAGTAAGAGTAGGTGTTATGTCTTGATGAGTCGTGAATATTTTATTCTCATTCCTCATTATTATATCAGACATATGTTTTGTGCTCGTTGCTTGATGTCTCAACGCAAAGCATGAAACATCCAACATTACCTCCTTTTCTGCATCTTTGAACAGATGGAACTTGATGGAACTTCACAACCTCCATCATATTCCAATCATATATAATTTCATCAGTCGAGGCCACAAAATTTACAAGCCATGGAATCATTTAACAAACTTGTTGTGGCTTTTCTAATAGCTTTGTTCATATGTGTCACTATGGGGTATGAGGAACGTTGTAGTTATTCGGGAATATACAACTTTGGGGACTCAAACTCAGACACTGGCGGATATTCTGCAGCAATTGTGCCGATTACATCACCTTATGGTACGACTTTTTTCAAAAAGCCTGCAGGAAGGCTTAGTGATGGTCGCCTTGTTCTTGACTTCCTTGGTATGACACTTCCCTTCTAAAACACATACGTGGTTTTTAGTTTTTT
Source organism: Chrysanthemum lavandulifolium (assembly GCA_022545495.1). Lineage (NCBI taxonomy): Eukaryota > Viridiplantae > Streptophyta > Magnoliopsida > Asterales > Asteraceae > Chrysanthemum > Chrysanthemum lavandulifolium. Next base: position 87,149,190 of record CM040245.1, on the reverse strand, counting down.
TCTTAGAATGTTTGCGTCATCCTACACCTACTCGAAAAATGCCTAAAGACGTTTAAGGTTTAAGTTTATGGAGGTAGAGCCATAGTAGCATGATACTCTAACCATTTACAATTCTTAGTTTGTGTACAATTATGAGATTTAAAGAACTTAGTCCATTCGTATCGAGTTATATATAGGGACAACATCATCATATCTTTTCAAAATTTTACAACAGAGTAATAATAAGATTAATGCTAGTTGCAATACAACTCGCCAAGAGACATACTTAGTCTTATAGCCTTATTTTACTTTTATTTTGTCTACTAGTTTGCACATAGCATAAATCTTAAGTGATCTTTTTGGTTTGTTGAAGCTGAGTACATCGGGCTACCTTACGTGAGTGCATACCTAGACACGATCAACACAAACTATCGCCATGGCGCCAATTTTGCATCAGCCAGATCAACAATTCGCATCTCAAACCAATATATTTCCTTGAATGGCACCAGCCCCTTCTATCTCCATATTCAGACCACCCAGTACACTCAGTTAAAAAATCGAACAATTGATCTATGGAGTTCTCATCATCCAGAAGCAGATAAAAGCAAGCTCCAGGACCCTGGTGACTTCTCTAAGGCCCTCTTTACAATGGATATGGGCCAAAATGACCTTTATCTTGGGTTTTAAACGCTTGGCGAAAAGAAACTACGTGCAGCTATACCTGATATCATTGATGAATTTGCCATCTCTGTTCAGGTAAAATCATATCAAAAACCTGTTATTGTAGCTAATAAGGTAAAAATAAACAGGCAAAGGTAACGAGTCTTGGTCAATATAAGTCTATACTAAGGCCTGGGTGACCCAACATTTTTGTCCAAACCGGCATGTCATATAAGATTACAAAAATTGTACTCCTTTAAGGATATTCTAGTTCTTGCCCTTGGAATAAAATTTGTTAAAGTGCAACTTAGAATTGACGATCCGGATATACTAAAAATACACGTTAGTGTAAACTTGTATATTGCATAATGAATATGATTACAATGTTATGTGTATTTATAATACACATTGGGCCTAATAATGACAAATACAGAAATACAAATGTGGAGGCCTATGGGCCGTATACAATAATCCTCTAACATCCCCCCGCAGTTTGAGCGGGAGAGGAACGGACACTCAAGCTGGACCGAAACTCATCAAACAACGCCGTAGGTAAGCCCTTCGTGAAGATATCGGCATACTGAAACCGAGAGGGCACATGTAACACGCGTATATGACCAGTGGCAACCAAATTCCGAACAAAGTGAATATCAATCTCAATATGCTTAAAGACGTTGATGTTGCACGATTAGAGGAAAGATAGACCGCACTCACATTGTCACAATAAACAATAGTAGCTATAGAAGAGGGTATGAAGCTCACGCAAGAGATTACGCAACCAAAGAAGTTTCAAGAATCGCATTAGCAACACCACGATATTCGCCTTCAAGACTAGAACGAGAAAGTGTAACTGTCTCTTGAAGACCAAGAAAGAAGGTTGTTGCCAAGAAACACACAATAACCGGATGTAGACCGGCGTGTGGTGGACAACCACCAATCCGCATCGAGTAAGCAACGAAGAAGAAGTCGTAGACGAATAGAGCTGCAAGCCATGAGCCAAAGTACCTCGAACATACCGTAAGATCCGCTTGAGAGCAGAAAAGTGAGGCTCCCGGGGATCATGCATAAAGAGACAAACCTGTTGAACCGCATAAGATATATCAGGGCGTGTGAAAGTCAAATACTGAAGAGCCCCTGCAAGACTGCGATATAATGTAGGATCAGAGACTGGATCACCATGAGCAGAAAGCTTGGAATCCGTGTCAACCGGAGTACGACAAGGATTACAAGTAAGCATACCAGCACGCTCAAGAACCTCAGTGGCGTATTTCTGCTGAGAGAGAAACATCCGAAGAATTACGAGTCACAGAGATTCCCAAAAAATAATTGAGCTGCCCCAAATCACCATAGAAAACTCGCATGAAAGAAGCAATAATCAAGTAAAGTCAGAAGATGCGATCAAAACAATATCATCAACATATAACAGTAAGTAAGCCGTATTTGTCCCATGCCTGTAAATAAAGAGTGATGTGTCACAACGACTATGACTAAACCCAACCCGAAAGCATAAGTCAGAACCTTGAAACCAAGCCGGGGGCTTGTTTAAGCTTCGTAAAGAGAACGTCAAAAGACAAACATGATCGTGGTACCGTGAATCCAAATCCGGGAGGTCTGCGCATATAAGCGGTCCCGAGATAAAGATCCATGTAAGAAGGCATTCTTGACATCGGTGGTGAACCGCCAATGTCGAAATAGCAAGACTAAGATCAGACGAATAGTGGCGGTTTAACTACCTGGGCTAAAGTCTCATCCACATCAATACCGCAAGTTGGGTGCTACCATTCGCAACAAGACGAGCCTTGTAACGATTTAGCGTACCATCTGCATTATATTTATGCCTAAAAAGCCATAAGGAGCGAATGATGTTCGCGTCATGTGGTCGAGGCACAAGAATCCAAGTATTATTTTTAATTAATGCGTTATATTCATCAAGCATAGCACGATACCAATGGGTGTCTTTGAACGCGTGTATGCACGACTTGGGAAGCGGAGATACGGCGACACATTTAAATTAAAAATTTTGGTAGGACGGTTAGATCCGACACGAAAGCAGTGACCATGGGATGAGTCGATGCGGGATTGGGATTGGGTATGGTGATGTACAGTGAGTTGTTGTAGAGGAGGTTTGTGGTTGTGAAGTGGCGTGAGCCGAAAAGTGGTGTGGTCATTCTTGGGTTGCATGTGTAGGAGATTGTGTGGGGACGGATGGGCTAGCAAGTGGTGTGGTAGGAATAGTATGGTGTGGGGTAGTAACGGTGTGGAACTAGTGGAGCGAATAGCGAGATTGGTAAGCATGTGTTGTTGAATTATATTAGGGAGGTGTCGAGGAAAGTGTATGAAGGTGCGGTAGTAGAGTCATAGACCCATATGGGAAGACCGTCTCATCAAAAGTAACATGACGAGAGAGTATGATTTTGTTCGTGTTGAGGTCAAGACACCTAAACCACGATGTTGTGTTGGATAACCAAGAAAATAGAAGGAGTGGCTCGTGGTTCAAGTTTGTGACTTGCATGGGTATGTGGGTAACATAGACAACCAAAACACGAAGATCCGTGTAAGTAGGTGTTTTGTTGAACAGCGTGTGTGAGGTATTTCATTTTGATGGCGGTGGAGGCAAAATATTTAAAAGGTAGGCGGCCATGTGAAGGGCTTCCACCCAAAAGGTGGGGGGTAGGTGTGCTTGAAAAAGAAGGGTGCGGATAAGGTTGTTGACGGTGCGTATCATTCTCTCGGATTTGCCATTTTGTTGAGAGGTTTTTGGACAAGAGAAACGAATGGTAATACCATTTGAGGTAAATAATTGGTGTAAGGCATTATTATCAAACTCACCACCATGGTCACATTGCAAAGATTTTATATCACATTTGAAATGATTTTTAACATAAGCACGAAAATGAATAAATTTAGACAATGCATCCGACTTGTGTCGCAAAGGATATACCCATAAATAATGCGAGAAGTGATCTAAGAACAAAACATAATATTTAATACCCGAAACGCTCGGAATTGGGGATGTCCACAAATCCGAATGAATAATGTCAAAAGGAGACGTAACAATTGTTTCAGAAATTGAAAATGGAAGTCGCACGTGTTTGCCAAGCTGACAAGCATGACAAAGCACGGGAGACTTAGTCTTATTACATGAAATAAAATTGTTGGAAACTAAAGAACGTAACACATCACTTCCAGGATGACCGAGTCGTTGGTGCCACGTTTGTTGACTGACAAGTAAAGCTCGAGGATAGGAAGGAGACGTGACTGGATATAGATCACCCGTGCTATCACATCGCAGAAGAATTTGACGGGTCCAGAAATCCTTCACAGAAAAACCAAACTCATCAAATTCAATAGTACATTTATTTTCACGAACAAATTGACGCACGGAGATTAAATTTTTGACAATATTTGGCGTAATGAGGACATTATTTAAGTGAAGTGTACGAAACGGGGTGGTAAGCGTGCTATGGCCTGTGTTAGTGACGGGAATATGTTTCCCATTACCAACGATGACAGATGGATACATGCATGAATTATAAACATTACTTAGATTATTAGTAGATGAGTTGAGATGAGAGGACGCACCCGTGTCCATGTTCCAATTTCCATTGGCAGGTTCCTGCAAATTCAGAGTATTGAATGCTTGAGGCAACAAAGTCTCCTGAGAACCCGAATTTGTACCTTGTACCTGTTGTCCCGAATTCAAACCATTTGAGGTGGGCTGCTGTTGGGCCGAAGGAAAACCTGGAGGTGTAGCAAACTGTTGACCCAATTGTGATGTGGTGGACGGATTACCCCTAGGCATAGACAAGCCATATTGAGCTAATAGATTGGATTGGGCCTGTAGTAAATGCAGCATTTGTTGTTGGGCTGTGTAGTCCATCAAAGGCATAGATTGCCCCTGTTGCATGTTAGTAGAAAAAGTACTACGCATGGGGTTATTATTGTTGCGACTGTTACCTTGAGTGCGACTCGAATCATGGCGAAAGCGACAAGTAGCACCCCATCGACAGTACCCACGACCGTAGTTACGACATACCTCATTGCTAGGATTGTTGTTGCGATTATCGCGATCCCGGTTGGGCGATTTTCACTGCTCGATTTTGATTGGTAGTAGCAACAAGAACTTGAGGGCACTAGAGTTAGTGCACGACAAGCGAAGAAGACCGATTTGAACCGCATCTCCTCGGTAGATACCATGGAACGCGGTGGAGAGATCAGAAACGGATCCTTGTGAGCTATGATTTGAGCAAGACTTCCAAACTTCTCGCTTAAGCCGTTGATTGCATAGGTGACAACATCGCCTTCACTAACATCCAACCAAGATCATTGAGTAGTGATGATGGAGTCAATGCGCGAAGTACTCATCTACCGCTTTGTCACCCATATGGATCGACGTAGCTCACCTTTTAAAGCAACCACGCGTGTCCTCTTGTTGTCTTGAAAGATTGATTCAAGGTGTCCCACGCGTCTTTGCGCGATTGGGATTAGCTTTATCAACCGTTTGCGAAGGGTTGAAGATAGTGTGAGAAAGATCCACGATTTAACGATGGAATCGGTTGTAGTCCACCTCGTCCGTGGGAGGTGGATGTAGATGCTTGACTGTGCTTGAGCCTTCGATGTGTTTTAGGACACCAAAGTTACTACAATGGCCTTTGAAGAAATAACTCCATGTGGAATAGTCGATTCAAGAAGATCCAATTTTTGGCACAAGAGCATTGATGTTGTGAACCGCGTAAAGTTTTTCGACCAAGGTAAGGGTAGGGGTGCGGTGGTTGATCGAGTTGGTCATGGTGGATGGGGGATCGACTGATAAAGGGTAATGATGGATGAAAGTCGACTGTTAAGTCGAATAGGAATATTTTAGGGTTTGTCTGTGTTGGCAGTCGACTATTAAGTCGAGTTGAGATGGTTAGGGTTTGGATCGGCTATAGAAAGGCCTGATACCATGTAAACTTGTATATTGCATAATGAATATGATTACAATGTTATGTGTATTTATAATACACATTGGGCCTAATAATGACAAATACAGAAATACAAATGTGGAGGCCTATGGGCCGTATACAATAATCCTCTAACAGTTAGGCTAGTTTCTTTTGTTCACCCGTTTCCTTTTAAGCTATTGTTTATTACTCATTTGACCACTTAGAGACGAAACATATCCCCAATTGACCCATCCATAAGTTAATGGAAGAAAGTAACTACATATGTAAGAAAAGAATTGAAGTTAACTAATGGAATGAACTTGACAGCAATTGTATCAACAAGGGGCGAGGTGGTTTTGGATTCATAACACAGGACCAGTCGGGTGCTTGCCATCATCAACAATCAATGTACAGAACCCGAAACCTGGTTATCTTGATAGGTACGGGTGCATCAAGTATCAAAATAATATAGCCATGGATTTCAACAAGCAGCTCAAGGCTCGGGTTATCAAGCTCCGTTTAGAATTAGCCGAGGCTGCCATAACATATGTCGATATCTACACAGCCAAGTACAAGCTGATCAGCAACACAAAAGAATATGGTACTTTACTAGTTCTTATATATAACGAGAGTATAAGGTTTGTTATCTAATGAGTGATCCTAAATTCTTGTTACAGGATTCAACGATCCGCTAAAGGTATGCTGTGAGTACCATGTTGACGATGTTCATATCTTCTGTGGTAATTCGGTTACTGTGAATGGGACTACAGTTTTGAGCGATGCATGTGCAAATCCTGCGAAATACGTGAGTTGGGATGGTATTCACATGACTGAAGCTGCGAACCGATGGGTGGCTAATCAAGTACTAAATGGATCGTTATCAGATCCACCGATCCCAGTAACACATGCTTGTTATAAGCAGTTTTAGTCCTAAAAATCGATTGATTGATGTATGTATCTATGTGAATAAATATGGGTCATATGGTTGTATGTGCATCTGTATCACATATTATTGATGCATAATAATAATTGATCTGTATTCACTTCTCATTTCTTTCTCTTTTTACCCATCTTGTTGTGCCCCGGACAAATGTAAAAATGACGATAATATGAAAAATAGTAAAATGTAACTAACTATATATGTAAAAACAAAAAAATATTTTATCACAAACCAAAATAGAAGAAAGATGGTTGGCAAAAAGGGGAACAAGAGAAAACCACAAAGGTATAAATACATGTTTTCTTGTCAAATGATTATGGAACAACGGCCGTATCAAATTATGTTCTCTTGAAATTTTCACCGATGAACTTTGTGTTTATTCATCAACGGCGTTCATGAATTAATCTGTCGTGAATAAATCATGCATCTTGGTCTGTTAATTTTTATTTCATGCAATACGAGCGATAAAAGGCTAAATTCAAGGGTGAGCTTATGAATTATTAAGGTGTCACATTTCTTTTTCTAGTGTTATTACAGTTTACGGTAACAATTAAAGGGTTTCATAAGCATGATGATGGCTTGATGCATTTCAATTTTATGAAATAAATGCAGCTTCATAAGCTTACCTAATTGTGAAACGTTTCAAGGTAAACATCTTGATCACATAATGTGTTCCTTATTAGAAATCACTCATTTCGATACGATGATAAAAAGTACTTAAATGTCATAAGCAGAAAACATGTCTCGTAACTAAAGATATGACAACAGATTAATTTTTCGTGTACATTTGTAGACTGTTATTGTAAGATGTTTAATGTAGTTTGTTGCACGTTTATTAATTTTGATTTCAGGGCTGGACCCATTGCGATGGGAAGACCATTTGATACATCGAGATTACTTGTAACCACTTTTACTGGTGTCATGCTTGGTTTCTTTTTGGGAATGTCATTCCCGATAGTGTTAATAGATAAGGCATGCTTCTATTGTTTGGTTTACTATTACATTAACATGAATCTGTTTTTGCTGTATTTTGACTGGATTATGTTTATCAACTATGCAGAAGACGAACGACTCTACTGTGCCTACCTCCATCGATCTTCGTGACATTCAGGACAAGTACCCTGGCATCTCAACTCAAGCAGCCTTGAATGTCTGGTCTTCTATGCAGCAAAACAAAATCATACAGTCACATAATCATAGAAGTACAAAGGTGAATGTATATTCTTTTGATCAAATGGCTGTAGATATATCAACTTGCTTGAAATTTCAACAGTTTAATTGTCATAGTTTTTTTTTTGGCGAGTCTTGGTATAATACGTAAAACAATAGTCAAATAAGAGGAAATGTAACGAACATCATACTAATACTTGCAATGCAGATATGGGCTCCGGATAATCCTCGAGGAGCTGAAACGCTACCCCCGGGTTTAGTTGAGCGTGAGTCTGATTTATACCTTCGAAGATTGTGGGGTAAACCTACTGAGGTATTTTCTGCCATATCTATATAATAGCTACTTTTTGTTATAGTTAGTGATTTATTTTGTAGAGGATATTTATATTCTACCATAACTAATCGGTGTTTGGCAATGCTTATTTAAGGCGCAATTTTGTTACGTCCATTTGTAATAAGTATTTATTTGGTAGGGGAAACTTGCAGGATTTGAGTATCAAACCGAAGTACCTTATTGCCTTTACTGTGGGTTATGACCAGAAGGAAAACATTGATAAAGCAATGAAGAAGGTTAGTTACTAGTCCTCTGGCTTTCATGTTTGTGTAAGTGTAAACTGATCAGATATTCACATGTCTAATTTTCGGGCTTTCAGTTTTCGGAAAACTTTACTCTTGTGTTGTTTCACTATGACGGTCGAACAAGTGAATGGAGTGAATTTGAATGGTCAAAGAGGGCTATACATATTAGTGCTCACAAACAAAGTAAATGGTAAATTTTGCTTACTTAAGAAAATTTACAGTATTCTGTTTAAGCTTAATTATGTTAAATCATGTAATGTTCAGCTGGTGGATGAAATTTGTTGTAGGTGGTATGTTAAACGTTTTCTACATCCAGACATTGTGGCACCGTATGACTACATATTCATCTGGGACGAGGATCTTGGATTGGACGACTTTGATGCCGAAAAGTAAATAAGTATCTCTAGCATTAATAATCAGAAAGTTTATCACGTGAAGTAGTTTTTTGTAACTAATTTAGCATATGGTATGTAGGTACATAGAACTGATGAAGAAGCACGGGTTAGAAATTTCTCAGCCCAGTTTATCAGAAAATAGTGGACTATTTTCATGGCAAATGACTAGAAAACGAAATGATACCGAAGTGCACAAGTAAGCCATCCATTATACTGACGTTAAGCCTCACTTGAATAATGCTTTTTTTTATCTGCTTTACCTTATAGGTTTGCGAAAGAAAAAGAAGGTTGGTGCGCAGACCCACATTTGCCACCATGTGCAGCGTATGTTTGCCTTCATGTTATCTCAACAACTAGACATTGTACTCTTTTGATAATTGCTATCAAGTTAAATAATCCTTACAAAGTATTTATAGTTACACAGATTTGTTGAGATAATGGCACCTGTATTCTCAAGGAATGCATGGCGCTGCGTTTGGCATATGATCCAGGTATTGACGAATTTAGTGTACATCTATGTACAACCAATAGTGTTTTCTTTTCTTACTATCAAGTATGAACATAATTTGTTCGCGTGTTCAGAACGACTTGGTTCATGGATGGGGTCTTGATTTTGCCCTCAGGAGATGTGTAGAGGTGAGCATTCACATTCTATTAATTATTTGAAATATATAATTGCACTTGGATTTGTGATTTATAATCACGTTGATGTCACACTTCCTTTCATTGCTTGATACAGCCTGCTCATGAGAAGATAGGAGTGGTAGATGCTCAGCCGATAGTTCATCAAACACTCCCTTCACTTGGGAACCAGGTGTGTCTTTTTCAATATCCTACATATCAGAGTTTGGTGAAATAGGCGGGTATGGGTCGACCTGAATTACTCTTTGTCCAACAAATTGAATATCTTCTATAAATAATTACTGTGTCATATATGAGTACAAACTTGTGTTAGTTCAATATACTGAATAAAATGGTTTAGGTAGTTAAACGATTTAAAAGTACACATTAGATGACTTTTGACCCGTTTGACCTGTTCCAAAGATAAATGGGTCAAAATTGTCATCTATAATTTACATGAACACATGTAGTTAAATTTCGTTACCTTTTCTCAGGGCATTAGACAGAAAGGAAAGGCGCCACGGGCAGCGGTACATTTCAAACACATACATTTGCATTTGTAGTAGCTCATGAGATTTAGTAATGTTCTTCAAGGGATATAAAGAAATCACATTCTTGCTAGCTTTTTCGTATCAGGTAAAGGAAAGGTGTAAAAGAGAGTGGGTAATGTTTCAAATACGAATGGCATTAGCAGAAAGAGCATATTTCAAGATGAAGGCAATGGCTTCAAATCAAACCAATACGACAGGCCATTCAAATAAATCACAATCAGATGAGCCTAAAAACACCAAATCGATCATTTCAGAGCCCTTGCATACTAGTAAAACATTCTAAGTAGCACAGTACTCATGAAGCATTGGCTATTTTGGCATCAATCATGCTGCGCAAATAGAGACAACCAGATTAGCCTAATTTTTGTATAAAATATGCTTTTGTATAGTCACGTATAAATATATAAGATTTACTGTAATCTGTGATGTAACTAGATATAAGTTGTTCATTTGAGGGTGAAACTTATTTATGAAAGGGTACTCCTTATTTGTCAAGACAACCAAGCTTGCAGGCTCTCTTTTATAGCAAATATAGTAGGGAAATTTGATGAGTCCTATACAGACTCTCTCACTCAAGTGCTTTATAAGTGCATTTTTAATTTTTCATTCTTTAATAAAAAAAACTTCAAAAAAAACCCTTTAATGTATTTTTTACTCACTTTCTTACTTTTCACAACCTCATAACCGATTAAAGCCTCGACATCTCTAATTCTATTAAATTTTATTTTCTTAAAATCATACCGTTCAATCCTGAATACTTTTCTCTTTAGTTTGAGATCGTTCGACATGGTTTCGAGTTGTATTTTGAAATTTCAAAATCAAATCAATAACCCATGAATTTCTACGATAGAACGATACCTTGGTGACTTTTCGCGATGGTTGCGTAATAATATTAGAGGTGTTATCGGGTCATGTCGGGTCGTGTTGAGTCGGGTTTTGAATTTTAAAAACTCACCCGCAACCTGACCTAATAAGGAATCGGTTATCGGGTTCGGGTGGTATTCCGGTCGGTGATTCGGGTTATCTGGTGCAAAAGTAGTAAACATTACCATTTACCAACAGTTAGCACTAAACATCACCACTTGATTATTGTTTATTTCACTTATTTTCATTTAAGCCTATACATACCAACAGTTAGCATTACATCAGCCAACTTGAACAAGTTCCTTTACAGGCTATAATTTACAGCAACCAACTTTTATTACCTGCACCGTGCAAATGTATAATGGTATTGGTATCGGGTATTGGGTAAACCAAACGTTTCATGCATAATGATATAATGGTATTGGGTAAATCTACTAATATATTTTGTTACAGGGACTCTCTTTCAATTTACTCATCCAGCTAATATGACTTTGTTGGTAGTAGGTTCACAGGTCACTGGCGAAAAATTTGCATGATTAGTCCTCTAGACTAACGACCGTTAACTAGATGATAACGACCGTTAAAAAAAAAAAAAAAAAAAACTTTAAAATTTTTTAAAAAAAAAGTAAACTTTATAAAAAACATAAAATATATATATATATATATTTTTTTTAAAATGTAATTTTTTTAAAAAAACGTAAAATTAAAAAAAAAAAAACGTAAATTTTTTTAAAAATAACGTAAATTTTTTTAAAAAAAACGAAAAATTTTAAAAAAAAACGTAAAATTTTTTAATTTTTTAAATTTAAAAAAAAATTTAAAACGTAAGATTTTTTTTAAGAAAACGTAAAATTTTTAATTTTTTAAATTTAAAAAAAAAACGTAAAATTTTTGAAATTTTTAAAAAAGTAAATTTTTTAAGAGTTTTTTTTTTAAAGTTTTTTTTTTTTTTTTTTTTTAACGGTCGTTATCATCTAGTTAACGGTCGTTAGTCCCAGAGGACTAATCTGCAAATTTTTCGCCAAGGTGACCCTAGTTAACCTACTACCAACATGTCATATTAGCTAGATCGAGTGAAATTGAAAAAGATGTAATAGCTTTGAATTTAACAAAATATATTAATAGATGCCAGACCAAAAAGACGTACAGACTTTTAACTTTCACCCATGATATAATGGTATTGGGTAAATCAATTTCTTATTACAGGGACTCTAACCTCTGTAAATGTATCATGGTATTGGTAAACCAAACGTATCATTGTATTGGCTTTTTAAAAGCTACTCCCTCCATCATGTATTAATTGTCTAATTATATTTTTTTTTTTCTTCTCTTCTTCAACTTTGACCTTAAATATTTTTGTTTGTTTTATATAATAATTGATGCAAAATATATGAATAGATTGTGTTTTAAATGTAGTTTCATTGGTATAATTTTTATCAAATATTATATAACACAAACAAAATTATTTAAGGTCAAAATTGAATAAGAAATACTGTAAAAAATCAAATATGAGACGGAAGTAGTATTACTTAAAAAATAAAAAATTGATTTTCGAGTCTTATCGGGTTGACCCGATAACTCGATAACATTATTTATTTAATCATAACCCGACCCGATAACAATATCGGGTTCGGGTCAAAACAACCCGACAAGATTGTTTAACCCGACTTAACCCGACCCGATAAGCCTTATCAAGTTCGGGTCAACCCGACCTTACTGACACCCCTAGTTGCGATATGATAATATCTACCAGTTTTTTCCACCCATTTGCTATGGTGTTTGAGTAAACCTATCACGCCAATCACATCAATCTCGTCATACATGCGATATACTTCGATGATGTCTATAAACATTCAAATTTGAATGTGGAACATTGATAGGAAACGAGTAGCTACAATATGAAATTAACACGTTTTTTGTCATGTGATCTCGCATTCTCTTTCTTTATAAATAGTGTGGTTTACTACTCATCCTCAGTGACGAAGCCAGGATTTTATACATGGGTAGGCCAAATATGTACATAGCAATTAACCGATTGAATGTCCTAGCTCCGGCGAAATTAGGTATGTTATTGTTGTTGTTGTAATTAGTTATAATACCCGTGCACGCACGGGGTTTTGACAAAAAAAATTATGTATTAATACTGAATATTGTGTCTTTAAAGATAATTGCATATAATTATATAGTTATAAGTTTAAAAGACGCATTAAGTTTTACATAAATCAAATTTATTTTAACATTTTAGTTCAGTATATCTACATATAAGAATTTGCTCATGAAAATTGTGATATAAGACAACTAATACTTATGCACGAGTTTTTATTATGTGTTAATATCAATTAGAATTTGGTAAATATTTGTAAAATTTTTTGTTAGGTAACTCAAGATTTAATTTTATTTAGCTGATAAAGATGTTGATGTTGTTATTTAAATTTCAGTGATATTGTGTTGTACACATGATGCAAGTTTAATAACACATAATAAGCGTTGATAAAGTTAAAGTATACTCCTTAAAGTTTTTTAAAAATGTTTTTCTATATATCCTTATATAAATAAATAAGAATTACATGAGTCATTGTTATAAGTACAATCCCGTATAATTATTAATATATTAAAGTAACCAGTGCTTACAATTTGATAATTATATTCTCGTTTTCAGTAATTTAGCCGTATTTAAAATGTAAACTCGTGTCCACATAGGTTAAACTTTTAAAAATGAAATAAATGAGTTCTTATTGAACGTATATAGAAAAAAAATGATACTTATAATCTTATGCAAATTTATATATTGTTATTTTAAAACAACATATACATTGTACTTTTTAATATATAAAGTATAAAGTGTATAAAGTATAAAGGGTATTTGTTTATAATCCAAAGTTATTAAAAACATGGAGTCTTATAATATTACACTTAACTCTATATAATTTTTAAAATTCAACCACTAAAGTTTTATTAATTACCTCCTCTTTTTAAGTTTTGTTTTCACAAATTGACACCTATATTTTTATCTGCTTTTTTATCAACCAAATTTCTACCAAATTTATTAAAGTTTGACAAAAATCAATCTAATTTTGACTTTTATTAACCAATCTCATCACACGATTTTGCTTACGTGGCGAAATCGAGCTCTCCTATTGGCCTAATTATTTTTTCAATAAAAATGAATTGACAAAATCACTCCGAAATGACGTAATTTCTTTATTATATAAAAGAAGATTAATTGATTAAATATCGTTGCTAAAAAGTAATTTAATTTTAAATGCAAGGATACTTCGCAAGATAACTTGCACGATAAAACTAGAATATAACTATAATTTTGATGCTAAAAGTAACGAACTATATGCTTATATTAATTTGTAGCATCTAAATGATAATGCCTTTACATATACATATAAAAATAAAAGTAAGAAAATTGAAAAAACTGTAAAACAATAAAAACTTTTAGGTTTGAATAAATAAAATGTGAAAATGTTATAATAAAATGTGTGATAGAGTCACGTATAATTTTAGATTATCAGTGCCTCAGATCCATGTATATTACACAATTTATAAATATGATTTATCATTTTGGGATTTTAGGTGGGCCAAAATTCCAAATTATCTTTCAATGGACCATTTTTAAATTGACACAGGGATATAAAATATGTAGCAACTCTTTAGGTGTCGGAGACTTGAGGTGGGCCTTGGCCAACCCAACTACAAACGAAGCTCCGGTCATACATCCCTTCTAATTATTATATGTTTCAATGTTTTGGCATTGTAAACCTTTTCCTTACCAATTCAATGTATCAAATGCAGACGTCACATCTCAAATGTTACTACTATGTTGTTTGCATGTAATAAACTTCTGGGCTACAAGGTTAGACTATTTGATTTTAAACATAAGTCTTCATCACTTAACACCGAACAATTCAAGCTTTATCTTGTTGCTCCATAAGTCTTAATCACTCCATGTCGTGTGCCCTGGAGTCACCATTTCATGATAAGGCAATAGGGATGAGCACGGTACCGAACTCGTACTGAATTGGTGGTACCAATTTTTTTCCGAGCATGAAAGTGGGTAAAGACCGTCGGACATGATTCGGCACGCAGACTCGGCACCGGAAATTGGTACCTATACGGTTCTTCCCGTTTTTTGTTAAACCAAAAAGAATTTCAAGAAAATGCAACAAAAAATAGAAAAAAAAATCATCATGATATTCGTAACATACAACATTCCAAAACTTATAAAATAGGTTCGGGTATAATTTTTGGGAGCGTTTATGAAAGATCTATAGTTGCACAATAAGTTTTTCAAACGTTTGGTTTCTTTCCATATGTTTTACATGACTATTGTTTGACATGGAATTGGCCAAATGGGTGTTTAGATAAGTTATTTAATTCAAAAATATGACTACTCAATTTTCGGAATTTTTTTGGTACTTCCCGCTTTCGTACCGGTACCATATTAGTGGTACTGAATTTTTTGGGCTCAATTCATGGTACCGGTACCGGGATTCGGGTCCAAATGATCATCCCTATAAGGCAACATTTGGATTTGTTCATTGAGAGGCATGGTATGGGGTAAACTTTTGTTATGAAAACTCTCCCTAATGTTGGTGATGAAGCACTATTGAGGCCGTGTTGGCGCTTAGAATCCATGTGCAATAACATCGTTTTGGATATGTAAAGGAAGTCTTCTTGTGGGGAGACCACACTTTCCCATTGCTCTTCCCTTATAGAGATAATTTATAGAATCCTTGCCATGCAATTTTCCACGACAAGCTGCCTGAAAGAACTAATAATAGTCATGCAAATGTCTATGTCCCATTGCAATTCTTCTTCTAGTTCATCTCTGTAATAGTTCTTTTATTTAATGATGTTTGGTTCATCTTCAGTTCTTCGTCTAGTTCATCTTCAATTCTTCATTTAGTTCATCTCTGTAATAGTTCATGATTATTAATGATATGGATAACTTTTAAATAAATTTTAAGACAAAACTACTTACTCTTTAAGAAAGAGTAACTAATGTGTCTCGAAAGCTTTAAAATTTATAATACTAGATTCACTAATAGCAGGGTTCGGGGTCGAGAAAACCTCCTTTTCTACGAGCAAGCTTTTCAACCCTCTAGGCATTGAACCTAATCGTTGTAGTATAGTATGGGGTAAGCCTCGGGGATTGATTCGTTCTCTAGGGGAATAGGAATGCTAGAAAGAGATATATAACGAGAAGGTGGGGTTGAGGAAGATTATTTTTAGTCTTTTTTATGTTTTTTAGAAAGCAAGGGTAACAATCTCGGGGTATATGATTAGGGGGTGATACTTCTACTACTTTTACTAATTATCTAATTTAACTATGGATAGATTATGTTTAATTGAGGTGTGCTCGTATGATGATTAAATATGTGTTCACTTAGATGCTATTACTCCCTAGTTATCTTTTACTGGTCGGTTGAATTGTCACTTCCTTTATCTTAATTGGTGCGTTGTATTCCGTTTGGTCGTAGGGTGGTGCCTAATTCCCTAGTTCTAGAAATTGCAACTCTCCTCTAAAATACCCGGGATCGGCAAGTGCAATAGCATCTCCCCCGAATACACTACTATCCTAAAGCTACAATTCACACAATAAACACAACGACTAGCCTAATGTGCACTCAAAGGCTTTTTTGCTATTTAGGACGTTCAAGCTCGCAACAATGAAAAAAGAAGCCAGTTTTCCTTAATCTAGCGTCTACCAATTAAGACAAGAGACAACCTAACAACAATCAATAACTAGGTTTCATAGATCTAATCAAACACAAGAATAATGTAGCTAGGCATGTTAAACAAGCAAGGATACACACAATCAATTGAACATGGGGTAGACATAATGATAAATTGGATAAACAAACTTATCTTGTGATGTAAAATAGGGTAGGGGACCCTAGAATACTGTCCAAGACGGACTACAACTGAGTTAGGGTTTGCTCTCCAAAATTCTACCTCCTAAAATACAGAAAAATCGAACTCTATATATAGATTTACAATCGCGACGGCGTCACCTTTTGCTAGTGACGCCGTCAGGTCGCCGTCATTAGAGTTTCATTTGGGCCAAGTCATCGTTGGGACGTCAGTTGAGATATGTGACGCCGTCAGTCTTCAGTAGCGACGTCGTCTGAATCTTGGATCTTGGGCGTTTGGTGTTGATTTTGTGAGTGACGCCCCAAAGTTTAGCGTGGACCGTCGAGCTTTAGAACCGAAATTCACCGAGCCGTCGCATGCACTTTGACCAAGTCTTTATAGAGGAGGGCGTTGCTTCTTTGATTGGGACGCCCGTCATGTGTTGGAGTGCCTTTGATCTTGACTTTGCCATTTTCTTCATGTTTTCGCTCCTTTTGGTCCGAATATGCTTCATTCCAGCATTTTACTTCCAAAAGACCTGAAATATGAAAATGAACGATTTTAAGTAGTAATGGATATAAAATGTGTCGATTTAAGGCTTAAATGACCCCCTAAAAACGTTTTAAATCCTTATCATTCAGCGTTTTCTTAATTCAAAACGCACGGGTAAAATTATAACCCTTATTTTGTAGTAAGGTTTTAAGGTAAGACCAGGTCGTTCCACATGGACTATAATATTCGTGTTATCACAGAAACTTCTAAAGGTGATTTAGATTAAACTAAGGCAGTTATGCGAATGATGGGATATTTAGATGAATTCAAATATGAGACGAGTATGATTACTTGGATAGTTTTTATAATTCAGTGGAAAGTTAAATGACAATGATCTTAGTAGCAAGAACAAGTTCTTAATTATAATTCACGATTAGCTATTTTCGTCAAAATTGTGATTTCACAAATTAACCCGGTTTGATTCAAGACTTATGCATAATTATCAAGCAAGCTTGTTTTCACAGGTTTACTAGATTACTACAACACATGAAACTCAATTTCTTATCACCTAACAAGAGCGGATTCCTCCAACCAATTGAACAAAACTCATAAACAAGATTCGATAATTATAATATACTAAGTGGTTCTTTCGACCTATCCCAATTAGCACATATAATTAAAAGTGATATTCAATTTTAACAAGTTTCTAGTATAGTAGAATCTTAACATAAACACGAAATCAATTGATATCATATCATTATCAAACACACCTTAGTATATTAACATATCCAAGAAACCACAAGAGGTTTAGCCTAACATGGCCATAACAAACATGAAATCAGTAGCAAAAAGAGATGTAAAAGTAGACATACAACTGTTGGAATAGATACAAGGATTACACCACTGTCACTAGTGATCACTATATTAATACCCAAATGTATGTAAAATCCCTTAGATCAAATATGATCTTTTCCAGCAAAACCCTTGCTCCAATTGGTGTTATTGAGGAAATTGATAGGAAATCGCAAAGAATAAGTTTGGATGGATAGATGTATCAAATGAGATGAAATGGGGTGATTAAATAAGCTGAGAACTAATCATACTCTGAAGTACGGCGCACATTTGGATAAAACCGGCATACTTCAAAGATTGCCTTGGCGCCAAAGTGTCATAATTAAACAGAAGAACGACATGCATTTGTGCATAACCGACGTACTTTTGGACATAACCTGGATTGTATATCTGATCGCGTTCTCGTAACTGGCATGCATTTAGAGAAAACCGGCGCACATCTTGAGATCTAGACATGTTACTTTACTTTATTTTGTACTTGATTCCAAGGCTTGCGCTTCTATATGATAAGTGCTCTATCTTTTGTATTCTTCTGAGATCCTTCATTGGGTGAACCTAAAATTTATTTCCAAGCTTTTGAGTATCAAAGTCCACAAGAAATACTATTAAACTAATAAATAACGCTATAGAATATATGTATAAATCAAGCGTTATCAGTGACATAGTCTCGCAAACGTTTCCTTCTTAGCCTTTAACTACAAGGCAATACCTTATACTTTTCTTTTCCATCGCCATCTTTTCCCTCTTATATCATCCGGGTCAAACCGCGAGAAACACCATTACTTTTGGTGGATATTATGCTAGTCTAAGAAAACATATACAAGAAGTTTATATATTTAAATTATAATTTTGTAATTCATTTTCAATATGATGAAGATGCATGAAATGAATGGTATAATTGGTACTTCATGTTTGAAATTTGTATTCATAATCATTTTAAGAATGCTAAAATTTTGTGGATTTATGATTTCGTAAATTACATAAATTTGATCAAAATTAGTATGCATGATAACAAAAACATGCTTGGTTGGCTTACAAAATAGTTCTAATAAACTTAATGAAAGAAATCAACTATTTTTAAGATGCCTCCATATTAAAAATAGGGAAAATAACAAAAATAATTAATTTTACAAACATATTCACTAAATACCTAATTTTTATTCAAAAAGTCAAACTACTCATAAAACTAGCAAGACCTTGCAATTTTATTTTATTTTTTAAATTGCAAGACCTTGCGAATTTAAAAAAAAAAAACACAAGACCTTACTAAGTTTCAACATTACGGTTTTTTATAAAAACAAGAAGACCTTGCTAGTTTCGTGGACAGTTTGATTTTTTTGATAAAAATTAGGTATTTGATAAAATATGTTTGTAAAACGAGTAATTTGATGTCACACGTTGTGGCAGAGCCAATTTAAGTCATATATTCGTTCCGAACATTTTTTGGTTTAAGATGGATGTGGTATACCCATTTTATATTTGTGTAGCAAGTAAATAACGGTGAGCTGAAAAACAACACTTGAAACAGTTTGATCTTGTGGATGAAAGGTTTGTATGTGTATGTTTTATGTAAGAAGGAAGGATGAATGATTATGGCTCAAGATATGTGGGTTTTAGTGATGATGATGATGTGCCTCCCAAATGACGCCGTTTCCATTTTAAAACAACATCGTTTATTGGAGGGCACACTTCTCTCAACACGTGTCTATCACACGTTATGCACACATATCATTTTCATCCTTCTCTCACAAAAACATATAAAAAACACTCAAATAAGTTGATTTAACCTATAGTCATATAATATATGAAAGTTAACATCTATCACGTGGCATGATAATGTGACCACTCGGGTCAACGTGATACCAAATTTAAGACCTGACAAGTATCATAGAGCTTGCATAATTGATAACATGAAGGCATATAAACTTGTAAGATAACATAACATAACATGCTAAAATATGTGTGACTAATTAAATGCAATTAGTTCTATACACGTCTGAAAAGAACTGAGGTAAAACATGTTTAAATCGGAGCCAAACATAACATCACATACTTTACTTGAAATCTTTTCATGCTAATCATTCATGGGCATATATGTTCTCGGTTGTATTACATAAGCGTCTTAAAGACCAAGCAATCAATATTCTAAAGAGAAAATTTTGGCGTAGACTCGGGAAAGTATGTCAAGTACAAATAACTATAAGAAAAGGTTTCAATGTCATCTTCTTCATCCCACCATTCACTTTCATCCTTTTTAACTTCCTATAAATTCCTAACTGCTCGTTTCCAATAACTCTTGATATGTTTTGCTCGCCTCTTTCTTCTAGCCTTCCTTTCTGTTCTTCTTTCCAAATCTTCATTTGTGAACCATAATTATAATACCAAAACTCATATGGTAGGCACACATGTAGTTCTAAGTGTCCATTTCGTTGAACATGTGTATCTGCTAATGCTATAGCCTATACATATTTAATAATCAGAAAATACAGATTAATAGGGGTAACATTTGTAAACTAAACTGGCAGTCATTGCTAAATATATAAACTTTGATGCTATCCTTTTAGAGACTCTGATCATAGTCGCATACATGATCCCATGATCATAAACCCTAAAGATTACAACAAAACGCTAATGCTTAAATATATACAAATTCCATGAAATCAACAATCATGAGCACATATTAGCTTTTAAAAAACATGTAAAAGGTTAAACAAACAAAAACACATATCCATAAACACACTAAAAGCAAACTGTACAAACTGAAAAGACCATAACTTATAGTATAACGTAAATCAATCATAACATGAACAAACATCATACAATGACCAGATTAATAACCACCACATATCATACTTTAAAAACAGCACAAAGTCCATACCCATGAAGAATTGTGTATCCAAAAATTAAACGAAACTGTTCTTATACATTTACTGCTTATGCCACATATCATGCTTTAAAATTTTGTATGGAAAGTATAAAAACATCAGGCAACTACAAAATTAAAAATAAAATAATATAATACATTACCGAAAATCATCCTAACTAAAGTATACCTAAAAGTCCAAAAAACCCTATCGTCTATCTAGAAACCAAACCAAATAAAAAAAAACTAAAAAAAAAAACTAAAAATGCAGCAAACCCAAAAAACAATCGATATATAACGGATTGTTTTTTACGCATCATCATATTAGATAAAGACAAGTCTAATATGTCAACATACCTTCAAGTGCCACTGATTCTGGTTTATGCTCTGAAATAACAGCCTGTTCATCTTCAATACGTGGTTTTCTGGAATGTAGAAGAAAATATTAGTTTGATGGTTGATAAAAAATATATCAATTAAAATGGAAAAGAGACCATGCAACATACTTAAGTTTATTTGCAAGATTGCTTTCAATCTTTGCGGCAGTTACTGCCCTTTTGTTTGAGGGAAACATGTTGTAATGAAAAGAGGTCTAAGACTATGATTTTTTTGCAGGGTTTAGGTATTTCTTATGTATGCCTTGACACGTTTTTTACAACCCAATAATACAGGATGAGAAAACTGAAGAGTCTTCTATTAACTTTGGAAGTTATATTGTCTAATATCTCTTTTAAAAATAAATTATTGTGTTCAGATTTATCCCTTTAAAGCAAGAAGTGGTTCTTAAGAGTGAAAGCAGAATCATAATCAGACTCTTGGACGTGGGATCTTGCCTGTATAAACTCTTTTGTTACTCTCATTTTTAGAGTAAGATACCCCTAAAAAAACCCTTAAAGCCATTCCTTTAGGTTTTTAAACTATTTCGTTACACCTATATACCTTAGCCTACCCTGTAGATTAAGTCCGTGGTTAGTTACTTTTGTGTTTATTTCCTTCGTTTTTGTGTATGTTTCTTGTCAATGGTTAGGTCGGGAATTGCACATTGCAATGGGTGTATTTCTTGTATACATATTGGTCGGGAACTGCACATCGCAATGGAAATGTGTTAGTAGTAGTTATTTTTTATTTTCATGTGTTTACTACTATCACTATTATTTTTATATCTGAAGTATTGAAAAGTATGGGAAAAATTATCCAGATCTATTGTTATGGTGAAGTGGTGAAATTTTACACACTTAGTTTTGTAAAAAAAAAATGGTGAGATTGTGAGATAATCGGTTCGTCTAAACTTAACCGATCTTATATTTTATGAGCTGATCGATTATTCGTTGGTACGTGTTATAAACCAACGATGTAAGTTATGTATTAGTGGAGATATCGCAACTATTTGTTGTACTATAGTTTTGGATTGCAAGGGAGTTGGTCGTTATGGGAACGCTAACTAAGGTTTATTCTTTAATTGAGTCATCACTGAGTCTAATTCTTGTCTACCTATTAAAGCATGAACCTACATATTGAAACGTGAGTTAGTCTATGATTTGTGTCTTTTTCAAGGGAAGGTCGGGAAGTAATTAACCACATTGTTTCATTTTTGGACTTAATTTATTTGTTTAATGATTTTACTTTAACAACATTTACCTTATCTCTACCCTTTTATAGCTTAGTGAGAATGTCAAATGAATAAGGTAGTGACCATCCGAGTTTTTGAGGAATTGAATGATGCGCCAGCGATCTGGTGTTTATTTTGGTGACCATCCGTTATGCAATAACGCGTCATCGATCTAAGATACACACTAGTGACCATCCGTTGTTTGAGGAATCAAGGATTTGTGGCAACGATCTATTGAGTTTGTGTAGGAGATGTTTGAACAAAAGCTATGCACAACCTTATCATAACTAACCCAATTTACCGCTTTAGACTTGTTACTCATTGGCTTTAGTAGTGGAGATGTGTATCCTTTCCAAGCTTATGATAGAATATTCGTCACGTATGAGCAATTGAGCGAATTACATAATGTTACCACATAGATTAGTTGAGTGATTTGAGTGAGTTCGTTTTCCTATTTTGTGAGATGTTTGGATGTGCAATTGAGATTAAACGAATGAATGCTTAACTATAAAAAGATCCTAGATGATGTTTAGGATACATTTTCATAAGTTTAATCTAAAGATTTACTTGAGGACAAGTGTAATATCCCACAAATTTCATCCAGTTTACTTATACTTCTGCTTTACATAATATCATTTCCACGGGTAAAATTTTTGCTTTATTTCATCCCCACTGCTTACATAACCCCCTAGACATGCTCACGTATCCACCAATGCCAAATATCCTTATGTTTACATCATATAAACCCCTAGTATGTCAAGTCTAAGTTCTAAACATCATTTTACTAAGTAATCTATCAATCTAGTATACTATATATATCATAACACAAAAACAAGCCCTATCCTATTACGGTTATTTCTAAAACCTTATTTTCAAAACAAAACTAGTTTAATTGTGTTCAAGGCTTATGTATAAGTTACCTTAGCAACTTTAGAGTATCTTATTCCCCCTAAACCCTAGTACAACTCCTTAGAACTTAGGTACAAGCCCCTTAAGCACAAAACCCTAATTAGGTCATTTAGACCCTTAAACTAGGTCTAAACCTTCCCGATTCTTTAGTATAAGTTACCACCACTTAGTACATGACTCCTAAGCCTTAATATTAGTCACTAATCACCCTAGAAACCCTAAACTAGGTGCTAATCCCTAATCTAAAACCCTAAACTAAACCTAAACCTAATCTTAAGCTAGCAACCAAGCACCACCACCCCTAGTAGCTTACAAACAGCTCCATCACCACCTTGCCACCCTAAACAACCACCCTAGAACCACCCCTAGTAGCTTACAAGTAGGTGATGCACCTACTTGTCATCACCTTGGAACCGCGGCACCCTTATGGGCAAACCACCACCACAAGCCACCTAACTACCACCATAGCCTCCCTTAGTCACCTCATAGCTGCCATAAATCACCCCCTCCTCCTCATGCAACCACCCTACGAAAACCTTGACCAACAAGCCTCTTCGAGGCTATAAATACCCCTCGACACCCATTTCTTTCAAACCGTCCCTCCCCACTCCTCCACCTCCTATAATCTAGTTCTAGCAGTAGTATACAAGTCCTAGGAAGCTAAGAAGTCAAGAAAACCAAGCTAGAAGCCCTCTCCTATCTGTTACTTAGTCGAGAAACCCTAAACACCCGTAACGACCCACTTCTAGGTCACGTAAGCCTCTAAACTAGTTCCATAAGCTTTACTTCTGTACTAGGATAGTTATTAGGTGTATTAGATCACATTAGAACCCTTGCATGAGCTTTGATCACTAGAACTTGCTCATTTTTATTTTGAAACCCTAATATGAGTCGAATTCATGTTTTCATAGCATAAGCCCTTGTCATAAGCCATAAGCTAGTTTAGGCTACTTATACTAATAAGCAATAAGCTATAAAACTCTTTCATGTCATAAAAATATACTTTGGATGGTTTTTTTGACTAGTTTCGTAACGCTTTCCATGCATAGGGGTATATATTGTAACTTTTTGAAACTATTAAGTCCAAGGGCTGTTTTTGCCATTTTTTAGAAGTTATAAGTCTAAGGACCTATTTTGAAAAGTTTTAAAGGCTAAGGAAAAGTATATATATAGTTATTTTCATAAAGGACTAATTTCATAAAAGTTTATAACCTAAGGGTATTTTGTGTCAATTTACAAACTTAAGGGTCCTAATGAGCTATTTTCTATAAATCAAAACCCTATCTTTTTGTTTGACAATGTAACACAATATTAGGGAGCTTCATGTGAGGGGTTTCATTTGGGTATTCGTTTTGACGAGTTTGATGGGTTTACGATTTAAAGTGCCCTGTCTCCTCAAACGTTTACTACATGACCTCTGAATTATGATGGCACGAACGGTGTTACGTTATATCTAAATATAGTATACCTAGGAATACTTCTTAATAAACATAGACAAACCAATTAATACTTGACATACCGGCACATACACTACCTCAGGATACGTGAGTAAGCCGTCCAAATCCCTATCACACTTCCTGAACCTAGGTGCGTTCATAGTCTCAGTTTTTAAATGCTTTCTAAACCCGTGAGGGGGATACATGCTTTAAACCTTTTTCAACTATATGCGTGAGTTCGTAGCCTCACACTTTTTAAATCCCGTGAGTACATAACCTCACTTTTTAAATGCTTTCTAAACCCGTGAGGGGCATACATGCTTTAAACCGAATACAAGTATTTTCTTTGATTATTGCATGAGTACCTCCTATGCCACTATTACATAACAAATTTCATGAACCATAATCACTTGCGAGTGAACGGGAGTATAGTGAATAGATCTATTTGAAGTTTGACAACTCCTGTTGGTTTGCCCCTGACGGCTACCAATTAGCACTATACTTGAGAACTAAAAGGTTAACCTTGGCAAGTTAACCTTATATCCAGTTATGATTGGTCTGCAGTGCCATCATTGACTCAGACTATTAACGTGGGGTGTCATTAGCTTAGATGCAATAATACTATCTTTTACTACTTTTCCACTGTCCCTAGTGGAGCTTGTATTCAACCCTATTACTACCTAAACCTATGATCTCACTCAACCCTAGTGTTGACCTTTAAGCATGTTATCCCAGGTAACTAAGCCCCTTTAGGACTTATGGCACGGTGTGACACTGGACACGAGGACGTCCATACATGTTATCATTCATATTCTTTTGCTTTAAAACGTATCTCTGGGACCTCTCTTTTGGTAAAAGTATATCTTTTATTGTAAAACTCTGATAAATAAATGAATGATAACTCATTTTTTTCAAAAACGTCTCTTTTCGAGTCATTTTCTATTATCATGACTTTGTATCCATGAAGTAATACCCCAGATTTAATTCCGCTGCGATCTAGAAAAATGGGGGTGTTACAAATTGGTACCAGAGCCACATTTATAGAGAACAAGGTTTTTCCTAAACTATAACCACTTTTTCTAAAAAGGTCCTCCGTGCCACTTGAATCCCCACTGCATTTCCCGAATAGCCTTTAGGTTCCCCGAATGGTCTTTAGGATGGATTCCCCATTGCGTTCCCTGAATTGCCTCTAGGATAGTAGCGTAGGATATTGATATACTAAGTATATGCTTAAATTAATTTCTCCCGGATATTACAGTTAACCATGTTGTCCCCTAATCACCCTATCATCGTGTATGATACCGATGATGAGAATTCCTCTTCCGTATCAAATAGTTATGAATATGCCCCGGCTACACCGAGCTATTTTCTCCTGATTCTGATTCTAATTCTTTGGAGGGATTACCTCATAATCTTTTAGTTTCCCTAGCTTTATAACCATCCACGAATGATCCCTATATGCAAACATATACTAGTTATATGCAAGCATATAATAGTGATATCCCTATCGTTCCCTCCTTATCCCCAACCCCACTATCATATTCTCGAGACTTTTATGTTCCCGAATTAGTTTCCCCTCCTCGTAAGAAAATCCGTATTATACCCACTATCATATTTGAAATCGGAAGTAGTTCTTATAGGACACCCCTAGAGAGACACGAGGAACAAATAGAAGATATTCTAAATCACTTAGATAAGTTATCCCTAGAACGTATCGAGGAAGTAGAAAATAAGATTTGTAGTCTTAAGGGGCGAGTCATCGTTCAAAGGGACTTTGATAGGTTAGATAAGGAACTAAGAAAAGCCCGTACCCAGATCTTTAATTTACAAAAGAAACATAAGGGACATGATGATGAGGTAGTTTTAGCTCGTGTTAGGCTTTCCACTCTAGAAATGATAATTGAGGACATCCGAGAGAATCACCGATCAGATATAAAGAGTCTTTTAGATGCTATCCAGGAACTTAAGAACAATAAATGAACAACATCGGACTAGTAAACCACTAGAATTACTAGTCTAGAATCCTAAGTACATAGCCTAGTTACGGGATGTAGAAGTACTTGTCAAATTTTCACCCTGTAAGATAAATAGGCAAGTCGTTAATGAAGTTGTAGTTTGCCCATACCTAGTTTCATAAGTTATCATACTTCAGTATAATCTTAGGAATTACTAGAATCCCGAGCCTACCATAAGTCCTATACACCTAGACCTGGAACTTAGGATTGTTAGTTATGACCTAGAAAATAAGCAACTGACTTTACTTAGGGACACTGAAACTTATGACAATTTTCCGTCATCATTCGTAGGATCTTCTATACCAATTAGATTGATTATACAACCCGACTACTCCTTTTAGTAAATTACCTAGTTCGGCGAACCTTAACTCCCTATAGGTTATACCAATACCTTTAGATGGGGAAACGACCTTCTGAGGAACCTAATGAATCTCATTCCTATTAGAATAACCACCTCTGTGGAAAACGTAGAGGGGGTGAATACGTTTCCGTTTTAAACTTAAAACTTTGGTATCAAATATAGTATAAACCATTGCATTTGCTAATCTCGACGCGAGGATGCATTTAATGCATTACGGCATGTAAGGCCAACCCCTTAATATCACATAAGATTCCGTAAGATTAATGGTTCATTATAAATCAAGTTTCACCATTATTAGTCCGGTTGCTTTTTCTTGATCAAGCTTTTCATAATATGTAAAGTGTTAAATATAATTTATGACTATATGAAAGACCAAGTATGCATTTCAAACATAAATATCAACCACCTAGACAATCAACAATATAAAGCAAGAATAAAAATAAAGCGATAAGTAAAAGGATACACAAACCAACACGGGGATTTATAGTGGTTTGGTCACGAAGCTTCTCTTCGCCCTACTTTACTCCCCGAGTACCCGACTCGAGCGTTACTTCACTAGATCAACAAACTCCATTCTTGGCGGAGAAAACCTTACACAACGTCGCCTACACTTTATCCGGTACAAGGCTAGACACCGAGTTCTTCCACGAGGTAGAACCAAACCTATCACAACGTCGCCTACACTTTCTCCGGTACAAGGCTAGATAACGGGTTCTTCCACGAGGTAGAACCAAACCTATCACAACGTCGCCTACACTTTATCTGGTACAAGGCTAGATACTGGGTTCTATTACAAAGGAGGAACCATTAACCGACCAACACGACACATCTATGACACCCGTTATGTTTTGTGGCCCAACATAACAAACCTTGTGTTTTATGGCACAAACATATAAACCATCTAATCTAGTTATAGATACAAGAATATGATACTAGACAATATCCAAGACAATGTGTCTAATGGATATGAAATCCTAAACCAAACATCAAGAACACAAAGCATGATATAGTTAGTCTTCCATGAATGAAGATGACAAGTTTCCCAAGCTTGTTGTAGAAGATCTTCATGTGCTTGTATGCTTGTGATGGGTGATCACTTCAATAGGTAAGGATGCAAGATCTCTAGGCTTGCTTTGGAGGATCACTTCGGGAGTATGCTTACAACAAATGAAAGTTAGAAGCATTATGATCATATGAGATGAGGGTGGTTTACATGTTTCCTAATGATCTAAGTATATTAGAAATGGTGGAGAGAAAGTATGTGTGAAGGTGTGAAAATATGGTGAGAAGTGGTTTGTTATTCATAGGCAAAAAGACCAAAACAAGCTTTTTCCCCAAGGATCCCTTCTAAGAGGGATCTGCCCTTTGTAATCCGAGGGATCCGTCGGCAACCAAAGGGATCCGCAGACGCTCCTCATTATTTGGGTTATGGGTCATGGATCATGGGTCATGGGTAATAGACCTTGGGTCATGGGTACCCAACTAGATACAATGTATCTAGACCATGGGTTATGGACTTTGGGTCATGGGTCATGGGCATGGGTTATGAATCATGGTATTTACCAAACACATTTACTTATGTTTATGTATTTTATAAAATGTAAGTAACCAAGATTACTTAAGTGTTTTATAAAAATGATTTTAGTTTTATATAAACTATTTAACTAAACATGTTTAATGGTTTGTTAGGGGTTTAATCATAACGCAACATAACAAACATGTACGAACATGTGTTGTAGCATACAAGGACTTGAGTCGTCGAGAGGTGTTGAAAGTATGTTGAGACAAAATATAATTACAAGTAACTTATACATTTTACGTTATGTATTACAAGTTACATGTTTGTCATCAACAAAACAAACGAGAATGTATAGATTAAATATCGTAATATTTGCACTAACAATCTACCCCGTTTTAATGATGACAAAATATATGTAAAAGTAATAGATAGGTAAAATGGCAAAGTTACTTGTGTCCGTAGTTCCTTTACATTACCTTCTCCGTTTACACTCTTCTCCCCCTTTTGTCGAAACAAAAAAGGGTGTGTCCTTGGAGTTTAAACTTCATTTCTCCCAAGAATGGTGAGTTTGCATCATCCCTAGTGAAGTTAAATTGAAAACACCTTATTGCTCCCATTGTTGTACACAATTGGCACACCACGCCAATACCTTCAACACGAAACACTAATGGAGGAAGAGAAGAATTATCAACAAGATTCACTTCAGTGGTCTTGATGATGACGAAGCTTAGCAACTCATGACCTTGAGCTTGCACGTCTTCAAGAGGTGGTGATCTTGCCTTTAAGAGGAACCTAGAGAATCATACAAAGCAAAAAAAATACTTGGAAAGATCCTTTGAATTATAACCATTGTTGCCAACGGATTAATGGATCAAATTTTTAAGGCTTAACCTACATCAAGGTTAGTGTTAAGGAATGAAAATTTTATATGATGAGAAAGATATCTCCCTTTTGTTGAAACATAAAGGAATTTTGAAGAATGAATGTGTGCATGCTTCTCCTTGACGGTTGCTCCCCCTTGTTAAGGGCGTCAAGTATTTTAGGAAGCTAAGACGAAAGTATTGCAAAATTTGCAATGTTTTTGCTTTGACGAAAGCTCCCTTTTATTGAGGGCGTCAAGTGCTCCTGGTGTGTTTTGAAAATCTACAAAACAAAAAATTAGTGAAAAAAAAATATATTCGTCGTTGGACGAGTAAGTCATATGATGCACTTTGTAGATGATCGACGGAGGCTCCCCCTAGCTCGAGGGTGTCAAGAAGAACCTACAAAAAAATAAGTAAACCTCTTCCGAAGAAAAGTGTGCCATATACAAACCCATGTATATGAGTGAACCTACAAAAAAATTAGTGTAAAATTTCATCCATATATATACGAGAATCCCATACACATCAAAGTGTATATATATGAACCTACAAAGAAAGGATTAGTGTCAAAAAGAGAATAATCCTACTACTTGCATCATCGTGGTTGGTTTAGAGGTTGTAAGGTTGTTCAAGGTAAGAAAATAAATGTATTTGGGGATGAGACGCATTTCATTACAAAATTTACTTGGCTTTTGACAACATAGATGTTTGTGGAGGATGGTTGAGTGACCATGAATTGTAGTGGTAGTGAGACACTTGTAGGATGTGCTTGACATAAGTAGCTTGTGGTTTAAGGTTATGGTTGACACAAGAAGGATGTGGTAGAACATGAAACATACTTCATCATGTAGTTCATGAACTATACCTTCAACATGTTGACAATGATAACAATCTTTGTCATGGCTAGAGAATGGTGGTGGTAGGAAGGGAGTGTTTTGAGATGGAAGATTGGGTTGAGGTTCCACAAAAAAGAGGGGTTTTGTGGAGGTATGTTTGATGAATTTGGAGGTGGTTCAACTAAGGATGCTTGTGGTGGTAGAGAGGTGTCTATTTCCATGTGATCCGGTTGTTGATTCCTCATAATCCAAAATGGACTATTTGAGAGTGATGGAGAAAAGGATACCGGTGCTAGTGTTGTTTCAACACCATGGTTTTGTTGTTGAGCTATTCTCTCAATTGAGGAGAATGTTGGCAATGGTGAAGGATGAGATGGCCTAGAAGGAAAGTCCTCTAAATTGTAGAGGTGTGGAGATAAGAGTGGAGTGGTGAAGGATATGGCTCTAGGGACTAAGGGTGATGGTTTAGTGGAAATAAGGGTGTTTGGTTTAGGAGGTATATTAGTGTTTGGCAAGGGTAGTTTTGTGGGAACAATCCTTTTGGGGATTGGTTTGATCGGTTGAGTTGGTTGAGAGGGAATTCTAGCGTTTGTGGTTTTAAAGGGTGATGATTCGATTAAAGAGATTTCGTGAACAAACCGAGCAAGTTTCTTGGGAGGTCCTTTGGTGGATGATTTAGCACTAGGAGCTTTCCTCATGATGAGATGACTAATGGATAGTGAAATAAGGGATTTTAGTTGCTGAGAATGAGGTTGTAAGTGGTGATTTGGAAGTATTAACAAAGAGGTTTATAAAGGGAAGAAGTTAGTAAGTGAATTTAAGGCTTAAGCTACTAAAATCCTTCAATTTGCAATGATTTGCATGCACAAGAGTCAACTATTGAGTTGCACTGATCTAGGAAGTCAATTAAGACAAGGTGGAGTGTTCAAGTTAGCAAGGAGAGCTTGAAATAATTGTTTTAGCATAGCCTGTGCAGCCGGTTCCCTCAAATGAGGGATCCATCTAGGCTAAACCTAGGGATCCGGCTATCAACAGTCACATAAAAGGAAGATGATGTCTAGTAAGGTCTAATACCTACACATCTTGAGTGTTTTCAGTCTTCTCAGGTGTCTTAAATGATATGAGACTTAAATGATCAAGTGAAATGAGTGAGGATAGTTAATGATTGTCTTTTATGGAAAGAAATGGGGCTTTATGAGCACCAATGGATGATCAAGGATGACACTAAGAAATTTGAGAGTGTCAAGAGGAGTCAAATGATTCTAGAGATCAGATGGTTACTTAAAAGAAATTTGGAAAATTCCTTAAAAATCATAAGAAATGAAAAACAAGTTTTTGGCCTATTTTGAGGTAAAAGTGATTGAAATCAATTTGCTAAAATTGAGAGAAATATCAAACTAGGTGTTTTAAGATGTGAGTAACAATGTGTGAGCATTGGAGCAGAAATATGGTGAGTTTTGGTGAAGTGATAAATCAAAAGCACCTTGAATGTGATCCTAAGTTTAACTATGAGTGAGTGTGAGACCTACTGAGCTTGAGGAAGACTTAAGTGATCCTAAAGTATTATGTTTAGATAGTATAATAAGGTCGGGAAGTTTGGATTGATGCAAGGAAGCTAAAAGGAACTTCGTCACGGATCCCACGGATCCTTCACTGAGGATCCGTCTAGTTATATCCAAGGATCCGTGAGACAGGTTTCCTTAATAGAATGGTTGCAAAATTTTGCTCTATGTTTGAATTTTGATACTAATGATTTCTACAGCAAGCATACATGTGTACAAGTTAAGCATAGCAAGGAGAGCATGTAGAAATAACACAGAGGTTTAGCAAACTTAATAAGCACTATTCAAGAAGCTCAAAACAGATTTACGGTCTAGATTAGTGAATCATTTATACTAACAATGGCATGCAAGGTATGTGTCCAGAAAAAAAGAGCACGTGATGGTGTTCAAGACAAAAGAGTTGTGAGGTGCTAGTTTAGGACAATCTAGACTATATTTAGATCCAGAAGGTGGAGTTGTTGTTTGTGGAGATGAAGGAATTGTGTTTGGAAGAGTAAGTGTTAGATTTAGAAAGGCTTGAAGCAAGTACCATTTTGTGAGTTGGTTTTAGCTAAAAGATGTTTACCTATGTGTTGGTATTGAAGAGTAAGAATCACATGTATATGCGTCCTTAAGAAAGTGAATTATTTAGAAGGTTGTTTTGGTCAACGGAAGCAATGAACTATGTATAGTCATTATGCATGGTGATTAGCATACAATGAACTTCGTCCATGAAGTCATGTAGCTCTTCTCGATCAAAGCAAGATAATCACTTGATGAGGCAAGTGGTTGTGATTAACTAAAAGAAAAATCAACTTTACAACTTGTTTGATTAGTAATCCTAAGACAACACAAAGTATTTCCATTGTAAACTTACTTTAGGAAAACATAGGAGTATAGATTTCTCAAGTGAGAGAATGAATATGAGACTATTACTAGCGGTTCTCAATTAAGGCTAAACACGACCGTTTTTACGGGTGATTCCACATACCCAACTTCTATCAAGGAAGCAATTCAACCGTTAGGTCAAATTGAGTTTCTAATGCAATAAGTTCTCCAGTATTCATTCTCAAGTTAGGAAATTTTATATTCCTACAATGGCCTATCGAAGAGTAACAATGATGATACTTTGCTTCGTTTTTATTAATATTATGCCTAAAACAACTAAGGTGACGAAGGTGTCATGTTTAAATATAAAAATTTAAAGTTTTCCATATGGTGAACAAAAATGGTTGGATGAGATAGTTCAACATATGTTGTTGGAAAGCTCGAGTTTGGATTTTCAGATATGACCAATTATGTTTGCGTTTCAAAATACATTACTTGAGTATGTCGGATGAAATAATCAAGTTGTCAATCCTACTATGAAGTTTGGAAAGCGATCATGAAAAGGAAAACGGGAGAGTAAATCATCAACACAAGTGTAGGTTATGATTACATGTTTTTAGAGAACGACACAAGAAAATATGAAATCAAGAAATCATATAAGCATATAAAACATTTATGTTGCACACATGACAAACTCAATCAAGAAGCCATTTAGTATATTACATGTTTTAAATATTTTTCAACTTATATAACTTATCTAAGTATTTAAACTAACATTTTCGACACAACTAGATGTTATCCCAAACACTCCTTCAAATAGCACATTGATTAGTAAAATATTACTAAATCAACAAACAAGAGAATGAATAGCAAGGTGAGGAAACCACATATGTTATTCAATCAAACAAGCACAAAAACTATTTGAGATAAGCAAATAATCAAGTAATGCAAGGTAAGACAATTAATCATTTAGTATAGCATACGAAAGTTCTTTTTATCGCTTTGTGTTAAATATAAACATGTATACCAAGCTTGATTAGTTTCTTTTATATTTATAATTATGATCAAAACCTTAATTTCAAAAGAAGACACATTGTTATTCAAAGACGAAAACATCCGTCTCCAATTAGATCAAAAGTTTGTGCAAAAGTTATGACCGAAAAATGACTTTCGATTGTAAATCAATGATTATGTAAATTTTTGTTTCAGTTTATGAAATCATTTTTATATAAAAGTATACTCAAATACCTTTAAACGATAGGTGGCACGACTTCTACGGACTTACGGTTAATTAGTTATGAATTTTTGAAATTTAAGCAAAACCTGTCCTCTGTACGACGGATCCGCCCTTTGATAACAAAGGGATCCGCGGATCTGACACAAATTTACAAAAATGCATGTTTTGACTCGACGAAAAGGTTTAACCTTTGTAGACTTGTTAGTGAAGTTATATTACCCATTTTAATCTTTATTCAAGCTTGATTAACAAGATATCTAACAACAAAACTTCAAAGAAAAAAAAACAACAAACACTTTTCTTATTATATTTGACTTCACCAAAAAAATTGATACAAGGACCTTACTCGTTTTGAAAACCATTTGTTTTAAAAACTAGAGCCAACCCGCTCTGATACCAATTGTGGAAAACGTAGAGGGGGGTGAATACGTTTCCGTTTTAAACGTAAAACATTGGTATCAAATATTGTATAAACCATTGCATTTACTAATCTCGACGCGATGATGCATTTAACGCATTACATCATGTAAGGCCAACCCCTTAATATCACATAAGATTCCGCAAGATTAATGGTTCATTATAAATCAAGTTTCACCATTATTAGTCCGGTTGCTTTTTCTTGATCAAGCGTTTCATAATATGTAAAGTGTTAAATATAGTTTATGACTATATGAAAGACGAAGTATGCATCACAACACATAAACATCAACCACCTAGACAATCAACAATATAAAGCAAGAATAAAAGTAAAGCGATAAGTAAAAGGATACACAAACCAACACTAGGATTTATAGTGGTTCGTGTTGGATCGATAAGGGCTTAGCAACCTCGGATAAATCCTAAGTCACTAACAATGAAACACTGATATAACTTTACTAAGTATGCGGAAACTACTTCAATAAAGCTATGAAGAATAACTTTAACTTCAACGATTTTATTAATACTTTGAACCTGCTTGATACACAGATTCACTAACAACCCTAACAACTCTAATATCAAACTTGATAAACTCTAATATTCTCTCTAAAGTCGTATTCTCATAACGTATATCTAATGCCAATCTAGGGGTCCTTTTATAGGCATAAGGATAACCCTAGTCGGTTTACAACTCTAATCCTTGTACGACAAGTAATCTAAACTAAGAATATTCTAGAATAACAAAGCTTTCCATAAACGATATAACAGCTTTTAGCTTTGCAAGATATTGGATTTCACTTACATAACATAACGTTAACACACTAAGCACATAGATGATTTTAGAGAGAGAAAGTGGGATATTCTAGTAAGAGAAACTTGTGGAATATTAGATTACCAAAGAACATCCAACCCTCTACCTTGCAAGGTAGAGGGTATTTATAGATTCTGAGACTAAGCGACCTCTGACGGCTGTGGATCGGGGATACAATGGGTAAAGACCGTCCTTCCTCCACGGTGTTGCACTATACTAATCTCGCTACTACTTATTTAATAACTAACATAAATAGAGACAAGTCTGCGAGCTAACTTTGGCTAGATAATACTTGGGGTGACCGACTCTTTTACTTATGGAATTTCGATTCTAACAATCTCCCCTAAGGAGGTCACCCCATAAATTACATTGTGTATCCTAGCTTTCAAGTAAGTCTTCATTCATGAGCTCGTAGACTTCTTTTCAACAAAGTAATCAAACCAAGTGCATTTGTGGAGAGTGCAATATTGAACAACGAAATGAGTAATTCGTGGAGGTAGAGTGTCGATCCTTTGTGATTGTAAATTTGAGCCGACTTTTGAGATCATCGACTACTTAAAAATCTCGAGATATCCATTGTGGTGTTGGAATTTTGTGATGTTGTGACATTCGGACCGACATGCTCACATTACGGATCATGATATCTTCTCATCGAGTAGCGGAAGCTTTCGATGATTCATGATATTGGCGGCGTAGCGAAGCATGGAGTGAAAATATCGAGTCATTGATGCACTTATCATGATTTCTTGAGAGATGAATGTATTGTGTGAGCATGCGGCTATGGATTGACCGCTTCATTACGATCGGTTTGCAAGCGTCGGATGTACACACGTATAAAGCAGTTAGCAATAAAGCGTACAAAAGTGTCTTTGATCACTTTAGTTGAATTGAGGTACACGGCCCACGGTTCCCGTTGATCGATACAAATCTTGCTGTGATCGGTATAATTCGAAGAATTTCCTTGACGAGGGTTTCGCGGTTGCTCTAGTTGTTCTCAAACCGAACGTCTCAAAGAAGACAACACGGAGTGAGTGAACCGGTAATTTAAGTCCAGCGATTGATGAAAAGAGATTTGAAAAACAATCGTGTATTGCTCAATAGAAATTGTTTTGCAATACAACGAAGGTTTTATTGAAAATCAATTATCAATCATAAAACACCTTTGATTTGAAAAATTAGTACACGGTCGATGTGCTAAAGAAAAGAGTTATTAAGCACAAAGACCGGTTTTCAAAGGTATCCGTCAATCCATAACTGAACGAGGATTGATTCAAAGATTGAATCGCCCCATTGTTTACATTCGGTTGTCACATGGTTGATCTATATAATAGATCTCACATGCCACCTACCGAGGAGCTTGTTTGATGTTGGCTCGAAGGCTTTCCATCTTCATTGTGAATATGATAACACATCACTCGGATGTTACGGCAATACCACAAGGATAATCGTGGGACTCAAGATATAATCTCTCTTTCCACATTGTGTGAAGCAGAGAGTCTTCATTGAAAGTGTCCTAATGAGATTTATTGATGATCTCGTGGCTCTAGACTCAATTTGTGCATATTTGGATCTGTCTTGGGAGACTAGGGAGAGGTCTCCTTCTTCAATATCAACAATCTCTAGAGAAAGTCGATAGATAATGTCGGTTCCCGTGAGAATGAAACAAGTCCTTTTAAGAGGAACTTGAGTGGTTTGGAAAGTTGAAGTGCGGTCGTCCTTTGGGTCCATGACGTCTTGTCTTCAATACCGATGTTACCATCGGTAGCATATGAATTGAACCGGTTTACGCCTAAGGTTGAATATATGGAGGGCTATTTGTTTTCACCCTTTTCTCATTCAATTCTTTTAATTCTTCAACCCCTTGATTGCTTACGAGACTTCATAGCTAGAACCTTGTTGGGTTTATTCGATTACTAGCTCGGTCTCGATCCGCACTCTTCCCATATCTCATTTTTCTCCTTTTATCATCATACCTAAGAACTCTACACTAACTAGTGGATAGTCCACAGGTAGATCCTTCGGTTACGGCGGATCATGGGAACACATACCTAACCTTATCATCCTTATATCACCGTACATAAAGTAACGTTGGTCGGTGCATATGGTATTGTTCATACGCCATTGGAACCAATTGAAAATCATTTGAAAATCAATCCGGATACTTGTGATATATTATCAAGACATTTTGTACTGAATTGTTTTGATATTTTTAGAACAAGTGCTCCCCTCAACATGTGCATCAAATGTTTGAAATCGTTTTGCACATGGAGGCAAGAGGAAGAATTAACTTCTTTGAATACCATTTTCTAAAGATATCAACATCACTTCCCAAATCGAATCAAGTAGATAAAGCATTTTGGGAAGGATGAGATTTTCATGATTTTGCTCCCCTCAATATGTGCTTCTAAGTTTGAAAGAGGGTTTTGCACATCTTGGAGGAACCCTTTATGAAGTCTGAGACATGATCACCAAAGATTAGAAGCCATACAATCAAGGTACCTTAGAAAAATTGAAAGTTGTGTACCACGATGTCTTGAATTTGCAAAAAAATTCTCCCCTTAATATATGCTTGAGATTCGAAAATTGTTTAGCACATATTAGAGTAGTATGCACAAAAAATTGGTCATCTTATCTTTTAACATCTTTCATATTTATATCACATTTTCTCCCCGATCAAAATTTCAAATCCTTTGAGATTTTGGATCTCAAGTGATTAAATATGTATGAGACAAAATATTTGTTGGAGAAAAATGTGTCGGTTTTATATGATCGAAGTGGACAACACAGATGTTTCCCTTTTACAAGGAAACCACGATACATAACCTAGCACTATTACATGCATTACGAGTTGTTCACAGTTAGTACACCACATATTACACATATTTAAAACACAACATAAAATGCTTCCGAAGATGTCTTCATTCGGTTCTCGAAGAAGTTTGTAGTGACCACCGAAGCCTACCACCAACAAAACTTTCAAAGGTGCGGAAGATCCTTGAGTCTTGAGTCTTCGCTGATTGCGACAATGAAATCTTCACACCGCTTTTGTCATCATCGGTCAAAGGTAGTCTTTTCGGGACTTCATGTCAATTTTGATTTCTTTCACTCGGTGTCAAGTTCTTCTTCAACCAATTTGAGAGTACCATCACTAAACTTGTAGAGCTCACATAGTCGCATAAGCATCGAGACCCATATCTGTCGGTGAAGATGGCGGCTCTAGGGGTGTCAAGAACTTTGTATTCGCGATGAAATTCATGCCCAGTTGCATTCCATTGTGGACTTGTAAGGTTGATCTGGTTTGGTAGCTTTCTATGAAGTGAAAGTCCTCAACTCGTTTCGAATGACTAAGCCCACGATCCAAAGAGTGGCAGTGCAGAGAGGGCCTTTTCTCACGGACGGTAAATGCTCAAGGTGTCCTTGAAGATTCAAGAGATAGAGATCTTGAAATCATTTGGCGAGAAGATGTTTGAAGTCGTTTTCCTCAATAGTATACTCTTTGAAGTCGCTCTTTTAAGGACTATCTTCTTCAAATACTCATATCCATAGATAGGAAGATCTACACGAACAACACTTAAGATTTGCGGCTTTGATCGAACATCATTGCGTCTTTTATCGACACCATGTCTTTCGATGTAGAACTTCTTCTTTTGAACCACCGGTGAGAGATACCATATGAGCGGCAATATCATACTTTCGTTCTTCATCGACCCGAATTGATCGGGAACCATCTGTTCAAGCCCACGATCGAGTAGGTTCGACTTTCATCTTTGAAATTGATAGAGTGGTCTTCTTTCGTGAGCGAGCATCTGAGATAGTCAAGTCATGATTGAAGAAGAATTCGGCTGAATGGTCATCGACCGGGTTCACCACCAAGAGGAAGAGATTTGTTGACATTAAGCGGCGATTTGCTCACCGACTTGGTCATTCGACATCTTATGGCATTCTTCCATCGATATTGAAGATGATTTGCATCGAGTGGAAGACTTTGACAATTTCATAAGCTTGTCCTTGAGATCTCTTGGAGTTATGGATGAGATACTCTTCCGTTCACAAAACCATCTAATGAAGCTTCCCATATCACCGGTGTAGTGCGAAGAGAGTCTTGATTTGGAACTTCATAATTATTGGTGATAATTGATGCCCAATTGTTGTCGGGAATAATCGAGTCGAGACTACGGGATGGTCCATGTAGGTTACGGAGAAGGAGGTCTATCTTCAACAATGCAACTTTGAATTGTGTCCTTGAGCGTGCCACTCTGGATGTGCTAGTGCGATTCCCGACCATGTAAGCATCAAACCGGTCTTGATGGCTTAGGAATATGCTTTGTTGATGCATCATCTTCATCGGTTACGAATACGCCATGACGTGCGACTCTTCGTGAACCATTTGATCATCGGGAATAGAGGTGGATGTGGATGTGAACCTTGAATCAACCGTCGTCCAAGCGTGATTTCTTCTTAGTACTCTGTTCTTTTGTAGGACTTGATTGATTGGAAGGTTTTGGCGGTGATGATGGTGGTTGTGGTGGAGGTGTGTTGGTTGTCGTAGAAGATTTACGGCTCGAGATTCCGGCACCCCGTTGGAGGTGGAGGTGGATCTTCTGGTCTTTCCGTAGTGTTTCCAACACAATGGCCCTCCTTTTCTTCTTAGCTTCCTTTTCACGATGTCAATTAAGTCTTGTTCATGATTGTCGTACTTAATTGATTCTTCAAGTGCCTCATATAGCTTCTTGTGGACCTCATGCTTGTCCTCTTCAAAGTCATACATCTTTTCTATGAGCGGCTCTCATATCGGCAATAGGAAGGTCCTTGAACCGTCTAAGAAGAGGAGCTTCCATTGCCCATTCCACAACATCCTTAACTTCCCTTTGATGGCGGTTGCAACCCTTCATCGAAGTTGAGATGCTCCAATCTATAGACACGATCCTCAAGAGAATCAGATTTGGAAGTTGCCTTTCAAGAGCTTTATCCTTTTCTTTGCTCTGTCAGCGGTTGATCGAAGTGAGAATTTGAGGTGGTGGCGGTGGAGCATCCGTATCAACAAGCTGTAATGACCGGTTCGGGGTAAGTGAAGATGTAGGTGGTGTTAGTACAGTTGATTGAGCGGGTTTGGGAGGTGGAAGTTCGGTTGTGAGTGAAGATCGACATCGGAGGAATGGTTGATGTATCTTCTTGAATGTTGACCGTAAACATGGATTGTGCGATATCTAAGGGTTTGTCATTTATGTATTGATCTCAGAAAGTGAAATCGTATCGAGATCCTTAAGTGAAGATAGAGAGTTGGTAGGCAGATTTGGTTCATCCATCGCAAGGTCTCATCAGATCTTGTCTCAAGATTCTCCTGCGAGCCTTTTTGCAACAGAGCGTCAACATTCTGACCAGACTGAGTCTCACTTAGTGTAAGAGATTCTTTAAACGTTTCAGGTACTTTGTCCAATCCAGATTGTTCTTTAGCAGGAGATGATTCAGTTCTTCTCTTTAGCTCATATTGATTGGTGGTGCTTGATGGAGATGATGAGATCGTTAAAAGCATGTGAGCGGCTTGTTCAGTTTCAACGCTAGCAACCCCTTTTCCTTTGTCTTTCGTGTTTGATGTGGATTGCTGAGGCAATTGATCAGGTTCTCTTAACACAATTCCTCCAACTGGGGCTTTCATATTCTGACTCTCTAGGCTCTGCTGAATTCCAAGTTCCAGAGCAGCATCATCATCATCAACTACCTTGGTGCTATCCCTTACCCCCTCAGTATTTTCATCGATTTCCTTTTCCACCTTCTTCTTCTTTTCTTTATGCTTTTTGGATGAGGTGTCTGACTGTTGTGATCTTTCGCGTCTCTTTTTGGGAAGAGAGGCATAAGATGCCTTTGACCCAGAGATGGGCTTGGGAGCATTGGGTTGTGAGGGAGTGGGTGTGACATTAACAGATGATCTGGCAACAATTTTCATGAACTGTTTGAAGTAGTCCCTTTTCTTGATATCATCCGTGAGTAGAGTATCAGGAATTAGTAATCCAAATATTTCTTTATCCTTACCTCTAGGAACATATTTGGGTTACCTAAAACAAATTCATCTTACGCTTTATGTAGAGTTGATTCAATCCTAGGATTGAAGTTGTGAGTTTGTTGCGGTCTTGGATAACAAGCTTTGAAAATCGATCTTGGGAATCACAAGCTTGTTACATTTCTTTCGACCTTGAGCTTTGTTACGAAAATTTGTTCTATCGAGATATGAATGTGTGTATTGATAAAGAAAATTCTTCCCAAATACGATCGAGACATTCACATCAACCCTATTGACAATACCCATAGGATTTGCAAGATGGGAATTCTCACTTTATCGAACCACGATGTTTTGCGGATAAGCACAAGTTGAGAATAGTTGTAATAGCTCTCGGGGTTGATACATGTGTCCGGTGATGATGTCGGAAGCCCTTAAGATCTTTGTTACGATAACCCAAACCAATTAGAAAGACAATTAGATCGTCAGCACCAGGTGGAGATTCGGAACGAAGGTTGGGGTTACATGGGGTGATTCCAAGAGCCTTGCTAAGAATGGTTGAATCAATCGTGAACTCCCTATCATCCAGTTTGCAAGAGTATTGAGCTGTGATTTTGTCCCATTGAATGGTGTTCCAGAATTGTTGAATGTAAATGGTAGGAATTGAGCATTGCTTGGTAATGGCACCGAAGAAGTTAGTGTTCTTGAGGATATCAATAGACACTTTGAGTATAGGATTTTGTTGCAACTTTTGTAGGTCCACGAAACAGTTACTCTTTCCAATATCACCCATTGACTCCTAGGAAGGATTTCTTCGTGCGAGAGAACTTTGGGTGATGCCGAAGG
The DNA here is from genome assembly GCA_022545495.1 of Chrysanthemum lavandulifolium. Lineage (NCBI taxonomy): Eukaryota > Viridiplantae > Streptophyta > Magnoliopsida > Asterales > Asteraceae > Chrysanthemum > Chrysanthemum lavandulifolium. Next base: position 87,107,214 of record CM040245.1, on the reverse strand, counting down.
GTAACGTTCTTATCGAGGATTGAACTTGCCATTGATGATGCGAGTATACATACAATCAACGATAATGATTGGGAGCGAGTTAGATAATAAATGATTAGTGAGACAACATTGAATACACCATTTGATACAGTTATCACGAGGCGAGTTGTTAAGGAGTTAAAGGTTAAAGCGCACATTTGCAAAGAAATAATGTCATGAACCAAGATACAAATGTAGAAGTGATATAGCAGTTGAATGAAACAAGATGTAACATTGAATAGCCACAAGGAGTTCAAGAACAACTTGCCTAAACAAAATGTTATAGCGAGGTTACAAAGAGTAAGTTGACAATACAAGTTGTTACGAAATCACGAACCAAGATTGTAAGCATGAGATTATCCTAGCAAATTGCCTTTAAACATTTTAATAACCCTAGACCACGAGAAGAAAAACCCACCAAACAAGTCTCAAGACATAAATGATCAAGTCGCCAAAGCGGACTAATTTGCTACATGAAAGTGAACTATGTCGCTAACTTGTAAAGACAAGTCGCCATCACCGATTACCACGGTCAAGTCGCTACCGGTTTACTCTCTAAGTCGCTAACTTGTAAAGACAAGTCGCCATGAGCGATAACATAACCAAGTCGCTACAAATCATTTACTAAGTCGCTAACGTTACTAATTAGCTAACTCGTAAAGACAAGTCGGCGATAATAAAGATACAACTAAGTCGCTACCCAGTCGCTAGAAAGTAATTCACTTAGTCGCGCGTGACTTAGTCGCTAAGTTGAGTACCAACTCGCTACGATGAACATTTAAACTAACTCGCTACCAAGAACAGTGTTAAGTCGCCATCAAGAACAATTTATCGCAACAGTTAATCAACCCAGACCAACACACTTTAGTCGCTATCTTGAGCAGACTTAACAGATCTAACTCGCCATGATGAACAGATAACCTAAAACGCTATCAAGAACAATACCTAAGTCGCTAACAGGAACAATTATCATCTCAACAAATAATCTACTCAAACCACCAATCATACAACACCAGTTCATGGAAACACATTATCAAACACTCAAGATCGGTTATACCAAACAATTAATACACTTGCAACATCATCATTACAACAAAACACGATAACATGATAATTCGAACCTAGGTGGGAATCAAATGTCACGATTCACGAGCTCGTAGGGATGCGGTTAAAAGGACGAGTTAGACACCCAACACAAGCGCGTATGTAAGAACAAATAATGAGAGATTAGAATCATACCACAGTTAAGTCGCTAAGCGAATGTTTTAGGCGAGAAGGAAGAAAGAGAGAAAAAAAAAATTTATTTAAGAATTATATAAAAAATGCTAAGTCGCTAGGGGTATAGGAGGAGACTTTGGCAAATTGACACAATCGGTCCCTGTGGTTTAGAGGCAAGTGTGGTAAGTCGCTATCAAATATTTTATGACTAAGTCTCTAGTGTTTTTAACAGTAAGTAGCAAACATGGTCATTAAATGGTGTAATTAGATCATATTCTGCATATAAGATATAAATAATCCATAGCCATAACATAATTATCAGATAGAATAGATAATCACAATGATAACCATGAATCAAATAAACATTCAATGCAAAGCACTCAATACATAGGTACACAAGGATAATCACAAAAGCAAGACACGACCACAACCTACAACTGAGAAAAACACCATAACGGATAATCACAAAAGCAAGACACGACCACAACCTACACAGAGCAAACACCATAACTTGACCTGAGCGGATAGCATAGATAATCAAGAAAAACTTATACACAAAATATCTCCCCCTCAATCAATGTCAACAAAGACTATTGATTGACATTAACCAACCCGTTTTTTTTTTTTTTTTTTTTTTTTTTTTTTTTTTTGAAGATATTAGATGTTCGAACTTCATCTATGATCCCGTATCATTATTGAATGATATTTCTAGGATCGTAGATGTTATCGATGACAGCTAATAAATCTTTTATTAGATGGACGAAAATGACAAAGTTAATAAAAAATTTAATTTAATTTTTTTTTTAAATATATACACATATATAACGGAGCGAGTCATGATTCAAGATGAATAGGAGTCAAAGTAATAGGTACATTAGTTGTGGCATGCTATAGCTCTGAATAAGCCATGTTCATTTCGATGGAAACCAAGTCATGATGTTCTGATTGAGTTTAGCATTGTACACGAAAAAGGCGAGAGCACATTGTCTTTGAAGCACATGTAGAATTGCACATAGAAGGGTTAGTGACATGTTTAATCTCACATTTGGATGCATCACGGTATAACACAGACGTATCATTAATGGGGATCCTATTAGGTTCGATATTCTTGAAGAGTTTTCTGTGGGAATCCATTTGAGGCATGATCTAGGAATGTAAGTTCGTTTAAGTCTGTAAACTTAAAAATCGCGGTGGGAATCCATTTGAAACAAGCTGTTAGTTGAGCGAATGTGTGCCTGACCTTGTTTTGACTATTTGTCTTTTGTGATTAGAGTATTTCTTAGGGATTGATCGGTCAAATGATGTTTTGCATGAGAGCTAGTTGTACTTTTGTATTTCGATCTTAGAGCATTGAACATAAATCGAGGTTTGAGATTCATCATATCGAATTAGGCAATGAAGTGGTGGTTTTGACAAAGCGAAATATTATCAACTTGGGAGGTAAGCCTAGATTTCGATGGTTTAACTCTTTCGGACCTAAAGGCATTAGGTTGTTTAATAAGCTGTTCGTTTCGAGTGGTTACGAACATTTGACTTTCCCAAAGTTGAAGGTTTTGCAAACTTAGTGTTCTTCCTATTTCCAATAGACTTCCTAAGCTCATTTTTAGGGCAACAATATTGAAGCTCTTATCACGAATTTGGGCTTTGAGGTCATCAATGTCTTTCATCAAGAGGTTAGATTGATTGGCTAACTTAGAATTTGTTTCCTCGAGGTTCTTCCTTAAATGCTCATTTTCTCTTAGAAGGTTGGACACACATAGAGCTAGTTCGAATTTCTAGATTCTAGTGTATCACTCATCTCATGTGATCATGTTTACGGACTTACGAAGAAGTAATTTGATTGCCTATGGTGAATCTTTGTCACGAATCGGGATTTTAAGCGATTAATTTCAAAAATTCTCGAAATTCGGAAGTTCTGATTAGCACAAGGTTTTTGCATAAAGATTTCATCCTTTTGTTGTATTTCACTTTGCAATGAGATACAATGTTTTCAAGAATTGAAAATTTGTTTGAAAGCTCATCATATACCCTTTTTCAATCATGTTATTAGCATTAGATTCGAGCACAACCAAGATCGATTTCATGATGTTATGTTCGAGTAAGAGTCGGTACCTTTACATGAGAATTTATGTGATCGATTAAGTGTACCTTATCGATTGATACCTTTTCGACTACGAGTATTTGAGATCGATCTTGTTGTCTTCATCCCTTTTATTACGGTGAGATTACGCAATCGGTGTCATTCATTTAGTTCAAGCGGTATATTGCATGACTTGTCACAATCGTTCCATAGTGTCTCTTGACACCCATTCAATTCATTCGACTTATTATTCTCTTTGTAGCTTCCTTGATGTATGTTTCCATATTACTCATAAGTTGAATAAATGAGTTTACGAACTCATGAATTTCCATTCCGTGTGTTTCTTGAATGATATTCGGTCATGTTGTCATCAAAATCGAGGAATATTCTCCCGGATAAGTGGTGAAATTGATTGAAGATAGTCGAAGAAGCGGCATGAGAATCATCGGATGAGAACTTTTCTTTGGTAATTTGAATCCTCGGTCGTTCTAAGTTAAGTAAGCAGATCTTGTTAAAGTGGGAAAATCTCGACGAAGGATAGCACAACTTGTTCGATCCATAGTTGTAGATAATGATGGTTTGAGAAAGTGACCGAGATGTTGAAAGGGCTCTTTGGTGCATTCCATTTTCTTAGCATCATTTGCAAACATTAAGAGTGACTCATTTGAGTTGTTTTGATTAATCGATGCTGGAATCATTAAATGTAGAGCATTCAGGGAAGCATCCTATTTCACTATTCTGTGCGGTGTCATAGAGAGCAAGTACTTTGGTGATTAAAGGATCAGTGATGAATGACATTGTGTTATTTTGAATTACTACCCCAAGGTATTGAGAATTCCAGTAGCTAAATACCAAGTATCTAAGATGTTAGTATCAAATCGCTAACCCCCCAAGTCGCTAGGGATTTAGAACCAACTCGCTAGCAACTAAGTCGCTATATTCCCAAGTCGCTAAATCAACAGCCAAGTCGCTAAGTAGCAACTCGCTAATCCTCTAGTCGCTAGCAAGATTTTGGCAGCAATTCGCTAAGATTCAAGTCGCTAAAGAATCAAGTCGCTAAATAGCAACTCGCTACTGACCAAGTCGCTAACACCAAGTCGCTACCCGTAGTGGAGAGTCCACTACTTGTACTATTAGTCGCTAGGCCTAAGTCGCTAGCTCCAATAACTGCAACTCGCTACAAACTTGTAAAGCAAGTCGCTACTAAGAAACATAATCCGTAGGTCAAGTCGCTAGCAAGAAAACTTCACAAACATCACTTTTCAATCCAAAAACAACCCAACCAAGATGATTCAAGCTTACCAAATGGAAACCTAAACACTTATGATGATTCTAAACATAAAAGTACAAACAAAATCCAAGCTTTAACACAAGAAATCAACCAAATGATGCACAAACCACTAAACTTTTCAAACTCAAAACCACCTAAAACCACTAGAAATCCAAAGATGTGCAAGATATGATCTAACCATGGCTCTTGATACCAATTGTAGAGTATTGGATTTCACTTACATAACATAACGTTAACACACTAAGCACATAGATGATTTTAGAGAGAAAGTGGGATATTCTAGTAAGAGAAACTTGTGGAATATTAGATTACCAAAGAACATCCAACCCTCTACCTTGCAAGGTAGAGGGTATTTATAAATTCTGAGACTAAGCGACCTCCGACGGCTGTGGATCGGGGATACAATGGGTAAAGACCGTCCTTCCTCCACGGTGTTGCACTATACTAATCTACGCTACTACTTATTTAATAACTAACATAAATAGAGACAAGTCTGCGAGCTAACTTTGGCTAGATAATACTTGGGGTGACCGACTCTTTTACTTATGGAATTTCGATTCCTAACATTGTCACACTCCCAAAGTGAGCTTCTTCTTCTTTGTTTCAACCATTTTACCTTTGCCTTTGTCTTTAGGAATGGAATTCTTGGATTGTTGTTCATAGCATACAACATCACTTGATAGATTTTATATTGAGCGACCTAAAGTGTCGTTTGTAAAATACATCGCTTGATTTAGATATAAAATGTTCTTGAAGAGTTACAATTATCTGCTTTGATAGGTCCCAAATGATAGCATCATACACGATTATATTGCGGAAAAATAAGTTTGACATTTATATACAAGTCAAACGATGTTTTTAAAGTATATACAAGTCAAACATGTTTTGAAAGAAATGACGCGATATAAGTCGCCGCGACTCTTAAAAGGTTCCTAACCATGCCATGATGAGTATGTCTAGTTACCGAAAATACATTGCTAAAACGGTCAACAATAATGTTGGTGAGAAATCATAGGTTTATGAAAATGAATTATACGACTACACAAGTATAGATAATGTATGACAATGTCGCCATAAAAAATGTTACAATTGCTATAAGTCCATGACACGAAACTAGATCGACCATGATGTTCGCCCCAACAGAGTGTTTGCCAAACAACTCAAATAATGTTATTAAATGATATGCATCCGTATGACTAGTTGGGATCCACCAACCCGGATGGAGGAGTCACCTCGATAGATCTATCCACTCACCCTCGCTTCTATGAAATTAACGGTTCATGTAATATAATGGGGACATTCAATTGGCATGAGGTAACTTAAGCAATGTAATGAATTTGATATACTTGGTATCGTAATAAAATGATGTGCAATGTATTCTCCCGTAAGTTTGAAAACAAGTATTAAATGTATACAACGGGCTATGAAAACTCACTTGATGAATTGAAGTGATGACAAAAGTGAGTACACCGAAATGTAGCGTGATCTCTAAACCGACCTATTATGAATGATATGATATGTAATAAGTCATGATGTAATGTTATGCATGCGATTCGGATGATATTTATACCACTTATGAATTTTTGAAAACAATACTTCTCATCGAAAATGAAATCTTTTAACGTCTTGACCATTTTTAAATTACTTCACATGTATTTACATTGAAATGATATCCGACGATAATCATTTAGTGACTTGTTGTGAAAATATTACTTTTCGTCGTAAAATAATGTTATTGAAATTTCCATGAAAATGACAAAAACGGCTTCTAAAAGCTAGTTGTAAAATGGTGCACGTCGAGCGTTAGGAAACGAACTCAACGGTTTTGGGAAGCTCGTATGATAATCTCAAAGTTTTAGTACATGAGTTTTCATCCTAGAGGTCTCGAACATAAAGATAATAGAGGTTAAATATGGTACTTTTAGTCCAAAATATAGTTTAATGATGGTTTTTCGGCAAAGTTTGAGCGACCGTAATTAATTCATTACAACTCCGCTAAACAAACAATTGGACATTTTGGAAAGTATACTTGGCGATTTCACTTTTACTAGAAGACTTCTCTTCATAAAAAGTTCTAATTCAATGTTAAAAACGACCTTTTACTTGGGACTAGTTTTTGCCGCAAAACTTGTTTATTAGAAATCAAGTTATTGTTTTTCTTATATGATAATAGTTACGGCAACTTTTATAAACATGTGTAATTTAGTCGTTACAATTCCGTTTTCTACGTTTTAAAGATCCTTAACTTCATATCGAAGTATACTAACATATTTTTAACAAATCGACATAATTTACAACGTCCAAGCTTCATTTTTGACTCGTACAAAACAAATATAGATTGCTGAAATTTTTCAGGATTTATTATTTTTCGTCGCCAAATTGAAAAATTCATAACTTCTTCGTTATAGCTCCGTTTTAATCCGTTCAAGCGCCACGGTTTCGTTTTAAAGTATATTTTCTAAATATCTAGGCCAAATATTTTTGTTCACTGTCGGATTTTCCAGAATTTGATTTTAAGGACAGACCCTTTTCAAAACGTGTCGAAATGAGTTTTTCTCGCCAAACCTATTCTAACCCATTCAAAACAACTCCAAGCTATTCTAATCCTACCATACACCTTCTTAGGGTGTCATGGGTTCCTAGACATCACCAAAACTAAAATATAACAAGGAGTAATTATAGGATGGATTATATATATTTAGCACATAAAACCTTAAAACCTTAAAATGGTATAAATATCATGAGACTTGCATGTTTCTCAATAAAATGATATGACCATAAAAATGAATATGAAATAAAAATATGACTATGAATGCTTACTAGTGATATGATGAGGTTTAATGGACAAAAGGTTTTCCTAATCACTTGAGGTTTGTATTACAAAACCTTGCAACAAATGATACTAGTGTTTAAATAAACTTGACTTGTAAACTTGTAAATGCTCTTTATCTTGGTCCCTTGGCTGCGTGATATTTTGAGAGAAGAAGAGATGGATATTGGTCTTCTTTTTTTTGCAAATGAAAGGAATGAAATGAAAAATAATTTGTATACTACTTGTATGAGATATTTTGCAAATCTCTTGATGATTCACCCTTGTGTCGACAAGGGTGTGAATCATGTTTATGTTTATTTTTTTTTTTTTTTTTTAATTTGTATAAGTGTAAGTATTGTAAGATTTTGTAAAATTTAAATGAGTTAAGTGGTAAGTTGTAGCATTTGTAAATATTTAGGGTAGCGTTGAATAAAAATAAATTTTCACGGTCAAGTTAAAATATTTTTAGGTCATAAAATTATAAAAATACATTCCTTGCAAAATTTGAGTGATATAATAATAATCGTGTCGAATTTAAGAAAACGTCGTAATTATATAAATACAACAATTTAGTTACAAAATAAATTTAAAACACTAGGTAAACTCATAATATTATTTTATAAACTTAATATGAGTATAAAATATATTGGAATAATTTTTGGAAGTAATGGATCAATTGTCAAAATAATTAATTACGCGATAACGTTTATTTAATATAAAAATTATCGTTTAATGTAAAATGCAAAACCATGCATGAACTAATATGATGAAAATGATGATAATGAAATGTAGACTAAACTTAGTCTATATGAAATGACCTCGATGATATGATCATGAATTCACGGCTAAACCATTACGGTTACGTGAATTTGATGCTCGTAAACCTAGTTCACGATAAATGATAAATAATGAAACATGAGTAATGTTTTGAGAATGATCCAAAATACGAATTGTCACATTCGCCCAACCAAAAGGAATTCATCCACGAATTCGGTCCTTGTTGGGTCCTACGGTGTTGTCGGTGAAAAGATGAGGATATTTGAGTCGCATTGGTTCGTCCAATATTTTTCTGAATCGCACTACGCCTTTCAAAGGCAAGATTTTGAACATCAATTTATTACCAACTTGAAATTCTAGTGGTTTGCGACTTATGGAACATACTTCCAATATTTTTCATCGTATAACGACGTAGCCTATCAAGCTATATGTTGTTTCTGTATGGCGATTCTTGACCTATACCATTTATTTGTTGTTTCATGAATGATTTATGGGCTAGTGAGTTGGACTTTCCCGATTTTGTTCCGTGAATAAGTGATTGACACCTAAATCGAGAGTGCCTCAAATGGTGTCGTTAATATGTTCATGTAATTACTATTGTTGTAAAACAAGCGGTTCGATGAAGTATGACTTGCCTAATCACTTCTAGAAAGTCACACATGCTTGAGCATATCTTCTAATGTTTGAATTGTCCTTTCACTTTGGCCATCGGTTTGTGGATGATATGTTTGTGCTCATGTCTAATTTTGTTCCAAATGAATCTTGTAATGATTTCCGAAGTTTGAAGTGAATCGACTATCTCGCTCGGAAATGATAGAAATTGGTGCTCCATGCCTCGAGACTATTTCCTTGACATAAAGTCTAGTGAGTTGTTCCATGGAATAAGTCTCTCTAATTGGTATGAAATGGGCTGATTTGGTAAGGCGATCAACGATTACCCATATAGCGTCGTAACCTCCCGATGTCTTAGGAAGTTTCGTGACAAAGTTCATCGTAATGCGTTCCAACTTCCATTGGGAATTTTGGTTGTTGGAGTAATCCTGAAGGGTTCTGATATTCGACTTTTACCTGAGAGCAAGTAAGGCATCTGCTAACGTACGTGGCAATTTCTGCTTTCATGATCGGCCATCAATAAAGTTTCTTGAGATCATGATACATCTTATCAGAACCTAGGTGAAAAGAATACTTTGACTTATGCGACTCATGCATAATCAATTCTCGCATCCTGCCATAAAATTGTACCCACATTCTATCCTTGAAGCATAATACTCCATATGCTCTCTTTACAAAGCCATTTGCATTTTCGGGCATACCATAAAGCTTTTCACTTGGTCGGTTTTCTTCCTTAAGTGCCTCGATCTGTGCCTCCAGTATTTTTGATGGTAAAGGTGAACTGATCGTCATTCCTAATGATCTTACTCTTAAAGGTTTGGGTCTTTCTTTCCGCTAAGAGCATCACCACAACATTGGCTTTTCCGGGTGATACTTGATTTCACAATCATAATTCTTGAGTAATTCCAACCAACGACGTTGCCTCATGTTAAGTTCCTTCGATCAAGAACATATTGTAAACTCTTGTGGTCCGTAAACACTTTGTGCACTTTGTACCGTAAAGGTAGTGTCTCCAAATCTTAAGTGCAAAAACTACGGCCCCTAACTCAAGATAATGAGTGGTGTAATTCTTCTCATAGACCTTAAGTTGTCGAGAAGCATACGCTATTACCTTCTCGTTTTGCATTAATACAGCTCCAAGCTCTTTATGTGAAGCATCGCAGTATACAACGAAGTTCTCAATTCCTTCGGGTAGTGCCAAAATTGGCGCACTGCAAAGCTTTTGCTTCAACAACTGAAAAGTAGCTTCTTGTTTCTTTCCCCATTCATACCTCTTGTTTTTCTGTGTCAACTTGGTCAAAGCTTTAGCTATCTTTGAAAAACCTTCGATAAATCTTCGGTAATACCCGGCAAGTCCTAGAAATTGTCGGATTTCTGTAGGATTTGTTGGAGTAGTCCAATCTTTTACGGCTTCAATCTTTGCAGGGTCTACTTGTAATCCTTGACTATCAATGACATGACCAAGAAGTTGTACTTTACGGTTCCAAAAATCACACTTTGAAAATTTGGCATACAACTTCTCATTCTTGAGTAGTCCTAAAATCGTTCTTAAATGCCCTTCATGCTCTTCTTTGCTCTTTGAGTAAATCAATATGTCATCGATAAACACTATGACAAATTTGTCCAAATACGGTTTACATACTCTATTCATGAGATCCATGAATATCCGCAGTGCATTAGTTAATCCGAATGGCATTACTTGAAACTCATAATGACCATAACATTTTCTAAACGCTGTTTTGAATATCCACCTCCGCACTCTAAGTTGATGGTAACCCGATCTTAAGTCAATCTTTGAGTAGATACTAGAGCCTTGTAACCGATCGAACAAGTCGTCGATTTCGGGAGTGGTAACGATTCTTCACCGTTAACTTGTTCACTCTCTATAATCTATACACATTTCGAAGATCCATCTTTCTTCTTCACAAACAAGACCGGTGCTCCCAAGGCGAGGAACTTGGCCTAATGAATCCTTTGTCTAAAAGTTCTTGCAACTGATTAGACAACTCTTGCATCTCCGATGGTGCTAATCGATAAGGTGCTCGCGCAATTGGTGCAGCTCCAGGCACTAAGTCAATATGAAATTCTACTTGACGTGCCGGTGGTAGTCCTGGCAAGTCTTCAGGAAAGACTTCAGGAAATTCTCGAGCAATCGGTACATCCTCAAGTCGCTTCTCCTCCGACTTCTTCTCGGTTATATGAGCTAAGAAAGCAAAACAACCTTTCTTTATGTACTTCTCCGTTTTGATGCATGATATAATACTGAGTCTAGTTCCACTTCGTTCCCCACGAATGATCAAAGTTTCGCCATTATAAGGAAGATGAACAACTTTCTCATCACAAATGATTCTCGCACGATGTTTGGATAACCAATCCATTCCTATGATGACGTCGAAACTACCAAGTTCTACAGGCATAAGGTCTATATTGAAGGGATGATTTAGAAAATTGAGTGTACAACCACGGACAATGGTGTCGGTGCTAATTAAGTTACCATTAGCTAATTCAATGTGGTATAATGTGTCTAATGTGGGAATTGTTCTCTCGCTCTAACCATTGAGCTGAGGATAATAAGCGGTAATCATGTACTAGTGAATTCCAAAGGAATCTTAAAATGGTTGTCAGAAGTCTAAGGTGAATCGAATAGCTTGTAATAGGTACAACCTGGATTTGATACCACGTGTCTCAATCCAAATTTCAAAATGTTAAATCATCGAAAAGGACCTTATTGAAAAGAATAGATTATGGGTAACAATTGTGATTCCTCGCGTTTCTCGTTCCAAATAATGTCATGATTTGAATCTTACTTGCCTAAGGCGTTTAGTCCCCATGACTAAAATGTTTATGGTTTGATTATCGAAGTGTTTCCATGCTCTATGTTGTAAAGTCACAAAACCTTAAATATTTAAGTAATGTAGTATTGTGATTGGTTTTCAAGACTCGTCCGATATTGAGTGATTCTAAAATAGTTCATCACTAGATTGTCCTCATGTCCGTAAAACATAGATATCGATGATACTATACCGAGGAATGTTTGTTCTAATCTCACTTGTAGATGGAAAGTCATCTATTGTCCAATATGTTCAAACTGTTGCATCTCTCGGATATAGAAGTGAGGTTACTTGGAATTTCTAGGAACACAATGCCTTAGAGGAAGTTTATATCATTTCCTTTAAAGGAAACTCATTGTAGGGAAGTTCAAATATTGTTGAGGCCATGTTTAGTGAAATGTTCTGTAGTCCCAGTTAGAAGATTTGGTTTCTCCCTATAATGTTGCTTAGTGTGTATTCGCTTCGTACTAAATCTTGTAACTCGGTCTAGCTAGTACTTTTGAAATGACATAATTTGACTTCTAGTCCAAAATAGTGGTTCGGAATGTCTTGTCATGTCTTAAGATTTTTATTGAGTTTTGAAAGATCTCGCTACCTACTTCTAGTCCTAGAATGCTTTCATTGTTTTCTTGTGTCGAGGAATCCTCCTCATAGATTGTATAGAAAGCCTTTTCTAAAAAGGTCACTCGTCAAATTCTAACTTATTGGTTGAGTGAGGGATGAATGGCGTGAGCATCGATAGAGTGTTATTAAAATATATGTTTATGAACAATTTATATGATTACAAAGTTTTGCTTTTGAATGAAGATTGTCTTAAGAAATTTGAAATGATACTTGTTTCTTTCATGACATAATTCTTCTGAATTATACATAGGTGATCGTGCCATGTATAATCAAGGACAAATGATGTGATGCTTGGTTTTGTTGAAATGGTATTATGTTCCTCCAAGTTTTAGATGGTATTCAACGTTTTGTTTTGTAAGATAATGGCTCAATGATTTTTCGAGTAACATGAAAATCGTTTCGCATGAGGGTATTAAATAGTTGATAAAATGATGAAACCAATTGATAAGTTGGTAATAAAACAACTTGCTTTAAAACTTTATGAAACAACGTTTCTAAGATGGTGATAAAATAGCTCGAAATAAATTTAAGTGAAATAATGTTATGAAATGGTAGCAAAATAACTTGAAATATAATTTGAGGAATGGTTTGTAGGATACATGGGAGAACCTCGTAGAGTGGTAATAGTCTCCTAATTGGTCAAAATAAAGTTGGCCTAACCCTAGTAAGATAGTGAGGTATTGTCGCAAAATGATTGAAAATTGGGCAATTGGAATAAGGAATGAAATAAACTAAGGTTGTGATTATCGTGGAGATAATAAATGATAAAGATTACACTAAATAGAAATGTACTTATTATACATTCTGTTGATGGTCTAATCATGTCTCAAGTGTAGGAGCAGTAGGCTGTCTAATAACAATAGCTTTGAAACTCTCACATTCCTCAATTCTATAAGATAGTGTAGTTTCTGTAGTCTTAGTGATAGATGGTAGTAGTGTGTCAAATCATGAACGCTTCCCTAGCGGCAAATCAAATGTATGACTAATAGGTCCACTAGGACTAAGCTTGTAAGTCCTACCAAATGGTATGATCTGTCTCAACAGAATGATGAAAATTGTCCTGATCCTACGGTGAATCAATAGTGATCGCGATGGTGTAAGTGCAACCGTCCTCCTAAAGGGTTCGGTCTCATCAACCGATGTTATCGGTGTTGAGTCAAGCGATGTTAAAATTGTGATAGGGAATGACGGGGCATTCTCTATGTCAAAGTGATGTGAGTATGATGGGATAAGTATTTGAAGGCATCTATGTGACAATCGATTTTGAAATGACAAGAATAACTCGTAAAATGTGCGTATGAAACCGCATGTATAGTGACTATGCACTTATGATGAAATGATGAGATGCTATGATGATGTAGTTATAGTCTAGGGTCAATGATGCAACCTAGTTCTCTATAATCGAAGCTCGATTACCAATCTGTCACACCCCAAATTATCTGTTTTGCGTGGAATGGAATTCCTCGGGATTGACCGTCATAGCATCATCATCACAGTTATATTGAACGACCTAAAGTGTCGTTTGAAAATACATCGCTTGACATTTATATAAAACATCCAAAGTTACAAGATAGGTCCCAAAGTTGATAAAGTTTGCGGAAAAATAAGTATATTACAAGTCAAACGATGTTTTGAAAGAAATGCCATAATATCCAATGATATAAGTCGTCGCCGCGACTCTAAATAGGTTCCTAACCATGCCATGATGAATATGTCTAGTTACACGAAAATACATTGCTAAAACGGTCAACAATAATGTTGGTGAGAAATCATAGGTTTATGAAAATGAATTATACGACTACACAAGTATAGATAATGTATGACAATGTCGCCATAAAATAATGTTACAATTGCTATAAGTCCATGACACGAAACTAGATCGACCATGATGTTCGCCCAACAGAGTGTTTGCCAAACAACTCAAATAATGTTATTAAATGATATGCATCCGTATGACTAGTTGGGATCCACCAACCCGGATGGAGGAGTCACCTCGATAGATCTATCCACTCACCTCGCTTCTATGAAATTAACGGTTCATGTAATATAATGGGGACATTCAATTGGCATGAGGTAACTTAAGCAATGTAATGAATTTGATATACTTGGTATCGTAATAAAATGATGTGCAATGTATTCTCCCCCGTAAGTTTGAAAACAAGTATTAAATGTATACAACGGGGCTATGAAAACTCACTTGATGAATTGAAGTGATGACAAAAGTGAGTACACCGAAATGTAGCGTGAATCTCGAAACTGACCTATTATGAATGATATGATATGTAATAAGTCATGATGTAATGTTATGCATGCGATTCGGATGATATTTATACCACTTATGAATTTTTGAAAACAATACTTCTCATCGAAAATGAAATCTTTTAACGTCTTGACCATTTTTAAATTACTTCACATGTATTTACATTGAAATGATATCCGACGATAATCATTTAGTGACTTGTTGTGAAAATATTACTTTTCGTCAGTAAAATAATGTTATTGAAATTTCCATGAAAATGACAAAACGGCTTCTAAAAGCTAGTTGTAAATGGTGCACGTCGAGCGTTAGGAAACGAACTCAACGGTTTTGGGAAGCTCGTATGATAATCTCAAAGTTTTAGTACATGAGTTTTCATCCTAGAGGTCTCGAACATAAAGATAATAGAGGTTAAATATGGTACTTTTAGTCCAAAATATAGTTTAAGGATGGTTTTTCAAGCAAAGTTTGAGCGACCGTAATTAATTCATTACAACTCCGCTAAACAAACAATTGGACATTTTGGAAAGTATACTTGGCGATTTCACTTTTACTAGAAGACTTCTCTTCATAAAAAGTTCTAATTCAATGTTAAAAACGACCTTTTACTTGGTACTAGTTTTTGCCGCAAAACTTGTTTATTAGAAATCAAGTTATAGTTTTTCTTATATGATAATAGTTACGGCAACTTTTGTAAACATGTGTAATTTAGTCGTTACAAATCCGTTTTCTACGCTTTTAAAGATCCTTAACTTCATATCAAGTATACTAACATATTTTTAACAAATCGACATAATTTACAACGTCCAAGCTTCATTTTTGACTCGTACAAAACAAATATAGTTTTTGAAATTTTCGAGATTTAGTATTTTTCGTCGCCAAATTGAAAAATTCATAACTTCTTCGTTATAGCTCCGTTTTAATCCGTTCAAGCGGCCACGGTTTCGTTTTAAAGTATATTTTCTAAATATCTAGGCCAAATATTTTTGTTCACCGTCGGATTTTCCAGAATTTGATTTTAAGGACAGACCCTTTTCAAAACGTGTCGAAATGAGTTTTCTCGCCAAACCTATTCTAACCCATTCAAAACAACTCCGAAGCTATTCTAATCCTACCATACACCTTCTTAGGGTGTCATGGGTTCCTAGACATCACCAAAACTAAAATATAACAAGGAGTAATTATAGGATGGATTATATATATTTAGCACATAAAACCTTAAAACCTTAAAAATGGTATAAATATCATGAGACTTGCATGTTTCTCAAATAAAATGATATGACCATAAAAATGAATATGAAATAAAAATATGACTATGAATGCTTACTAGTGATATGATGAGGTTTAATGGACAAAAGGTTTTCCTAATCACTTGAGGTTTGTATTACAAAACCTTGCAACAAATGATACTAGTGTTTAAATAAATTTGACTTGTAAACTTGTAAATGCTTCTTATCTTGGTCCCTTGGCTGCCGATATTTTGAGAGAAAAAGAGATGGATATTGGTCTTGCTATTTTTGCAAATGAAAGGAATGAAATGAAAAAATAATTTGTATACTACTTGTATGAGATATTTTGCAAATCTCTTGATGATTCACCCTTGTGTCGACAAGGGGTGTGAATCATATTTTGTTTATTTTTTTTTTTTTTTTCATTTGTATAAGTGTAAGTACTTGTAAGATTTTGTAAAATTTAAATGAGTTAAGTGGTAAGTTGTAGCATTTGTAAATATTTAGGGTAGCGTTGAATAAAAATAAATTTTCACGGGTCAAGTTAAAATATTTTAGGTCATAAAATTATAAAATACATTCCTTGCAAAATTTGAGTGATATAATAATAATCGTGTCGAATTTAAGAAAACGTCGTAATTATATAAATACAACAATTTAGTTACAAAATAAATTTAAAACACTAGGTAAACTCATAATATTATTTTATAAACTTAATATGAGTATAAAATATATTGGAATAATTTTTGGAAGTAATGGATCAATTGTCAAAATAATTAATTACGCGATAACGTTTATTTAATATAAAATTATACGTTTAATGTAAAATGCAAAACCATGCATGAACTAATATGATGAAAATGATGATAATGAAATGTAGACTAAACTTAGTCTATATGAAATGACCTCGATGATATGATCATGAATTCACAGCTAAACCATTACGGTTACGTGAATTTGATGCTCGTAAACCTAGTTCACGATAAATGATAAATAATGAAACATGAGTAATGTTTTGAGAATGATCCGAAAATACGATTGAATTGTCACAATTGGCTTTTCCCGGTGATACTTGATTTCACAATCATAATTGCTGGGTAATTCCAACCAATGACGTTGCCTCATGTTAAGTTCCTTCTGATCAAGAACATATTGTAAACTCTTGTGGTCCGTAAACACTGTGCACTTTGTACCGTAAAGGTAGTGTCTCAAAATCTTAAGTGCAAAAACTACGGCCCCTAACTCAAGATAATGAGTGGTGTAATTCTTCTCATAGACCTTAAGTTGTCGAGAAGCATACGCTATTACCTTCTCGTTTTGCATTAGTACGTTGAGGCTCAGTACCTTGAGGCTCAGTTTGCTCAGTTTCTTTAGCTTCTTTATCAACAATTTCAGCTTCTTCATAAGTTTGAGCATCTGGTTCTTCATAATGTTTAGCATCTTCATTCAAATTCTCTTGCTCCAATATCCTCCCCAATTGGAATGAAGACTACTTGTGATTTTTCTTGCCCTTTGAAGACTTCTTAAATTTCCTTCCTTTAATCTTCTGTGACTTCATCCACAACCTGTGATGTTGAACTAAAGGCCAGACAAAGTTCTTCAATCTTCTAAACTTGTTGTTCAACTTCATCAGTTGGGCAGCTTGAGCTTCATAGTCTTTCTTTAATCTTACTAGCTCTCTTGTCAAATCATAGATATCCAGAACTGGACCCTCAGAAGACATATCTCCCTCATCTCCTCTAAATGTTTGAGACCCATCTATGGAAGTATAATCATTGGGAGAGGATGGTGGGTTTACCTCAGGTTCTGAATCACCATGAGCAGCATCTTGGTGAGATGTAGTAGGTGCAGTACCTTCCTGTGAAGCAGTACCTTGTGGAGAAGCAGTACGTTGAGAAGCAGTTCCTTCTTTTGATCCTGAAAGCGTTGTACAACAACATGTAACAAGCTCGAAGGTTTGGGTATATCCTGAAGTTGTTTATTCAAGAAAACTTGAACAAATCTTGGGTACATTAGCCATGGTGAACCATTAGAGATTTGAGATAGCATACCATCTAAAATTAATCTTGAAAAGTTAAAGCGACGATTTGTAGCTAATCCCACTAAAGCAGATGCAATATTAGATCCAAATTGTTCCCATGAAGTACTCTTGGAACTGATGCAATGAAGTAATACATGAACAAGATACTTCCATTGAGGACTAAACAAGGGTTTCCTAAAAGTTATTTCAGTTAAATACCCTTCATACCCAATATCCCGTAATGTATCCCAAAGAACTTGCTTATCAAAACGAATAGCCCCTTCAGTATCATCAAACAATAAATCTTCTCGAATCGAGGCTTCACTAACTCTAACAATCTTTCCAACAACCTTAGCATGAATGTATGGTGCATCATCTTCCATATGAGATCTTGCAGTTGCCCAAAATTGTTGAATCCAGGGTTCAATAATGTCAGGTTCAACCAAAAGAGCATAATTGATAGATGATCCAGCGAGAAAATCAATTATGTCATGAAAAAGAACATTGGCCGGTGTTTTGTCCAAGTTGGCCACCATGTTATGCTTACTAACTGTGTTGCGATTCGACATTGAATGTGGTTATGTAGAGAAATTGGTTTGATGAATAGAGAATGTGAATAAGAGAAGAGATATATGGAAAAGATTGATAAGTATAAAGATGAGAGGAAAAATCGGAGAGTAGTTATTTATAGGTAAGATTTAAAAATCACATTCAATAAATACGATTACCGTTATTTGAATTTTACCCCATCTTTTGACCGTTGGAACGATGACGTTGATAAGACTAGCGATGCTTTCCACGTAGCAAGATACTTTCCAAAGCGGACTTACGGATAAACAATAAGCAAGACTTTTCCATCCTCTTCTTCACAATGGCAAAACATCAAAAGACATGGTATTGCCTCCCCTCAAACAATGCATAGGACTATCTAACAAACTAATAAGTCCTCCCCTTAATTGTAGCTTAATAGTTAATCATTCCAATACTCACCACCAAATGATTAAATCTTGAAACATCAAATCCTTTTGTGAGTAGATCAGCTACATTGTCATCTGTGTGGACCTTGACAACATTAATGAGCCTATGCTCATAGCAATCTCGAATAAAGTGATGCCTAATCTGAATATGCTTGGTCTTGGAATGATAAACAGGATTCTTCACAATGCAGATTGTACTCTCATTATCAATGTTGATAGGAGTATTCTTGAAATTGAATCCATAATCCAAGAGTTGATTCTGCATCCATAATACTTGTCCACAACAGCTTGCAGCAGCAACATATTCTACTTGATGGATGATGTTGTCATAATGGTTGTTTCTTACATTGCCAAGAAACTAATCTTCTTCCAAGATATTGGCATCCTCCGGTGGTTGATCTTCTATCATAATTATCACATGCATAATCACTGTTTGAAAAAGCTTCCAAGTGAAAAGGTGAATCCTTTGGATACCATAACCCTAACTTAAGTTGTTGTTTCAAATAACTAAAAATCCTCTTGACTGCATTCATATGAGAGACCTTGGGTGAGACTTGATATCTTGCACATAAACAAACAACAAACATGATATCAGGTCTAGATGCAGTTAAGTACATAAGACAACCAATCATTGATTTGTAAAGCTTGACTTCTACAGGTTGACCATCTTCATCCTTGCCCAATGAGTTAATAGATTTTATGGGTGTGGTGACCGGCTTCATAGCATCAAAGTTAAACTTCTTAAGAATGTCAGTGACATATTTGTCGTGACTAATGAAAATTCCAGTCTCTGATTGTTTAACTTGAAGCCCCAAAAAGAAAGTTAATTCACCCATAGAACTCATTTGAAATTCTTGTTGCATGAGCTTCTCAAATTCTTTCACCATAGACTGTTTTGTAGCTCCAAAAATAATATCATCTACATAAACTTGAACAAGCATGATATCCTTCTTGTCTCTCCTGATAAATAAAGTCTTATCAATTGCTCCTCTCCTGTAACCATGTTGCAATAAGAAAGTGGAGAGTCTTTCATACCAATCTCTAGGTGCTTGATGAAGGCCATACAGAGCCTTAACAACTTTTTAGACTTTGTTTGGATGTGCAGGATCCTCAAAACCAGGAGGTTGTTTGACATAGACCTCCTCTGTAATCTTACCATAAAGAAAGGCACTTTTGACATCCATTTGATAAACAAGAAAGCCCATATATGAAGCAAAAGCAAGGAATATTCTAATGGCTTCAATCCTTGCTACAGGAGCAAATACTTCATCATAGTCCACTCCTTCTTCTTGTCTATATCCTTGAGCAACTAATCTTGCTTTGTTATTAATGACATTCCTCTCATCTCTCTTAACTCGAAAACCCATCTTGTACCAATGACTTTCTTTCCATCCGGTAGATCACATAGTACCCAAACTTGAAGTTTGAATTGAAGAAGTTCTTCTTGCATAGCTTCAACCCAACTCTCTTTAGTTAATGCTTGAGCTACATTCTTGGGTTCTTCTTGAGAGATAAAACAAGTGAATAAACACATTTGTTGATCCTTATGATTCATCCTGTTTTGTTGATACACAAAGCTAAGTAAAGCATTATGTGGCTTAGAAAAGCATTTAGCCTTGGTTCTGGTGAGCACTCCAGAAGTAGAAGGTCCAATGATTTGACCAACAGGATGATCTTTATTAACTCTAAATGTAGGAGTCTGTGGAACTTCAAAATCATCATCCAAATTTGTGAAATTAGCTCCTTCATTGGAATTTGAGAAAATACCTTCATCTTCAAACTCATCATCAGTGTCTTCTAATCCGGGCATGGTAGGATCATTCAAATCTTGAATCTTGTCAATTGGTGCAGAAGATGCTTTGATCCAAATCTTGTGATCGAAAGTAACGTGAGGGTATTCGTAGACTTACCCTTTTTCTTTGTTTCTTCATAAGTCCTTCTTTGTTCATCCTCATAAGATTGTGCTATTGTTTCTTGAAAAAGCATCCTATTAAGTTCATCTTGAATAGCTTGATCTTATCAGAGACAAAGTGGATTTTGGTTCATCAAGACTATTCTCCTTCTCAACAGATTATAGGTTCTTCATCGAGGAGCGAGATCGTGTCTAATATGAACTCCATGAACAATGTACGATAAATCTTCTTACGTATGAACAACTTGATTTTCTTCTCTAACAGAACATAATTCATGGAAGGAGTCAAAACATCAAGATCAAACATCCAATCAGGACCTTTACCTTTTGATTGTCTTGATCTTCTAAAATTCAACATGAAGACAATCTTGAACCTTTTTGGTGACCTTGTTGTACACTCTAAATCCTTTGCTATTGGTACAGTATCCCAATAAGTATCCTTCATCTGACTTCCCATCAAATTTGCCCAAAGAATCAATAGTATTGAGAATAGTCATAGGACATCCAAAAGGTTTCATAAAACATATGTTAGGTTTGTTTCCCATAAGCAACTCATAAGGTGTCTTCATCTGAGGTTTAGTTACTGATACTCTATTCAACACATAGCAAGCAGTACTTATAACTTTAGCCCCAAATTGAATAGGTAGAAGGGAATATGCAAGCATTGTTCTGGCTTTTGTTCTTCCTCTCTGCAACACCATTCTGCTGTGGAGTTCTAGCAATGCTAAACTCCCTCTTGATTCCTTTCTTGGCACAAAATTCATCCATAAACTTGTTCTTGAATTCAGTCCCATTGTCACATCTAATACCTCTTACTTTGAGTCTCAATTGGTTTTCAAGGGCTATTATAAGATCATGAATAGCATCAAAGGTTTCATCTTTAAATCCCAAGAAAAAGAACCAACTAAATCTACTACAATCATCTGTTACAACTAAGCAGTACTTCTTCTTGTTTATACTTTCAACAGAAACAGGTCCAAACAGATCCATGTGTAGCAACTCCAAAGGATCTCTAATAGTTATTTCCTCAATATGAAGCTTTGTGTTGTTTACCCTTCTTGCACGCCAAACATGAGTGATCATTCTTGTATGTTTTGGAAGGTAAACCTCTAACTAAATTTCCTTTAACCAACTTGTTGATATTCTTGAAATTCACATGGCCTAATCTTCTATGCCACATATGTGCTTCTTCAAGTGTTGCCTTTGATACTAAAAATATTTCTATTTCAAAAGAGTTAAGACTCTTCATATCCAGACTGTACACATCATTGGTTCTTGGTACTCTCAAGATACCAAGTTATCATCAACAAGCTTGAACTCGGGAAAGAATAAGACATTCTGTGTCGTTGAATAACACAGGTGCTTATTGTCACGATCCGAGGCCGACAAAAGATTGAACTTGAGCTCCTTACATAACGAACATTCTCAAAATCTATGCTTCCTTGATGGTTCCTTTGCCGATAATTCTTCCTCCACTAGGATCATTCCCAAATGCAACTCTTCCTCCAAAATAAGATCTAAAATTTGACAGAATCTCTTTGTCTCCTGTTATGCTTCCAGAGCAACCACTATCCATAATTAAATGATCTTAAGCTCCTCTTACGGGTTGCTCGCACAAAGATAAAAGAGTTAGTTAATTTTAGGAACCCAAGCCATTCTTGACTTGTGTTCCCTTGTGAGTGACATCTTGAAATTCTTTAAGTATGTAATCTCCTTTGCTTTTAAGCACATGATCAATTATCTTCGGTTGTTCCAAACACGGTGTTGGTTTTCAACAAAATCTATTTTTCATCAAAATTCTCTTTATTATTTTCAACAAAAATCTCTGTTTCACTCTTATTTGTTGAAAGTACTGTTTGTTCCCCATCAGTACTTTCTTTCTTAACCCAATTGGTTTTAACTTTTTGTGTAGGTTTCTTTGATCTAGATACTCTTTTTGAGGTGTAACACCTTCTAGATTGATAGTAATTGGATCTCCTAGGGATTCCATTCCAAAAAGTGCTAGCAGTACCTTGATTTAGTGAAAACTGAGCAGTACTTTGAGAAGGTACTGCTTGAAAAAAATTTGGCTTATCAGTACCTTGAAAAGTGTTTGCGGGTACTGATGGTTTTGAAAAAGATCTTCTCTGGTGAGGGTACCTATAGTCTTTTGAGGAATTGCTGTGGTTAACCCTATGTGAATTATTCCATACTGGTTTAGTCTCACTTGGCTTATGGTTGGTAGATCTGGTCTTTGGGAATTTGCTTAGATACTCTGAGTGAAAGTGACAGTCCTTAATCAAATGATCAGGACTATAACAAACAAAACACAATTTTTGACCCATACTCCCAAAATTTCTTTCTTTAGTTCTATGACCAAACCTAACCTGACTTTTTGGTGAATTATGAAAATTATTTTGACCAAAATTATCCCAAAAAGGTTTAGCAGTATTTTGAAAAGGTTTTCTTAAAGGTACTGCTGAATGTTTAGCAATACTTTGAGTTGAAGGTACTGCTCGACTCTTACCAATATGATCCTTAGGTTTCTCAACTGTTTCTTTTGGAGTTTCGAACTAGATTGACCAAGAAGCTTTTTCCTAAACTCTAAATTGTCTACTCCAAAACAAGCAATTTGTCCTAGTTGGTTGAAAACTACCATTTGGTGGAGGAAGCGCATGATAACCCTTGTCTTTCTTAAATTCGGAGGTGTTTGACTAATTGATTCCTCATTACTAGATGTGTTTTCTACATAGTTAATGAGTTCATCATCACTAGTTGTTATATCCTCATAATCAAGTTGTTCTCGATCACTAGGTGGGTTCTCTTCGTGCTACTAAAATCCATACCAAAACCTAGGCCATTTTAATGTGTGCACTTTTACTTTTTCAACAAAACTAACATGTGAAAGGCGATTCTCCCCAAGACAAAATTTTCTAACAATTCATCCCTTTCTTTAGTAAGCTTTTCAATTTCGTAAATCTTACATCCTAACTTCCATTCACTCAATTTTAATTGATAATCACATTGTTCATATTTTTACGCCAAAGCCATTTCATTATTTTCATGAGTTATTATTTTGGCTTCCATAGACTCTAAAATAATTTGATAACCACTACCTCGGACCTAGCCCTTCTACAATTATCTCTTTCGATTACATAATCTTTAAGCACTTTTTGATAAAAATCATGACACTTAGAGCATACCTCGAGATAGGGGTGAACTTGGTGAAGTAGCTACCATAGCGAGCAAAACAGATTCTTCTTCACTTTCCATGCTCCAATCAAAGCTTCCAAGACCATCTCTTGATCCCAAAGCAGCAACTCCTGGTTCCTCATCAAACGTTGTGCTCCAATCAAACTCTTCTACTACGACCATAGAGTAGGTTACTGGTTCATCATCAAATTCAGCACTCCAGTCAACCTCTGATAGATTTTCTTGAGCGACCAAAGCTTTTATTTCAGTAATAGGAATTTCCTTTAATTCAAGCTTGGGATTCTCAATCATTCTATTTGCCTGGTATTTAGCAAACTTGCATTCTCTTGCAAAGTGTCCAGTCTTTTGACAATTAAAGCATTCAATCTTGGACTTGTCAAACGTAATACCCTGTTTGGATTTGAATTCAATGCCTCTTCCTGTTTTCTTCATGAAATTCTTGATCCTAGCTGTGATCATAGCAACTTGCCACCTTATATCAATTTCTTCAAGAGCATCCTCTTCAATTTGTGACAAATCTTCTTCATAAGTAACAAGTAAAGTGGCTTGCTGAGCAAAGAATGAGCATACAACTTCATCGGAGTGGATGGTGTTTGGTGGTGATGATGATGTAGGAGTAGGATAAACAACAGTACTTTGAGCAACAGTACTTTGAGTAGTATAAGCAGTACTTTTAGTGGAAGTCACGCCTCTCTTTCGAAGACACAAAAGCAATCTTGTGAGTTTTGAACTTGTTTGGCCATTCATCTCATGCTCATATACCTTCAAATGGTTATAGAGATCATCAAAGTCCATAGTGTCCGAACAGATTGTCCTCGATCATTGTAGCAATCACATGCCATACGGATGGCGGACTTCTTAAGAACTTGGTTTGCATCTACAATGAGATATACGCTTTGTATAACTCTAGCATCTTGAGGAGATTTTGGAATCATCATAGGCAAAGACATCAAGGCTTTCTCTTTCATCAACGATGAATGTTTCAAATTGTTGCTTCAACAGATTTCTATGCATCTTCTTGGAAGCATCATTACCTCCAAATCTTGTCTTGAGAAGCGACCCATAGTTGTTTTGCATCCTTAGCATCATGGAACTTGAGTAGGTGACCATCGTGAATAGCGGCAGTATGTTGAGAGCCTTTTCTTGATTTCTTATTGTAGGCTGGCGGCAAGACGGCCTTAGGTGGTTTAGGTTGTCCAGAACTTCTACGTGTTCGCAACAACTTCATTACCATTGACAATTACATTCCACGATTGCATGGTCCGTAATAGCAATGTCTCGCCTCATCTTCATGCTCCGAGATCATATTCTCCTTCTTGATGATAGGAATTCGAGTGAGGTGATGGATGGGGTGGTGCGGCTTGATTGACA
The DNA here is from genome assembly GCA_022545495.1 of Chrysanthemum lavandulifolium. Taxonomy (NCBI): domain Eukaryota; kingdom Viridiplantae; phylum Streptophyta; class Magnoliopsida; order Asterales; family Asteraceae; genus Chrysanthemum; species Chrysanthemum lavandulifolium. The sequence goes on along the minus strand of CM040245.1, from coordinate 87,081,993 downwards.
TCTTTAGGGTTTGTTGTTAAATCGGTTTAAGGGTTTCTTCTTAATCGAGTTTCCACACAAGCTCGATACCACTTTTGGATCGATATACTCGATCAAACTAACTATGTAGCTTGTAAGGGCTTAGCAACCTCGGATAAATCCTAAGTCACTAACAAGAAACAACGATATAACTTTACTAAGTATGCGAAACTACTTCAATAAAGCTAAGAAGAATAACTTTAACTTCAACGATTTTATTAATACTTTGAACCCGCTTGATACAGATTCACTAACAACCCTAACAACTCTAATATCAAACTTGATAAACTCTAATATTCTCTCTAAAGTCGTATTCTCGTAGCATTATATATAATGCCAATCTAGGGTCCTTTTATAGGCATAAGGATAACCCTAGTCGGTTTACAACTCTAATCCTTGTGCGACAAGTAATCTAAACTAAGAATATTCTAGAATAAAAATCTTTCCATAAACGATATAATAGTTTTTAGCTGCGGTACTTTGATGTTGAGAAGCTTTGACTTTCTTCTTTAGCAGTACTTTGACTTTCTTCAGTACTTTGTCTTTCTTCAGTACTTTGTCTTTTATATCCCAACAGTTCGGTCACAAAGCTTCTCTTCGCCCTACTCCACTCCCCGAGTACCCGACTCGAGAGTTACTTAACTAGATCAACAAACTCCATTCTTGGCAGAGAAAACCTTACACAACATCGCCTACACTTTATCTGGTACAAGGCTAGACACCGAGTTCTTCCACGAGGTAGAACCAAACCTATCACAATGTTGCCTACACTTTATCCGTAAGACAAGGCTGAATCTTGGGTTCTTCCACGGTAGAACCAAACCTATCACAACGTCGCCTACACTTTATCCGGTACAAGGCTAGATACCGGGTTCCATTACAAAGGAGGAACCATTACCCGACCAACACGACACATCTATGACACCCGTTATGTTTTGTGGCCCAACATAACAAACCTTGTGTTTTATGGCACAAACACATAAACCATCTAATCTAGTTATATATACAAGAATATGATACTAGACAATATCCAAGACAATGTGTCTAATGGATATGAAATCCTAAACCAAACATCAAGAACACAAAGATGTATGTAGTTAGTCTTCCATGAATGAAGATGACAAGTTTCCCAAGCTTGTTGTAGAAGATCTTCATGTGCTTGTATGCTTATGATGGGTGATCACTTCAGTAGGTAAGGATGCAAGATCTCTAGGCTTGCTTTGGAGGATCACTTCGGGGAGTATGCTTACAACAAATGAAAGTTAGAAGCATTATGATTGTATGAGATGATGGTGGTTTACATGTTTCCTAATGATCTAAGTATGTTAGAAATGGTGAAGAGAAAGTATGTGTGAAGGTGTGTAAATATGGTGAGAAGTGGTTTGCTATTCATAGGCAAAAAGACCAAAACAAGCTTCTGCCCCAAGGATCCCTTCTGAGAGGGATCCACCCTTTTTAATCCGAGGGATCCGCCGACGCTCCTCATTATTTGGGTTATGGGTCATGGGTCATAGACTTTGGGTCATGGGTACCCAACTAGATACAATGTATCTAGACAATGGGTTATGAACTTTGGGTCATGGGTCATGGGTCATGGGGATGGGTTATGGATCATGGTATTTACCCAACACATTTACTTATGTTTATGTATTTTATAAAATGTAAGTAACAAAGATTACTTAAGTGTTTTATAAAAATGATTTTAGTTTTATATAAACTATTTAACTAAACATGTTTAATGGTTTGTTAGGGGTTTGATCATAATGCAACATAACAAACATGTGCAAACCTGTGTTGTAGCATACAAGGACTTGAGTCGTCGAGAGGTGTTGAAAGTATGTTGAGACAAAATATAATTACAAGTAACTTATACATTTTACGTTATGTATTACAAGTTACACGTTTGTCATCAACAAAACAAACGAGACTGTATAGATTAAATATCGTAATATTTGCACTAACAACCTCTATAGTTTTAGGTTTCCTACTCTTTCCCACTCTTCCGTTATGCCCTACAATGTTCTAAATGTTAGAACTTGTACCTCACTCTTCCGTTACGTCCTACAATGTTCTAAACATTAGAACTCGTATCTCCCGTCATTCTCTATTCTTCCGTCATCCACAAGATTCTATTAGTTAGAACTTGTAAGAATATCTACATCGAATCTCATAATCCTCATTATGTTCGAATTATGATATTATTCCAGATCCTCCGTCATACTACAATGTTCTATTAGTTAGAACTTGTAAAGAATATCTACGTCGAATTTTAATCCTCATTATGTTCGACTTATGATATTATTATTATCCCATCCTATCTTGCGAATGTCTATAGAATGCCTCCCAAGCGATCATCAACATCTGCTACTCTCGCCATGACTCAGGATGCCATCTGGCAACTAGTCACTGACAGTGTGACTGCGGTACTAGAATCTCGAGCTGCGAACATGGTTAACGCCGATAACACTAATAGAAACCCTGAGCCGAGAGAAGTTCATGTAGCGAAGAAGAGTAGCTACAAGGAATTTATGAGCTGTCAACCTTTCAATTTCAAAGGAACAGAAGGGGGCATAGGATTAATCCGCTGGTTCGAATGAAGCGAATCAATATTCTCCCGTAGTAACTGTACTGAGGACTGTAAGGTTAAGTTTTCTACCGGTACTCTTACCGAAGAAGCTTTATCCTGGTGGAACTTATATACTTGACCAATAGGAATTAGAAATTCCGGTATTAAAGTATTAAAGAGGTCACCTCAAGTATATGTAATCTTTAGAAAGCTCGTAGTCGTAGTTATTTTAAGTTAAGTAGTATTTAGTTAAGTAACACCGTGGAGGACAGACGGGTCTTTACCCTTTGTATGCACGATCCATGACCCGATGTGTGGCGTTTATGTAAGACTATAAATACTCTCTACCTCCCAAGGTAGAGTTGGAGCTCATAATAATATCTTTCACTTTCTCTCACTAAGTTCCCTAAACCTCTAACTTTCTCTCTAGAATTCCATCTATATGCTACTTTGTGTTATGGTTTGATGTGTATGTGAAAAGTTATATCTTACAATTGGTATCAAGAGCCATGGTTAGATCATATCTTGCACATCTTTGGATTTATAGTGGTTTTAGGTGGTTTTGAGTTTGAAAAGTTTAGTGGTTTTGCATCATTTGGTTGATTTCTCGGGTTAAAGTTCGGATTTTGTTAGTACTTTTATGTTTAGAATCATCACAAGTGTGTAGGTTTTCATTTAGTAAGCTTAAATCATCTTGGTTGGGTTGTTTTGGATTGAAAAGTGATGTTTATGTGGTTTTTCATGCTAGCGACTTACTTCACGGACTAGTTTCTTCGTAGCGACTTGCTTTACAAATTTGTAGCGAGTTACGTTCTAAACCTAGCGACTTAGATCTAGCGATTTAAAGTACAAGTAGTGGACTCTCCACTACGGGTAGCGACAGTGATAGCGACTTGGTCGGTAGCGAGTTGCTCTTTAGCGACTTGTATCTTTAGCGACTTGAGTAGCAATTCTTCGCCAAAATTTTGCTAGCGACTTGAGGCTTAGCGAGTTACTACTTAGCGACTTGCATTTGTCTAGAGACTTGGGACTCTAGCGACTTAGTGGTGTAGCGAATTAAGTATTAGCGACTTAGTGCATTATCTTCTAGCGACTTAGTGCATTATCTTCTAGCGACTTGAGTGATTGTTTACGGTTTCTCTTGATTTAGTAAAATCCGTGAAAGAATCTATTTCCGGTTTAATCATAGAGTTATAAAATCCCGTATAATCTGTTAACATGTCTACCAACGTTCCTACTATCATCTCCTTTGTTGCCGAGGATGTTCAAGCGGTGGCTCGGATACTCGTCCACCCATGCTTGACAGAGGCCGACTACGATTCTTGGGCTCAACGAATCGATTGTATTGCCTTGGAAAGGAAAATGGTGTCAACATTCTCAAATCCATTGATGAAGGACCATATCGAGTTGAGACGACTAGAGACATACTTGATACTAATGAAGATGGTACTCTGTTTACGGAATGGACGGACCTAAGATGTATGATGAGCTTGATGATAAGGATAAAAGAGATTTGATGCGAGATATCGTGGCTTCAAACATTGTTCTTCAAGGTCTTCCTAAAGACATCTACAAGTCGATCAATCATAACACCGATGCTAAGGCGGTTTGGGATAATGTTAAGATGCTTCTCTCGGGTTCGTAATTAACTATGGAAGACAGAGAATCCCAACTCTATGACTAATTTGAGCACTTCAAGATGAAACCGGATGAGAATGTCTATGAGTACTATGTGAGATTTCATAAGTTAGTAAATGACATGAGGAACATCGAATGACTATGCCTAACATTCAATTGAACTCAAAATTTGTGAACAACATGAATCCCGAATGGCACAAGTTTGTTACCACTGTGAAGCTCACTAAAGGATTGAAGAATACAAACTATGAGCAACTCTATGCCTTCCTCCTTCGAATGAGAGACATGCTATGTTTGAAAAATTGATTCTCAATCGGTTCAAAACCAACCAGGGAGAGACAAGCTCGTCTAATGACTCTACTGACTTTCTACTCAAACATCGGAATCACAACCAAAGCATCACAAGTCATACCCTTGGGTAATGGTAATCACAAACTCATTCACGATCCTATGTACAAACAAGCGATCTTGATGCTCACGTGGGTAACTTCATTAATCAACTAGCTCTTCTCATTAGTCAAAACATGAATTCTCTCCCACAAACCAACAACAACCTCGAGCAACATCTAACCCACACAATCAAGCCCTTTGTTAAAGATGGAAGGATCGTGGTGCAACGATTCAGAAAGACAGATGATCGGGGACGAGGTGGAGCCGGGAGAGGTTATGTTGGCAACCGAATCGAGGAAGGAATGGTAACCAAGGTCAAGCTAAGCCAATCAAATGTTATAAGCGTGGTGGTGAGGACACATTGCAAGGAACCGCACATCTCCAAAGCGCCCACGAATCGCCGATTACTTGAGAGATAAGATGTCACTGGCACAAGCTCGGGACAATGGTGTTGCTTTGGATGAAGAGGAATTGCTGTTTCTTCTTGAGGGCAATGCCAAGACCTATGATGCGAGATGTGGATGAGCGACCTATTCAGGAGATAGGTCACAATCATCGAATGCCTTTCAAGTCGGTGATCGTGATGCATACGACTACGATGTGGATGATGGACCCACGGCACACACAATTTTATGGCTAGCATTTCTCCAATGGTTTCTCCCAAGGTCTCTTCTTCACCACTAGTGGCCCATCCCATGACAAGCTCATCTCGAGGTATTAAAACTATACGATGATGTCGATGTGCAACAGATGCATGACAAAGTACAATCAATCGAAACTATTGAATCAAATATTGAAAATATGGGTAATATCGATATTGTCCCATATGATCAATATGTGAAACAAAGTGAAAGTGAAGTTGTACCAAGTGATGCATCTTCTGCGATCAACAATGACTATGTTTTGATGAATACACCGCATGTGCCCCCGATGATTACGTAATTTCGAACTAAATGCCTATAAAGAACGTGTTGCTATTTATGAACAACGTGCTAAGTTTGAGTTGACCACTCGTGAGCGGGAAATGGATGACCAAGTGAGTACAAGAATTAGAAAAGTAAGTTTAGAAGAAGTATTGAAACAAGAATTAAATTCCTTGCAAGAAAAACTTTCTAAAACATTAAACAAAACAAGAACTTCAAGAAAATGTGAAAATGCTTAAGCAAGAATTTAATGCAAAGGAATCAAAACTCTTGAGAGATTTTTCTAATCGAAAACTTTGAAAAACAAACTTGAAAACAAGTTGTACATACAAGGAAACACCATTCAGATCGCTCACATGGTCACTAAACATCGAGTCTTAAGCGATAAGCATAGCATTCCCTTGTTGAGGAACCAAATCCAGAGGTAATTAAAAGGCTAGAAATGCTCATAAGGTGCTTTATGATGGTAATGAAATCCTTAAGCCTAGGCGAAACCTAGTTGCGTTGAGTGCACCGAGGAAGATAAGAAATCGATGAAGTCACTAGGAAAGGATGAACAAAAACTAGATGACCCTAAATGCAAAGAGAAAAAATTATTATCACTCCCCATGACTACAAGAAGGAAAAGCTGGATTTCCTTGAACATGTTTAAGCCTCAAACATTGTTGACTCCCGAACAAGTTTTCGGAAAAAGGATTTAGATAAGCGTAAAGTCGAAAATATTGTTGAAACAAACCCCTTTATGGAAAATGCCTAGAGCGATCGTGTATCCTCCTAATACACCAATGCATCTTGTTCCTAGAAAAATTGCCACTAAAAGCAAGACCTTAATTAGTCAATATGTTATATTTCAACTATTTGTTGATTTTGAGAAAACTTGCAAGAAAAGGATCACACCCATTGGTATATGAGAAGGAGAAAGGGTTTTGAGCAAATGAAAGAATGTTATTTAACCGAGGTCATGCCTTTCTTTAAACTTCGAAAGATCACTTTGAGAGTCTTAAAAGGGATAGAAACGATATCAAGGGAATGGAAAAGGAATTTGATGCAATGGTAGTGAAGTTAGTGATTATGAGCGTGTACTAAAATATAATGAGATTGAGAGGAAGAACTTGCATACCTTAAATGAGACTCTTATTCTTGAATGTGTTGCTCAAGATATTTTTTCATCGCTTCAAATTGCTCTATTAATGCTTCCAAATTTCATGAACTATCTGTTGCCTCGAAAGTCTCCCATGATCGTGTCATTGAGCTTGAAAAACTAATTCTAAACTAAACGAGAAAATTGAACTGGATGATCACGACACTTTGGTTAAACATTTTCTAAACTAGAAGTTGAGTATTTTAATTTACAACTAAAATATCAACATCTCAAAGAAAATGTCAAAACTTCAAATATCAAGACATCTTCGGATGCTCCGAGTTTGATGCGAGTTTTCAAATTAACAAACGTGATGAATGATTCAAGCTCGGTGCAACACGATCGAAAGTTGAAAGCCCAAATCTCTCAATTAAAGGGTCAAACGAACAATATGACAGCTCCCAAATGCCTCCTCCTTTAGATTCTCGAATTCTCAAACGTTTCATCTTCAAAACTTAGTAAATGCTTTACAAAAGGAAAATGAAAGTTTTCTAGAAGAAAATGAAAAGGTTAAACGTCATTTCAATGAGTTATTTGAATCAATTAAAGTCACTCGTAACAAAAATAACGATCAAATAGCGTCATTGCAAAAGGAAATTGAGAATCTGAAGAGTCGGGTAAAAGGGAAAATGCCAATGACCAATGGGGAGAATGTTGTATCAAAGGTTCACTCTTGTAATAAATATGCTTTATCGTGACATATGTCCTCCTCATCTAAGGAACAACAAACTTGCCATTCAAACATACTTCTCATCCCTTAAGGATTGCCTAGAATGTCTGCGTGAGATTGTTGAAGAGGATAAGCTAGAGAAACCTCATGATAATGCAATTGGACATGCATGCTTATATGCCAAACGATCTCAAGAAATCTTAGAATGCTTGATCACAATATGCCCAAAGTCATTAGGTGAGAGAGTTAATCCTTTGATTCCATGCTCAATGCCTAACGCTAAGTATGATATGCATTCGATTCCCAATGTTTTGAATGTGAACCGTAGTGTGCCTTTAAGTAGTTCGATTCGGATCTGTCAATGCTAAGAAAGAGAACTCAAGTGTGCCTTCTAGGAGTACAAATCACGGTACCTCTAGTTTTAAGAAAGTGAACCTTAGTGCACCGCATGTAGTTCGGACCCCAAGACATCTAAACAGTGATGCAAAGAGTAGTTAAACCAACTAATGTTCCCATTCCTCTACAGAGTAATCGGTGACATTAAACGGAGCGGTCAAAGTCTCAAGACAATACAAGGAATGATAGGACCTCTCAAGCTAAGAATGTGCTTTGGAAGAGAGTAGAAGAACAATCTAGGAACTTTAAGCTTGAATTGAATAAAACGAATCGTGTTGATTCTAGTATTAGCCATAGGCGTCATGTAATTAATTCAATTCGATACTATTTGCAAACCTTGTACCGATGTCCGCTTGAATTATGTTTCTAATCATGAATGTGGTGTTACTATTACGCCTAATGATGTTAATTGTCCGATTAATATTGTTAATGCTAAAATTCATGCTAAGAAGGCTAAAAGGCAAAAACGAAAGAAAGTTAGAAAACGTTGGAAACCCACGGGAAGAACATTCAATAAAATAGGCTTTTATTGGACACTGTTGGTCTTAAGACTAATCGAGATAATGCCCACTAGAAAATGGATGCCTCTTGGTAGAACTATTCCTTAAGAAGTGATCACACCGTGAGCAGGGCTAATATCGACACTAGTATCGCATCTATTCACAACGATTCCATTGCCTCACTTTCGATATGAATGCTTCTATTTCGATGTGGGTGTTCCAAACATTGTTACTAACCAAATGGAACCCATTCTTGCATGGGGATCCCAATTATCCGATTATCCATTCTTGTTCGTGTTCAACCGCAGATCGTTCAAATCGATTCGTGGTACACGGACTCAGTTGTTCCAAGCATATTTGGAGACGGTCATGCTCATGAACTTCGTGAGCAAATTCATCGGACTATTAGATTTGGTAATGATCATTTCGGTGCTATTATGGGTTATGGAGATTATGTTGTTGGTGATAGTGTCATCTCTAGAGTTTACTATGTAGAAGGTTTGGGTCATAATATGTTCTCTGTTGGTCAATTCGTGATTTCGATCTAGAAGTTGCCTTGAAAACATACCGCTTTGTTAGAGATCTTAATGGTAAGGAACTATTAAAAGGAACTCGTGGGTCAAATCTTTACACCATCTCTATCGATGACATGATGAGGGCTTCTCCAATCGCTTGTTATCAAAGGCTTCAAAACAAAGTCATGGTTATGGCATCGTCGTCTCAATCACTTGAACTTGGCACCATCAACGATCTTTCCGAAAGGACTTAGTTGTAGGTTTACCTAGACTAAAGTATGAAAAGGATCATCTTTGTTCAAGATGTCAATTGGGAAAAAGCAAGAAGTATGCCCATAAACCCAAACCTACTAACTCATCACGAAGTTCTTCATATGATTCATATGGATTTATGTGGACCAATGAGGGTGCAGAATATCTTTGGGAAGAAATATGTGTTAGTTGTGGTTGATGATTACTCTAGATTCACACAGGTCAAGTTCTTAAGGACAAAGGATGAAACTCCGATATCATCATCAAACTCATCAAACAATTGCAGTTCGACTTAACAAAACCGTCGAATTATCGAGCAGACAATGGAACCGAGTTTGTCAACAAACAACTTAATGAATTCTATGAAAGCGTTGGAATCGGTCATCAAAGAAGTGTTCCACGAACTCCTCAACGAGCGGTGTAGTTGAAAGAAGAAATCGAACTCGGTTGAAGCCGCTAGAACAATGCTTGATTTACTCAAAGGTTCCAATGTTTCTCCGGGTGAAGCAATCGCCATCGCATGCTACACACAAAATCGTTCCCTAATTCACACCGTACATGGAAAAACTCCATATGAACTTGTCCACAAAGAAAACCTAATCTCTTTCCTTCGTGTGTTTGGTGCATTGTGCTATCCAACTAATGAGGTCAAGACTTAGGAAACTTAGGGCTAAAGTCGACATTGGAGTATTTGTAGGATATGCATCAAACAAAAGGGATACCGAATCTACAACAAAAGAACCCGAAATATCATGGAAACAATTCACGTTACGTTTGATGAGTGACCGGTCAAATGGCTCTGGACACTCCACTCGGGACCCGCACTTCAAAACAGTCCCATTGGTTCATCTCTTGTTCCAAACTCTTCTCAAGAAACTCCATATGTACCTCCATCGAAGATGATTTAAAGAAATTGTTTGATCCTATGTTTGATGAACTGTATGATTCAATTACTAATGAGGTGTTGATCCCTACAAAGAGGATGCTCATATTCACGTGAATGAAGTCAATCCTTGGTCTCAATATCTTTAAGTCAAGAAGCACCCTGCGATCCTTGATCTCATCAACAAATCATCATTCTTCAAATGTACATCATGGAAATGTTTACGCATCAATGATGAAGTTAATCCCTTTGCTACTCCCGAAGATGCTCCATTTGAAAACATATTTGCTACTCCCGAATCATCATCGAACCATCTTCTTCGGAGACATCGACTCGACTACCTCGGTTCCTCAACAACCGCCACATGAACACCTCGGAAAATGGACTCACGATCATCCATTAGACAACATCATTGGAAATCCTCTCGTCTGTATCAACCCGGAAACAACTTGCAACCGATGCCTTATGGTGTTTCTTCAACTCCGTACTATCTAAGATCGAACCAAAAGATGTTAAAACCGCCATGAATGAAGACAATGGTTCAATGCCATGCAAGATGAAATTCATGAGTTTGATCGACTTGATGTATGGGAGTTAGTACCGCTCCAGATCGTGCTATGATTATTGCCCTTAAATGGATCTTCAAAGTGAAACTTGATGAGCATGGTGATGTGTTGAAGAACAAGGCCCGATTAGTTGCTAAAGGATATCGTCAAGAGGAGGTATAGACTTTGAAGAATCTTTTGCTCCAGTTGCTCGAATCGAGGCAATCGAATCTTTCGGCTAATCTTGCTAGTAAGAACATGGTAGTATATCGATGGATGTGAAGACGGCATTTACGAACGGAGATCTTAAAGAAGTCGCTCACGTCGCCCAACTGAAGGATTTGTGAATCAAGAGCATCCTACTCACGTTTATCGTCTGAAGAAGGCTCTTTACGGTTTAAAGCAAGCTCCAAGGGCATGGTATGATACATCGTCAAAGTTTCTTCTATCAACCGGATTCAAGAAAGGAGCGATTGATCCTACCTTATTCACCGAAGTCGTGCAAACATTTAACTCATGTTCAAATTTATGTTGATGATATTATTTTGCCTCGGCAGACCCAATGGAATGTGATCGTTTTCAAATGAAATGAGTTCAAAGTTTCAAATGTCAATGATGGGACAAATGTCATTTTCTTGGGATTACAAATTTCACAAAGTCCGGAGGCATTTTCATAAATCAATCTAAATATGCAATGAGATTTTAAAGAAATTTGGATTTGATTCTAGTGACCTGTTGACACCCCATGATTGACCGAACCAAACTAGATGAGGACCACTCGGGGATCATGATTGACCAAACGAAATATCGTAGTATGATTGGGTCCCCGATGTACCTCATTGCTAGTAGACCGGACATCTTGTTCATTGTATGCATGTGTGCTAGATACCGTGCTAAGCCTACTAAAAAGCACCTTGAAGCGGTTAAGCGGGTCTTCGGTATCTCCAAGGAACCATCAATATGGGTCTTTGGTACCGAAGGACACCGGTATGTCACTAACGGCCTATGCAGATGCCGATCATGCGAGTTGTCAAGATACACGTCAAGTACGTCCGGAGGTGCTCGGTTTTGGGTGATAAGCTTGTGAGTGGTCTTCAAAGAAGCAAATGAGCACTTCTATTTCTCTCTAGAGGTGAATACATAGCCATGTCATCTGTTGTGCTCAAATCTTATGGATGAGATCTCAATTATCGACTATGGCTTTGTATTCAACAAAATCCTCTGTCTTGTGATAATAAAGTGCTATTGCTCTCTCATGCAACAACGTTCAACACTCAAGAGCAAAGCATATCGACATTCGACATCATTTCATCGGGAACAAGTGGAAAAAGGTGTGGTGGAACTATATTTTGTGAGGTCCGAATATCGCTTAGCGAGACATCTTCACCAAAGCTCTTCCAAGAGAACGTTTTGAGTTTATTCTTCCACGTCTTGGCTTGAAAAGCCTTCAACCGAAACTCTCAAACGTCTTCGGAGGAAGACGAGGAGTAAAGGTTTCCTTCATCTATCTCTTGTAAATATTTTTTGAAAAACAAAATACAAAATTATAAAACCTTCAAAAATCAAATAGAAAAATATAAAACTTTCAAAATCCATAAAATTTGAAAATTGAAAAATCTTCAAAAATATTGTCATTTTGTCATGTTTCTCTCGATTCGATAATATCTACGGTCTTGATGTTGTCATTCAAAGAATGACACGGGACTTTAGATGTTGTTCGAATTTAAAAAAAAAAAAAAAAAAAAAAAAAAAAAAATTTGGGAGAAAGAGAAAGAATGGTTTATTGTCATTTTCGTGCAATAACCGGTTTTAAAAGAAAGAACGAGCCATGTTTTATCATGCTTTCAAAATTCCATGCTCGATTCTATTAACTTTCATCTCTTTGAAAACTAAATGCTTTGAAAAATAACTCGGTCTCTATTTTTGATAATCATCGGGACTTATTTGTCAAAATCTCTAACTCTCAATCAACAACCTATGTCATTGATTGAGGGGAGAATGATTTCAATTAAATTAAAAAGTTATTTGGCATTAAATTGTTTTCAAAAGATATACATGCATGTTTATCAATGGAGTTTAAAGTCTTAAAATCCGATCCTTATCGCTTAAAACACTTTCATAATCAAGTCACAATTCTCCTTAAAAGCTTTCAAAATCAATTTAAATCAATAAGAGATCACAAATCTCAAATGATTTGATAATTGTGATCGGGGAGAAGGTGTGATTTAAATTGTTCTTAAAGCGATAATTCGTAAATGGTTTTATAAGGATGTACATTGTCCTTCCCGCATGTGACAAACGATTTCAAATTTTCAATGCACATGTTGAGGGGAGCATCTATCTTAAACCTATGATTTGAAACGTGATCATTTATCTCAATGTGTTGGTTCCTCTAGTATGTGCAAAACTCTTTTCAAACCTCGAGGCACATATTGAGGGGAGCAAATTATGGAAACCCCATCCTTCCCGAAATGCTTTATCTACTTGATTTGATCAAGGAAGTGATGGTGATATTTTTAGAAAATGGTAATCAAAGAAGTAACTTCTTCCTCTTGCCTCCGTGTGCAAAACGATTTCAAACATTTGATGCACATGTTGAGGGGAGCACTTATTCTAAAATATCAAAACAATTCGGTACAAAATGCTTTGATAATATATCACAAGTATCCGAATTGATTTTCAAATGGTTTTCAATTGGTTCCATATGGCGGATGAACAATACCAAATTGACCGACCAACTTTACTTTATGTACGGTGATATAAGGATGATAAGGTTAGGTTTTGTTCCCATGATCCGCCGAATCGGAGGGATCTACCAGGACAATCCACTAGTTAGTGTAGAAGTCCTTAGGTATGATGATAAAAGGAGAAAAGTGAGATATGGGAAGAGTGCGGATCGAGACCGAGCTAGTCTGGAATAAACCCAACAAGGTTCTAGCTATGAAGTCTCGGTAAGCAATGAAGGGTTGAAGAATTAAAAGAATTGAATGAGAAAAGGGTGAAAACAAATAGCCTCCATTTATTCAACCTTAGGGCGAAACCGGGTTCACTTCATATGCTACCGATGGTAACATCGGTATTGAAGACAAAGACGTCATGGACCCGGTGGACGCTCGCACTTCAACTTTCCAAACCACTCAAGTTCCTCTTAAAAGGACTTGTTTCATTCTCACGGGAACCGACATTATCTATCGACTTTCTCTTAGAGATTGTTGATATTGAAGAAGGAGACCTCTCCCTAGTCTCCAAGACAGGATCCAAATATGCACAAATTGAGTCTAGAGCCACGAGATCATCAATAAATCTCATTAGGACACTTTCAATGAAGACTCTCTATTTCACACAATGTGGAAAGAGATTATATCTTGAGTCCCACGCATTATCCTTGTGGTATTGCCGAACATCCGAGTGATGTGTTTACACATTCACAATGAAGATGGAAAGCCTTCGGAGCCAACATCAAACAAGCTCTGGTAGGTGGCATGTGAGATCTATTATATGGATCAACCATGTGACAACCGAGCAGAAACAATGGGGCGATTCAATTTCTTGAATCAATCTCGGTTCGAGTTAGGGATTGACGGATACCTTTGAAAAACCGGTCTTTGTGCTTAACAAACTTTTTCTTTAGCACATCGACCGTGTACTCATTTTTAAACCAAAGGTGTTTTTATGATTGATAATTGATTTTCAATAAAACCTTCGTTGTATTGCAAAACAATTTCTATTGAGCAATACACGATTGTTTGACAAATCTCTTTTCATCAATCGGTGGACTTAAAATTCTTTGGTTCACTCACTCCGTGTTGTCTTCTTTGAGACGTTCGGTTTGAGAACGACTAGAGCACTCACGAAACCCCGTCAAGGAAATTCTTGAATTATACCGATCACAGCAAGACATGTATCGATCAACGGGGAACCGTGGGCGTGTACCTCAATTCAACGAAGTGATCAAAGACACTTTCGTGCGATTTATTGCTAAGCTTGTTGTATGCGGTACGCCCGACGTTTGCGTTGATCGTAATGAAGCGGTCAATCCATAGCCGCATGCTCACTTAACACATTCATCTCAAAAGAAATCATGATTAGTGCATCAATGACTCGATATTTTCACTCCATGCTTCGCTACGCTGCCGCCAATATCATGAATCAACTAAAGCTTCCGCTACTCGATGAGAAGATATCATGATCCGAATGTGAGCATGTCGGTCCTAAAGTCACAACATCACATAATACCAACACCACAAAGGATGTCACAGAGATTTTGATAGGCGATGATCTCAAATGATGGCTCAAAATTATTATCACGTGGATCAAGAAAAGACCTCCACTTGGAGTAACCAAACATGCAATGTGATGAATCAATGACTACGAGCTTAGAAGCAAAGGACTACATCAAGAATGCAAGAACAATTTTTAATGTAATATCTATTTGTATTCAATGTAATTTTGGTACATGATTGAGGTGACCTCCTTAGGGAGATTGTTAGGAATTAGAAATTCCGGTATTAAAGAGTCGGTCACCTCAAGTATATGTAATCGTTAGAAAGCTCGTAGTCATAGTTATTTTAAGTTAAGTAGTATTTAGTTAAGTAACACCGTGGAGGACGGACGGGTCTTTACCCACTGTATGCCCGATCCACACCCGATGTGTGGCGTTTTATGTAAGACTATAAATACTCTACCTCCCAAGTAGAGAGTTGGAGCTCATAATAATATCTTTCACTTTCTCTCACTAAGTTCCCTAAACCTCTAACTTTCTCTCTAGAATTCCATCTATATGCTACTTTGTGTTATGGTTTGATGTGTATGTGAAAGTTATATCTTACAAGATCACTTAGACCGAGTTTAAAAAGCTTATGATTAAGAAATATTGTCTCCAAACGGAAGTCAAGAAAATGGAAGATGAGTTTTATAACTTGACTGTGAAGGGGAACGATATTAAAACTTCCATTAGGTGATTTCAGGAATTGTCAACTTTGTGTCCCACAATGGTGCCAACTAATGAAAAGACAATGGAAGTTTTCATCGAGGGTTTGCCTCGAAGTATCGAAGGGAATGTTACTGCCTCTAAACCTCAAACGTTAGAGGAAGCCATTACCATCACTCAAAGATTAATGGATCAAGTAACAAAGCACAACATTGTGCCAGTGCCCAACGATAACAAACAAAAGTTCGATGATAGAAGAGCTTTCAACAACAACCGCAACCCCAATACCAATAATCGTACTAACCCCTATCCCCAATCAAACCCAAGGCAAGAAGCTACCAGAGCTTATGCCGCCACTCCAACTGAGGGAAGTGGTTATGCTGGGAAATCCCCTTTGTGTAAGAGATGTGCTTTACATCACACAGGGCCTTTTTTTTAAGTATAGCACTTGCAACAAGGTGGGCCATCAAACTAAGGATTGCAAGCACAAGGGACCAGCCACTGGAAGTAATCAGCTACCAGTAACGGTCACTTGTCATGCTTGTGGAGAAAAAGGATATTATGCCAATAAATGTCAAAATAAAAATACTGATGGTGCCCAGGGGAGAGCCTACATGTTAAGGGATAGAAATGCTCAGCAAGATTCGAACGTAGTTACGGGTACGTTCCTTTTAAACCGTCATTTAGATAGAGTATTATTTGATTATGGAGCCGATAAAAGCTTCATATCTATATCTCTTGCCTATAGACTTAGGATCCCACCCCTTGCCTTAAATACCTATTACGATTAGAAATGGCCGACGTAAACCTAGTTAGTACTAACACTGTCATCCATGGTTGTACCCTATCCTTACTTAACCAACCTTTTAAAATTGACCTCATACCGATCAAACTCAGTAGTTTTGACGTTGTCATTGGTATAGATTGGTTGTCCAAGAATCATGCTAAGATTCTTTGTGACGAGAAAACCGTTCATATTCCAATAAACAACGGTGAAACTTTAATCATCCGAGGAGATCAAAGTAAAATTCGACTAAATCTCGTCTCCTGTATCAAAACCGAGTGATATATATCTCGAGGTTGTCAAGTTTTCGTAGTCCAAGTAACGGAGAGAAAGCCAGATGAGAAACGACTAGATAAGATCCCTGTAGTTAGGGAATACCCAAAAGTTTTTCCCAAGGATTTACGTGGCCTTCCTCCCGTGCGTCAAATAGAATTCAGAATCGACTTGATTCCCGGAGCGGCACCTGTAGCTCAAGCACCATATAGGTTAGCCCCTTCAGAGATGAAGGAACTCTTCGAACAACTCCAGGAACTAGCCGATCAAGGTTTCATCCGCCCGAGTACGTCACCCTGGGGAGCTCCTGTCCTATTCGTTAAGAAGAAAGACGGATCTTTCAGTATGTGTATCGATTATCGTGGGTTGAACAAACTCACCATTAAGAATTATTACCCATTACCAAGGATTGATGACTTATTCGATCAACTTCAAGGTTCGAGAGTTTACTCAAAAATCAACTTACGGTCTGGCTATCATCAACTGAGAGTGAGGGATGAAGATATCCCTAAGACCGCTTTCAAAACGAGATATGGACACTACGAATTTCAAGTAATGCCATTTGGTTTGACAAACGCACCTGCGGTTTTCATGGACCTCATGAACCGAATGTGTAAACCATATTTGGATAAATTCGTAATTATGTTCATTGATGATATCCTTATCTACTCTCGTAACGAGGAAGAGCACGGCGAACACCTGAAAATAATCCTTAAATTACTTAAGACAGAGAAACTTTATGCAAAGTTCTCTAAGTGCGATTTTCGGATTAACGTTGTGCAATTTCTCGGACACCTGATAGATAAACAAGGAATCCATGTCGATCCCGCTAAAATAGAAGCCGTTAAGAATTGGACATCTCCCACGACTCCCACCGAAATACGCCAATTCTTAGGACTCGTTGGTTACTATCGAAGGTTTATCGAGGGATTTTCAAAGATTGCAAAACCTTTGATTGAGTTACCCACAAAAACAGGAAGTTTATCTGGGGAAAGTACCAGGAGTCAACTTTCCAACTTCTAAAGAGGAAGTTGTGTGAAGCTCCGATCCTAGCATTACTAGAAGGAAACGACGATTTCGTTGGTTATTGTGATGCTTCGCATCGAGGTCTTGGAGCTGTGTTGATGCAACGAGACAAGATTATCGCCTATGCATCACGACAACTTAAGACACATGAGGAAAACTACACCACACACGATCTCGAATTAGGAGCAGTTGTGTTCGCTCTTAGAATATGGAGACACTATATGTATGGCATGAAATGTATGGTTTTCACCGATCATAAAAGCCTATAGCATATTCTTAACCAGAAAGAGTTGAACATGAGACAACGACGTTGGATAGAACTGCTCGCTGATTACGATTGTGAGATTTGTTATCACCCTTGCAAGGCTAACGTAGTAGCAGATGCCTTAAGCCGTAAGGAACGAATCAAACCTCTTAGAGTTAGGTCGTTAGTAATGACTCTCTATCCTAACCTACCTTCCCAAATACTCAAAGCCCAAAATGAAGCCCTCAAAGAAGAGAATCTCAAATTTTAGAACTTACGAGGGATGGATAAGGCTTTTGAAGTACGTCCTGATGGAACTCGTTGTATTAAGAATCAGATTTGGTTACCATATTATGGTAATTTAAGAAACTTGATCATGCACGAGTCTCATAAATCCAAGTACTTTATTCACCCGGGTTCTGATAAGATGTATTAGGATCTTAAGAAACACTATTGGTGGCCTAACATGAAAGCAATTATTGCTAAATATGTTGGCAAGTGTTTAACATGCTCCAGAGTGAAGGCTGAATGTCAAAAGCCATCCGACCATCGACATGACCGTGAAATTTCCATGTGGAAATGGGAAAGAATCACTATGTACTTCATCACGGAACTCCCGAAATCATCCAGTGGACATGACACAATTTGGGTAATTGTGGATCGTCTCACAAAATCCGCTCATTTCATTCCCATCCGAGAAACTGATGATATGGAAACCCTTACTAGGTTGTACCTAAAGGAAATAGTTTCCCGGCATGGAGTGCCAATATCTATCATATCAGATCGTGATTCTCGTTTCACGTCTAGATTTTGGCAATCTTTGCAAAGTGCCCTAGGTACTCAGATAGACATG
The DNA here is from genome assembly GCA_022545495.1 of Chrysanthemum lavandulifolium. NCBI lineage: Eukaryota > Viridiplantae > Streptophyta > Magnoliopsida > Asterales > Asteraceae > Chrysanthemum > Chrysanthemum lavandulifolium. The sequence goes on along the minus strand of CM040245.1, from coordinate 87,063,446 downwards.
AGTATGACATATTATCCTCAGACCGACGGTCAAAGTGAAAGAACTATCCAAAAACTCAAAGAAATGCTTCGAGCGTGTGTGATATACTTCAAAAAAGGATGGGAGAAACACTTACCATTGATCGAGTTCTCATACAATAATAGTTATCATGCTAGTATTAAGGCAGCTCCTTTCGAAGCACTTTATGGAAGAAAGTGCAGATCCCCATTCTGTTGGGCCAAAGTTGGAAAAGTTCAACTTACGGGACCAGAGATAATCCATGAGACCACTGAGAAAATCGTTCAAATCCGACAAAATTTACAAGCTACAAGAGATCGGCAGAAAAGTTATGCCGATATAAGACGTAAGCCCTTAGAATTCCAAGTCGGAGAACGAGTTATGTTGAAAGTATCACCTAGGAAAGGTGTCTTTCGTTTCGGAAAACAAGGAAAGCTTAATCCGAGAGACATTGGACCATTTAGGATCTTAGAGAGAATTGGTCCAATGGCATACAGAATTGAGCTTCCGAAATATCTCAATAATGTACATAACATCTTCCACGTCTCTAACCTTAAGAAATGTTTATCCGACGAGTCACTCGTCATCCCTATGAAAGAGCTTCATCTGGATGATAAGCTCAATTTCATAGAAGAACCCGTTGAAATCATGGACCGTGAGGTCGACAATCAAGAATAGTCGTATTCCTATTGTTAAGGTCCGTTGCAACTCTAAGAGAGGACTATAATTCACGTGGGAACGTGAGGACCAAAATCGTGCTAAATACCCTCACCTATTCTCACCCTCTCCTCTTACCCCTAGTTAAATCTCGGGACGAGATTTATTTTAGGATGGGAGACTGTAATATCCCACAAATTTCATTCAGGTTACCTATACTTATGCTTTACATAATATCATTTCCACGGGTAAAATTTTTGCTTTGGTTTACATAACCCCCTAGACATGCTCACGTATCCACCAATGCAAAATATCCTTATGTTTACATCATGTAAACCCATGGTATGTCAAGTCTAAGTTCTAAACATCATTTTTACTAAGTAATCTATCAATCTAGTATACCATATCTATCATAACACAAAAACAAGCCCTATCCGGTTAAGGATATTTCTAAAACCCTAATTTTAAAACGAAACTAGTTTAATTGTGTTCAAGGCTTATGTATAAGTTACCTTAACAAATTCAAAGTATCTTAGTCCCCCTAAACCCTAGTACAACTTCTTAGAGCTTAGGTACATGTCCCTTAAGCACAAAACCCTAATTAGGTCATTTAGACCCCTAAACTAGGTCTAAACCTTCCCGATTCTTTAGTATAAGTTACCACCACTTAGTACATGACTCCTAAGCCTTAATATTAGCCACTAATCACCCTAGGAACTCTAAAATATGTGCTAATCCCTAATCTAAAACCCTAAACCTAATTCGACCATAAACTAAACCTAAACCTAATCTTAAGCTAGCAACAAAGCACCACCACCCCTAGTAGCTTAAAAATAGCTCCATCACCACCTTGCCACCCTAAAAAACCACCCTAGAACCACCCCTAGTAGCTTACAAGTAGGTGATGCACCTCCTTGTCACCACCCTTGAACCGCGGCACCCTTATGGCCAAACCACCACCACCACAAGCCCCCTAGCTACCACCATATCCTACCTTAGTCACCTCATAGTTTCCATTCAACCCCTCCTCCTCATGCCATCACAACACGAAAACCTTGGCCAACAAGCCTCTTAAAGGCTATAAATACCCCTCAACACCCATTTCTTTCAAACCATCCCTCCCCACTTCTCTACCTCCTATAATATAGTTCTAGAAGTATTAAACAAGTCCTAGGAAGCTAAAAAGTTGATAAAACCAAGCTAGAAGCCCTCTCCTAGTCGTTATTTAGTCTAGAAACCTTAAACACCCCTAACGACCCACTTCTAGGTCACATAAGCCTCTAAACTAGTTCCATAAGCTTTACTTATGTACTAGGATAATTATTAGGTGTATTATATCACATTAGAACCCTTTCATGAGATTTGATCACTAGAACTTGCTCGGTTTCATTTTGAAACCCTAATATGAGTCGAAAATTCGTGTTTTCATAGCATAAGCCCTTGTCATAAGCCATAGGCTAGTTTAGGCTACTTATATAAGCTTATTCTAATAATCAATAAGCTATAAAACTCTTTCGTGTCATAAAAATATACTTTGCATGGTTTTTGGACTAGTTTTGTAACGCTTTTCATGCATAGGGGTATATATTGTAAATTTTTGAAACTATTAAGTCCAAGGGCTGTTTTTGTCATTTCTTAGAAGTTATAAGTTTAAGGGCCTATCTTGAAAAGTTTTAAAGGCTAAGGATAAGTATATATATAGTTATTTTCATAAAGGACTAATTTCGTAAAAGTTTATAACCTAAGGGTATTTTGTGTCAATTTACAAACTTAAGGGTCCTAATGAGTTATTTTCTATAAATCAAAACCCTGTCTTTTTATTTAACAATGTAACACAATATTAGGGAGCTTCATGTGAGGGGTTACATTTGGGTATTCGTTTTGACGAGTTTGCTGGGTTTACGATTTAAAGTGTCCTGGCTCCTCAAACGTTTACTATATGACCTCTGATCCGTTATATAAATCTAGTATACCTAGGAATACTTACTTAAGAAACATAGACAAAATAATTAAGACTTGACATACCTACACACACACTACCTCAAGATACGTGAGTAAGCCGTCTAAATCCCTATCACACTTCCCTGAACCCAGGTGTGTTCATAGCCTCACTTTTTAAATGATTTCTAAACCCGTGAGGGGGATACATGCCTTAAACCTTTTTCAACTATATGCGTGAGTTCATAGCCTCATACTTTTTAAATCCTGTGAGTTCATAGCCTCACTTTTTAAATGCTTTCTAAACCCGTGAGGGGGATACATGCTTTAAACCGAATACAAGTCTTTTATTTGATTATTGCACGAGTACCTCCTATGCCACTATTACATAAAAAATGTCATGAAGCATAATCACTTGTGAGTGAACGCAAGTATAGTGAATAGATCTATTTGGAGTTTGACAAATCCCGTTGGTTTGCCCCTGCTGGGTACCAATTAGCACTAAACTTGAGAACTAAAAGGTTAACCTTGGCAACTTAACCTTATATCCAGTCATGATTGGTCTGCAGTGCCATCATTGACTCGGACTGTTAACGTGGGGTGTCATGAGCTTAGATGCAATAATACTATCTTTTACTACTTTTCCACTGTCTCCAGTGGAGCTTGTATTCAACCCTATTACTACCTAAACCTATGATCTCACTCAACCCTAGTGTTGACCTTTAAGCATGTTATCCCAGGTAACTAAGCCCCTTTAAGACCTATGGCACGGTGTGACATTGGATATGAGGACGTCTATACCTCTTATCATTCATCTTCTTTTGCTTTAAAATGTATATTTGGGACCTCTCTTTTGGTAAAATTATATCTTTTACTGTAAAACTCTGATAAATAAATGGATGATAACTCATCTTTTTCAAAAACGTCTCTTTTCGAGTCGTTTTCTATTATCATGACTTTGTATCCACGAAGTAATACCCCAGATTTAATTCCGCTGCGATCTATAAAAATGGGGGTGTTACAAAAAGTAAAGTTCAAATGTGGGGATATTTGATGATATCAAATAATAACATATTTTTAGCATAATTTATCCTATGTATATTACTTGTTTTGTATTATTTTATATGAGAATTGATACTTAATCGCTTACTTTTGTAAATCTCAGTTATAAACAAGCATTTGGTGAAAGTTAGCTATTTTGGACGCAAATTGGAGCTAAATGGATCAAGTTGGAAAAGTCTACTGAACTGCAGGTAGATACGCCGTATCATTCTAGACAGATACGACGTACATCAAGACTTAAACGAATATGAAGACCATTGCATGACTTTGAAGAATGTGTCGTATGGTTTCTCCCATACGCCGAATATGAAACCTTGGTCAACATAGAAGATCTGACTTATTCTACTCCAGATACGCCGCATGACATCCAAGAGATGCGGCGTATCAACTTGAAGACTTCACCAAGACATTCCAAGATTACGAAGAAGAGATACATCATATGCACATTGAAGATCCACCGTATCCTATGACAGTGTATGAATATTCCAGAATATAATAATCTTGGACCCCACGCGAAGTTATCTAGATACGGCGTATCAAGGAAACTGATACGCCGTATCGATGTCGTTTCCAGAAACTATAAATAGAGGTCGACTTTTTCATACATGACACAATATACTACCACCAGATACCAAAGTCGAACAGAAGGTGTGACCACACGAAGACACAATCAGAAGGAAGAATTCAGAAGCATAAGAAGGTCTCGCTAGTGCATAATTACATAGGAAGATTCGTTTAATCGTTGTAGTAAGCTTTAAATCGTTTGGTTAGTTGCCATGTCTCATAATTAGACTCGCATTAAATATTGCGTTTGCTTTCACTCATTAAAGTGTATATGATATTTTATTGATTTGCTATGTGTATGTTTTGATTACCTCTTGATTATCGTGCCTTGTCTACCGCCGGCTCGCACAATTACTTCATTAACATCTTTGCATAGTTAATGTAAGCCCTAACGGGATAAATAATTTAACTAAGTAATCATTAAGTTGCACTCAAAACGGATTTCTGATTAGTCGTGACAAGACTTTTCTGTATTAATCACTTAAAGAAATCTAGGAGTTTAGTTGTTTACACGTAGGAAAGAATACGCTACACTAGCAACCATAGATAAACTAGTTAATACCATAGCTAAATGATTAACGAGCTTAACTTTCGCTTGACCTCTTATCTACTATATGTCTTCTATCCGTATGCTGTGTCATTCGCCTTTGTAATCTACACAATCGTGCCGCCTCACATTAGGATTAAAATATCGATAGATATTTAAATGTTAAACTCTACTTACTAACTAGCTACATTGATCGGTATACGTTAGTGTTTGTTATAGGTTAAGTCGGCTAAATATAAATTTAAAACTTGAATACACATAATCTATACCTGATAGAACACATCAAGGTTGTTGAGTGGAGTAGCAACCATACCGACAAATGCTACTGAATAAGACAACATCAAACATTAAAAGAAAGGATGCACAAACCGGAAGAAGAAAAAAACTTCAATAGCAACCACGCTCACTCGAATGAAGACTCTAATAAACTTTAATGATTACAATAAACCACATACCTTAGAAAAGTCGCTAGACTAATAAGCCTTGTCTTATCTACTATATATCTTTATGGTGCGTGTGTTATACTTCAAGCATCATACACAATCTTCTCACATTATGGATTAAAATCCATCCTAGATATTATGTTAACATTCTACTCTTCATTTGACAATCTCCATAATACCCTAATTCCATTGATCAAACAATCTATGCTCGTTAGTGTTTGTTATAGGTTAAGTCGGCTAAATATAAATTTAAAACTTGAATACACCATAATCTATACCTACAACGATCACTAACACATCAAGGTTGTTGAGTGGAGCACAACCATACCGACAAATGCTAAAAATAAGACAACATCAAACATTAAAAGAAAGGATGCACATCCATCGTGAAGAAGTCAATAAAAAAACTTCAATAGCAACCACGTTCACAGCTATCTGGAATGAAGACTCTAATAAACTTTAATGATTACAATAAACCACATACCTTAGAAAAGCTGCTTAGACTAATAAGCCTTGTTAATCCAGCTATATTTTGTGGTTAAATTATACTTCAAGCACCATACACAACCTTTATATGGATTTATTCCATCCTCCTTATCCAAACATTCTCATCTTCATTTGACAATTCCATAATACCCTAATTCCAAAATCAAACAATCTATTACTAAATGCATGTGCAATATTCGATGAAAAATGATATCCGCATGAAACAAACCGTAGCATATGCCTTGAAAATCACTAACACCATAAAACTAATATAAGCACACTTGCGCCAAAAGATCTAAAATTAGGGCTTATATTTGTCACAAAGCAAATTCTACATCCATCGTGCTTTAATATATCAATAATAAAATGATTTATGGAACATGTAACTACACTAATTCGAAATTCTTTATTTTTTTTGTACATCCACAACGTTAGAAAAGTTACAACCGTCTATACAAATAAAGGCCAAAACAATTATTATGTAACCACATTTCTTTATAACAAAGAATACAAATGACAGAGCTAATCTATTACCGATAACCGTACAAACACAAATCTGATAATTACAACCTTAGACAATCAAATTTTGAATAACATCTAAACTACACACCATCACGTTATCGAAACAACTTAAAGCATTACACAAATACAACAAAGGATACAATACTTACAAAATAATCCAATAATCATAACCGCACCTCACAACACCATATTTCATGACTTGATCGACACTTTTGTCTAAACAAACTAAAACATATACCCCAAAAGCCACAAATTTAAGACTTTATCACAAACCAAGTATATAGAATCAAGAATCGGGGCAACATATGATATAAAATACCATAAACATCGCTTCTACTTCAAAATTTTTTTTGTACATCCACAACGTTAGAGTAGTAAGTTGTTACATTGGCCAAAAACAATAACCTCAAATGCAGCGACAGAGCTAACTGCACAACCGCCGTTATATCTTGTTCCATTTTGCTAAAGGAAACTCGTTCAAAGGCCATACAACTTTATATCAATTTCTTCCATCCGCCTCACCCAAACATTATTATGTCCAATCGACATTTCTTTTATAAGCTGAATACAAAAGAGAACATTCTATTAGTAACTGTACCACACAAATCATCACATCCTTAGATCAAACTTGACAGACAAAATAATGCTAACTAACAAATTAGTCAATAACAAATCTTACAAATTCCACAGAAGAAGTGCACATGCAAACCATATAAAATCATAAAGAAATATCGATCAACTAATAGCCAAATAACTAAAAATATACCATATATTAACCAAATTCAATAACAAATTGCACAAAATCAGCATGAAACATCAATCAACTAATAGCCAAAAAAGCTAAAAAAGAAAACCCGTATATTAACCTATCGGACGACAATCAGACTTCAATATCGATCACTGAACCACCGCTTTCAGCTCTAATTGGACGAATCAGGAATGACTAATCTTCAAACAAATAAACCAATCAATCAACCAAGCTCAACATCATTACACACACATCACCACCATCGGATGACATGTCCAAGAAATGTTACATCGTGTGTTAGATTCAGGTGTGATTAATCTATTACATAAACCTAAACAAAGACACGCACTCTCTTGAAAGACACGCATGGTGTTTTCACTTACAAAACGACGTCATTTTAATAGCAAGTTATTTTAAAACATAAATCGAGTCGCTCAAGCCCAACAAACGACGACGGCTTCGTTTACAAACGTCTCAAACGCCACAACCAAACACCCACCTTTTCACAACCACCACCACCAGATCCATTAGAACAAGCACAAGCCCAAAGAAAACGCAAAAAAACCATTTTACTAGACCTCAAAAACAAGTACCAGAAAGAAATTAATCAGTGGGAACATTTATCAAACACCTTGACTGCATTGCAAAATAAGCCACCTGTTACTGTCTCACTGGTGGTGCAAAATCAGAGTGGTGTTGGCTCGCTGGAGAGTTCGTCGGATAATGGTTTCCGGGAACTAGCTGATAAGGTTCTTGCTCAGGTATTTTAACATTTTTGACCTAGTTACTATTTGACCTAGGTTTTGAAAATTGAGATTTTTAATATTTTGAAATTAGGGTTATTAAAGCTGTTAAAATTTGACCCTTTATGGTTAATTACAACCCCTTGTTGTTAGTTTTGTGAATTTGTTAAAAATTTGGTTGAATTTGAAGTATTTGAGTTTTCTAGGGTTTATTAGGGTTTTGGTATTTAGTGTTTTTAGATTCAAAATTGGGATAATTTTTTCTGTTAAGATTTTACCCTTTATTGTTAATTTCATACCCGTGTTGTTAATTTTGTTAATTTGATTCAAAAATTGGTTCAATTTGAAGTATTGATTTATTTTAGGGTTTGAGTTGGGAATTTGGGGTTGTTTATTGAGGGGTATGATGGTAATTTTAGGGGGATTGGTTATTGTACAGTTGGAAGCTCAAGAAGCTACTATTAATGAAGTTTCGAGATTGTGTGATACTGTTGAAGCGATATGTGATGCTGAAGAGCAACGGTTGAAGGAACCGCTTTTTGATTTACCAATATGGGATCCGTCTTGTGAAGAGCTAATGACGTCGTTACAAACAGAAGAATAGTCTAACTTGGAGGTAGAAGAAGTATTTTCGGTTTTTCGGGTAAAAAGTGGGTTAGTGTTTCTTAACCGAGAAATTGTTGTGTAATATATTATTGGTTAGTTACCATAGATAGATTCAGTGAATGCTGAAGAGCTTCTTCGGATTACTTATCGTAGAGGAGGAGGGGACTGTTAGATGTAAGGAGCTAAGATAGATGTTTTGGTTGATTGTGTACAAGCGATTGAATGTAACTGGATATTGTAAAAAAAGTATTGGTTTAGAGATTTTTGTTGATTGGTTTTTAGAGTTTACAAGAAACTGATGTAAGAGGAAATAGTAAAGAAGATAAATGAATCTTGCCATCTTGGTTTAGAAACTCATTTTCCCAACGTCTATTGTGAACAAGAAAAAAAGTTATGAGAACGGTCAACTAATTGCTTGAACAAGGTTAACAAGAATTGGTAAAGCCAAGTTCATTGGTTTCTTTGACATTTTCTCGGACTATAGTAGCTATGATACGGCAATGTTTCTTGTTTTTGACAGTAAAGAATGTAATTGTTTCACCATAGTGAATATATGCTTTATTAGAAGATTTAACCGTGACTGGTTTGTTAGTGAAACTAGCCTTGTTACAAGCACGCCCTAATAGTTGTGCTTGTGACGCTCTAGCAGTGCAATTGAAGTTATGATCTCATCTTCACTGAATCACCTTTGTGAACTTTAGTGTCTACCTGCAGATACAGCGTCTATATTCTATAATGCATTCATCTTTTGATTTAGGATATTGCCCTTGCTTTGAGCTCCAAAAATGATAGAAAGGTTTGGATTTATCAGGACCATAGTGAGTAAGTGTCTCTTATCATAGAGGATGAGCATCATGTTGCTTATTGTAGAATTTGTTCTGTTATATATTTTTTTGTTTTTTGGTTTAGACAGATATATTGAACGCCAAAGAGAATCGTGTTGCTTATCCTACAGGATGAGCACACATTTAGATGTAAGGATCCAGGATAGAAGGTTTCGTTGATCTTGTACAAGCTTCTGATTATGATTGAGATATTGATCTAGAGGTTTTTGTTCATTGGTTAAGTTTTAGAGTTTGCAAAGAAGGCGAACAAATTTTGTTTTAGCAATTCATTTTCTGCCCCACAAATTTTTTATTAGTATTATTTTTTCAACCAGTTTTGAAAACGTATTTTATAGTTATTGTTTAAGGGATTTTTTTTTTTGTAAAAGTCAAGTGTGTTTGTTTCTTTTAACATTCACTCGGACTATTATAGCTATAAAATGGCAATGCTCTTGTTTTTGTCACCACAGAATGTGATTGCTTCACATTATACATGCACAAGCTCAAAATTTATACAAAGAAGGGAGTTGATGAAAGTTATTGTTTTTATATAAATTTCATTAAGAATCAAAGGTAACATCGACTGTTTTGCTGGTGAAACCAGCTTTCTTACAAGCCTCTAAAAGTTGTGCGCATGACAATGCTTTAGGCAAGTTAAACTATCTGTAGGTTTAGATCACCAAGGGCACCAGAAACATTTTCCTTCTCTGGGATGGAGATAATTTAGATCTCAGGAACACTTGGATTTCCCAGAATCATGTCAAGTCAATAATGGATTTACCTGTGGTAATCGCAGTTTTCCATTACAGAGTCAAGTTGGTTTCTTTAGTGTGATGAAGTTATGATTTTATCTTCATTGAACCACATTTGTTGAAGTCATTATATATTTTTGGTTAAATTTAGAAATCAGTCTGTATATTATCTAATCTAACGCATCTATGATCAAATAAGGATCTATGTATCTACATGGATTATGTAGTTTAACCTTAAAACTTCGTTTTCATTGTTTCTGTTATAATCAAATTTAATAAACGTCGTGGCTTTTACGGCATTGAAATTATTTTTCACAAAATGGTACTATGAAAAATAGTTACAATCATAAGTACCATTGTTTAAGCCCATTGGAATTTTCGCGAGACGTTTTATCAGTTGTGTTAATATATGAAACTATGACTATCCCTATAGAGTCGATGACTATTCTTATTCAAGTCCAAAAGTTGTGGATTGTGCTTCTCTCTGGTATAAGACTCCTGAAAAACAAAGATTGTCATCTTAAACCTTTCTAAAACATGTATAACTAGTGTTATAACAGGGCCTCGAATGGAGTACTTTTTAGTAGTCGAATTGAAATTTAACATTATATTTGTGGCATACCCTCACCTTTTTCTCTAATAGAAAATAAACGGCATTAATATAGACATACAATTTAATAAAGAGAGTTTCCAAAACAATAACTATAAACAATGTAGTCAGTGAAAATATATAAATAACAAACTGAACATATAGTGTGTGTGTTCAGAGAACACTAATCAAAATTAAGTCATTACAAAAAGAAAATATAATATCACGGAATATAAAAAATGCAAGGATGAACACCTAATACACATAAAAACACATCAACAAACACATATACACACTAAGGGTTCATTATCCTTGTCGGAGAGCTCATCCAAACTTGCATAAGGGTATATGTTATCGAAGATATCATCCACAAGTACGCAATGGTCATCACTATCCTCCTCTGAGGTCTCATACACAAGTGCATAGTTCATTCATTCATGCGTGTAAAATCAGGAGTGTCACCCTTTTTAGAACGTCTTATGGGTGGCATTTCTGATGCAAATGGATCCGCATCAACATCTGCAACGGGTTTAGCCGGAACAACAACATTGATACTGTCAAAATCAAACAGATCTTCATCGAGACCAGACAACACCCTAACCTCATCATCTTTAGATCTACCCACCGCATCAGTAACATAATCTTCTTTGGCAACGCCTCCACCTCTGTCATCAGATATGACCACCACATCAAAAGCTGATGGTAAATTGGTCTTCACAACTTTCATAATTGAGTTGGGTGAAGATATCGACTTAGTAAGTGACTGAGTCACTGAACAAACTAAAAAACGACAAGTTTAACATGAGTTATGAAAAACTGTGAACCAACACGTACCACATATTATGTAATTTCTTTGTGAATAATATATAAACTGTGAACCAAGAGTGATGTAATTTGAATTATGCACGGGACTTATAACTAGTAGTATTACATTGGAAAAACATATGACCGCATGCATACAGAGCAACATTTACATTTAGATTTGAAGTAAACAAAAGTACAATGACGAGAAAGAAGAACATGGTTACAAGAACTTGTAGATATTACAAATGAACTAGAAATTGACTTCTCATTCTTAACCAGAGGGTACGTAGTATGGCCCTCTAAATCACATAAGCTTGATTCTGCAGTTTATATTGAAGCGTTAAAATGACTACTAAAGTAAACCAATATAGTGAAGTAAATATTAGTAAACTTACCGGCCAGAACTGATACGATTTTCAAGGAGAGGGATAATTAAAATAATCACGCCATTTGTCAATGTAAGGTAACTCAGCAGAATCCAAGTCTGGAAGCTCTCGGTCTTGAAGGGTGTTGATTATCTGCGTTGTCTCACCGAGGAGTTGGGCTGCAACATTGACACTGGACTCCCTTTTCTCTATCACGCTTTCATGACATTTAGTAACTATGACTTGGGGCAAGTTGGTGAGACAAGCAGCCAATATATCAGCAATCATTGATGATAATTCCGTGAATAAGTCCTCTTGGCTAAGCTCATCAATGTTGGTGTGGTAGGAAAGAAGGATTGATTCGGTGATTCGATACATTGAATTTGCACAAATAGACCGGTAGATGGAATTATCGTTTGCGCCTCTAATATCTATAACCTGCACTTCGGTGACCATGTTTTTAGCTGTATTCTTGAACCATTGCAGAATCAATCCTGCTGTATTCACTTCAGGAGCATGGTTTTTCAGATTGTCTCCTACCCATTTGTTGGAGACTTCAACTTCTAGCCACAACACTTTGGCTGCCTTTTGAATGCTTACATACTCATCGGTAGCATTGAGACTTTCTTCCACAAGTGTGACATATGCAAGACCTTCACTCACACTGCTTAGCAATCTATCAACTATGTTGTTCTGTATTTTAGGTAGAGAAACGACGATGGCTGTCAGGGTTACCAAGGGTAAGCTCCAACAATCCAGATAATCTTCTGCATATAAAGGTGGAACATGAAGGCTGTCAAACTTTTCAACTCCTTCAAAACCTTTAGATTCTCTTAGAAGCTTCACGAGATTGCTGGGTTGTTGTTTTTCAGCCTTTTTGATCAAGGCGTTCGCAGATTTTGAAATGCTTTTTAATGTTCTCTGTGAAAGCTCCATATCGTCTTGCAGTTGCAACACATACCGCCTAAGATCGTTAAAGTTCTCTTGTTGTTCAGGATTTTGTCCCATGACAATATTTGAGGCACTAAACATGGCTTTAAACCACTTCCAACACCTAATACAAAACAAAACGCATATCACAAAGAAAATTGGGATCAGCGCTGTCATCTTACATGCTACCACAACTGTCTTCTGAAGTCCTATACAAATGATAAGAAATATGACTTTGAGATTCTGGATGACAATCTTGATTTTGCGACTACTGACTGAGAATGGTATGCTACTCTGTTTCCAATCATGCAGCTTCTGAGTCCAGTAGCTCTCTACTTTAAATACCTTAATATGGTTCCAAATCCATTTTATTGACAACTTAAAGGTCATGGCTGCATAACATCTACACAATGGTGCAATTGTTCCTACTAGACTTCCGATAAACTGTATTATGAGAATTACAGTAATTGACCATTTATAATCGGATTCATGGCTACCTAGAATACGTGCATAGATATAAATCATTAGATGAAAATGTAAGACGGTACTAACAATACATATTACCCCAGAAGCAGAGGTAGTTGCAGAGCAAGCTGTGATGAACTGAGGGCTGCCTGTTCCTGCCATGATCCAATGGTTTTTCACATGCTGCTTTAGCTTCTCAGTAGTTAATCTTCCTAGTTGTTGTAACTCTAGGTCCTTCAAAGAAGTTTTATGACCTGCTTGGTATTTCAATTCTATTATTTGTTTGGACTTTAGAATCGTTAAACCTGAACATGTGTGTATTATCAGCAAGAAGAATAGCATAGCCGCATAAAACAATGCTGGTATCTTATGTAGAATATGATACTCAGTATATAATTCATGAGAATCTCCAATCACACCTGTATATATCTGAATGCAAACATTCACAATCAAGGTGATTACCAGAATATCCAAAGCTATGATATTTGTGAGAAGTTCCTTGCTATTCATGGTTGCTAAAGAAGGCAATAAATTCGCCATCATGGTGCACATAAAGGCCATGCTTCCGAGCTTTGCTATCTGGTCTGCAACACCTCGCATTGGATTACTTAAATCCACAGGTAGCTTCATAGCAACAGCAATCACAGTGAGAGAAGCAGCATTCAAGGTGAATGTTTTACATGGGAACCATAGTTTTGTGTTTCTTAAACCATGTATTAAATCAGCTACCATTGCTAGGATGCAAAAGAGAGATGCTACCGCGATATAGATACCAATCCATGGCATAGGTTTGCTGTATTCATTTTGTCGATCTGACTCATACTTTAATAGTTCCAAGCAATTTCGAATATTATCCGGAATAACAGTGTCGAATTTACATATGCTGTCTCTCCACTTGAAATAGTTGTCATAGTAGTCCATAGTTTGGTTCCTCATGGGGAAATAAAATGGTGACTTGTGACAATTTAAATAGGAGCAGGAAGATGGTGCAGATTATGAAAATAGCAGGATTTGTCTTTAAAAAGACGTAAAATTGGTGGAAATAATGCGAATGTTTACATTCCAGTTCTTAAGGTTGTATATATTGTTTTGTATGAGTGATGAAATCATGAAATGAAACTTCTAACGACTTTCCAACAAAGTTTGGACATGAAGATTCTCTGTTGACTAAAATAACCCCACTAATTAAATATACATAGACTTTGTGATTGCGATATATAGTTCATCCATCATTTGGCCCTTCAATATTCGGGAAGGGTTGTCATTTTTACTTTATTTTTTATATCCTTCACCCTTTCTGGCCCATTTTAATACAGTTTTTTTATCATTTTTCGTTCCGTATTTTTTGTTAATTTTATACTTTCGACTTATTAAATTTTATATTTTTTGTGTCGTACTTTTAATTTTATAGTTTTTTAATATAAACAAGATTATAAAATAAATAAATAAATAAATAAATAACCGGAAAAATCATGAGGGTATCACTAGTAAAGGGGTACAAATAACCTTACTCATTTTGGAAATGGAGGTGATATGCACACCATAACAATTGATGTGTACACAACAAAATCACATTTATAATGCACATTGTACAACACCACATATGCATGTTTGTGATGTGCACATCACCTCCCTTTGGGAAAAAGGATTATTACAAACTGAGTTGAACACAATGACCGTAACGATAACCTCAAGTTGTCAGTATGTTTACAAAATATCTGTATTTTATAGATAAGTTCGGGACTCTTAATTTAATGCATATACTGAGAGACTAATCTACACCATTCAAAGAAAAAGGATTATTACAAACTGAGTTGAACACAATGACCATAACGATAACCTCAAGTTGTCAGTATGTTTACAAAATATCTGTATCTTATAGATAAGTTCGGGACTCTTAATTTAATGCATATACTGAGAGACTAATCTACACCATTCAAACCATTTGATCTAATGGATAAGATCAAACACTTAAAAACATTAACTTCTGCCCTCATGTTTTTTAATTAAAGCACACTTTCACCCTTTAAAAAAAAAAAATTACATATATCAAAAATCGTTAACTGTTAACCTCCAAAAATTACACAATCGTGACAAGCATTTAATTACTTTCAATAGAGGGGCACTTTCATATACTTTCGACAATTTTTTATTTTATTATTATTATTTATTTTTATTTATTTTTATTTATTTATTTATTTATTTTTTTTCCTCAATGCAGTATTTTGCTTGATATATCACTTGTGATATAACACGAACCTATAAGTTCGAACACTCAACATGCTTTCATAAAACGGGGTATAAATACTTTTATAGAACTCCAAATGACTCGTTTCTTGCATTGAAAAATACGCATCCTTAGCTTTTCAACCATGTATCACACATAGCTTTTGAATCTCCAAAAACACAGTTTATTCATAGAAGTTGAGTGTTCGAACTTACAGATTAGTGTTATATCACAAGTGATATATCAAGCAAAATATTTGGATGTTCAAAAACTATGTATGATAAATTAAATAATTTTTTTATATAGTCAATTATTATTATTTTTTTTTTTTTGGTTTTTTGTTTTTTTTAGTATTTTTAGTTTTTTCTCGGTGCGTATAATGAGGTATATCACTTGTGATATTATACCAACATCATCTCCACCATGATCATATCACTTTTTAGTTGTGATATTATACCTAGTGGTTAGGGGTTTAGGTATATATCAGTTGTGATATTATAACTAGTGGTCAGGGGTTTAGGGGTTCTGGTTTAAGGTTTAGTTGTATAACAATAATCTGTAAGTTCGGACGCTCTATATGCGGTCCATAAAATGAGCATAAGTATTATAGAACTCCAAAAGATTCAACATTTTTTGCATTAAAAAATGCACATTCTAAGCTTTCCAACCATATATCACACATAATATTTTAACCTCTAAATCAATAAGGTTTTTGGTATCTGGTTTATGTAAATATCACTTGTGATATTATCATAGTTGTCAATAGCGACGATAGCGGTCGCTATAGCGCGCTACGTAGCGAAGCGGTCATGTGTCGCTATTACCATTTAGCGACAGAATAGCGACAAAATTGAATTTTTTTATTTTTTATTTTATTCTTTCTATTAAGTATAAAAGCAAAATTAGGGTTTATTTTATCACTTCTATCAGCCGCTATTCTACCATCAGTCCATCACATCTTCAATCTTCATCACCTTCGGCCATCACCTCAAGACGACGCCATCACACGTCACCTTCTAAGAAACTCTCGTAATTACTTCTCCATCTTCTAATATTCCAATTCCAACTTTGAATCATCTAATTCCAACTTTGCATTGTCTAATTATTTTTGTGTTTGTGAGCAGAATGGGTGAAAAGAAGACATAGGGTGGTCCTATGCAAGTTTGATAGGGGACTAAAAATCATGTGAAGTGCAATTTATGTTCCTTTGTTTCCATTGTGGGGATTACAAGACAAAACATCATCTTCTTTGGTGATTCAATGGATGTTGCGAAATGTACAAAAGTTCCCCAGTGAAGGCTTTATTCAAAGAAGAGTTTGAAAAGAAAAGCAAGCAAAGAATTGCTGAGCAGAAGACCACATTTGATGATGATGTAATTGATTTAGAAGAAGATGAAGATGAAGAAGAAATTACTCAATCAAAGGAAAGAGGCCCATGTCAACCACATCTTCAATGGCTAATAAAAACCGAAGGCCGTTAGATGCGATGTTCGAGCCATCGACCACGTTGGGGAAAAAAAGCGGGCACTTAGTTGGAAGTAAAGAACATGCCCAAGTCCAAAAGAAGCTGAAATTGGAATATGTGCAAAAGTTTTGTCGATGGATGTATGATGCGGGTGTATCGTTTAATGCAATGAAGTATGATAGTTTTGGGCCAAGATCAAGCGGTTGCTCGACATGGTCTGGTATAAAACCTCCTACTTATCATGAGGTTCGGTGCCTATGTTGAAGCTAGAGTTGGAGCATACCAAAAGCTCATGCAAGATAATGTAGCGAAAAGTCAATCTACGGTGTTCGTTGATGGTCGATGGATGGAGAGATCGGAAAGGAAGGCGTTAGTCAACTTTCTAGTGAACACTCCTCGAGGAGTATGTTCATTGATTCGGTTGATGCCTCTAGCTATTCTCACGGTGAGAAGTTGTTTGAATTGTTTGACCGCTATATCCGAGAAAGTTGGCCGGATCATGTGATTCAAATTGTGACGGATAGTCAAGCAACAATGTTAAGGTGGTGAACTTGTGGGCGAAGTATCCGCGCATATATTTTTGACTCATGCGCCGCTCATTGTATTGATTTGATGTTGGAAGATATCTTTAAATTGACACATTTAAAGAAAACTCTTGAAAGGGCTATTGCGGTGAACACATACATATACAACCGCATTGCTACTTAACATGATGAGAGAGTTCACCGGCAAAAGACATGGTTAGGCCCATGAAGACACGATTTACTCTGACTTTTATAACTCTTGAAAGTTTTAAAGCGAATAAGAAACACTTAAAAAGCTGTTCACTGATAATGGAACCTAAGCAAGTTTGCAAAGGAGGTAGGTGGTAGGCAAACAAGAAACACTATATTGTTGCCTAGCTTTTGGAATAATGTTAAGTTTCTTTGTGAGCGTTGGTGAACCGTTAAGTTCTTCGTTTGGTTGATGGGGAGAAAAGGCCTCAATGGGATATATTTATGAGGCTATGGATGCAAAAGAGACTATTGATGCCTCTTTTAAATAGGCCGAGTGGAAGTAAAAGTGGGAATAACGATGGGCGTAAAAGGGGTGGCAAGGCCTCCACATCTCGATCAAGGCCTAAAGAAGATGCTTAGTAGATGAAGATGAAGATGTGGGTGATTTGGATGCTGAAGAAAATGATGTTGGGGCTTATAAACATTTCGAGCCATTGTGGATGGCCTTGGTGATGATGATGACGATGATGATGATGAGTTGGAGCCGACATTTGATGATTTAGATGATTACTAATAGACTAATTTAGCTATTTTGGTGTTTTGAATGTTTACAAATGTTTATGTGTTGAATGGTAAAACATGTCTTTATTTTGCTACTATTTTATCGCTAAACACAAATAGCGGTCGCTATTTATCACTATTCGCCACGTAGCATATAGGTGGCTCGTCATATTTATCGCTATTCGCTATTGACAACTATGGATATTATAACTAGTGGTTAAGGGTTTAGGGTTTTGGTATACGTTTTAGTGGTTGGGGTTTAGCGTTTTTAGTATAGGGTTCAATGGTTGGGGCATTGGGTTTTTGTCTGAGGTTAGTAGTTAGGGTTTAGGGTTAATGTATATATCACTTGAAATATTAGACCATTATCATCTCCACAATTGATCATATTAATTTTTGGTTGTGATATTATATACCTAGTGGTTAAGGGTTTAGAGTTTATGGTTTAGTTATAAGTCTCGTGCACGCACGAGGTTTACACATAAATCGAAAATAGTTTAAATATCACAAGTCTTTCATATATTGTATATTTATAAATAATGATTTTCTTATTTATATTTTGGTTTTCATATTTTTTGTTAAAGAAGCTCGAGATCTTTGTAAATTTAAATTAATTACCTTCCATTTCACTAGATCTTTAACTATGAGCACCGGGTGTCGTAACGCATAGCCCGCGCCATGCTCCAGGCGTTGTGTTAAGGCATGTTATGAGAGATGGTGATTTTGGTGGTGTGAGTGATTTGATGTGACATGACGCGACACCAAAAAGTGGGTTTTTACTTGTTATAGCTCCCGGTGCTTTAACAACAAAGGTGGATACAACTGGAACATTTTGATACCCATATTTAGATAAGGTTCTATTAGAACAAAATTCGGACTGAATATGAGGATTGATCTGGACTTGCCTTGGAATAGGGTTCCGCGGAAGTCTATGGAATTCTGAACTAAGTGAATATCTTGAGGGTAATCTGCTAAAAGAAAGCACCGTTAGTCTCACCACGGGAGGGGGATCCGGCGGTCAACCTTGGGTGTGAGAGTAAGTACTAGAGAGAGAAGTGTATGTGTGTTCTGAGAGAGATGATACCACCGAGTTCGACCATTTTGAGGACCTACACCACTCACAACCAAATAGGTGTGGTGAAGACATAATGAAGAAATAAATGGTTATAAGAGGACAAGAGATAGAGAATTAAACAATTTAGAGGATAAAGAATGATTTTTTTTTAAACTAAGGCATTAACTCGACTCAACCGACGAAGATCGGACACCAACTCCCCGACAGCGGCGCCATTTTGGAAGAATTGTTGGAGGTCATAAAACAGTAGGATACATACAAACCTTAATAGAATAGTATTTTGGTAAGTATAGATCTCCCGAGTATCGTATCAAAGAAGTGGTGAATTGAGGTTCGTCATTCGAGTTTCGTTTGATGCTTAGTAAAAGGGGGTTTCTGGTTTTTAGGGGGATAAACTAATATAACTAAGGCAAAATCTAAAGGGAACTTAAATCTAAGGCAATGGAAAGATGATGCAAGCTTAGAGTAGTTACGTTTAATCTAAATAATTAATATTGTTTGCGGGCAATGACATGGTTAAACTCAGAGGTCTCGTTTTGTCCGACACGATAGCTAAATAAGATGCCAACTTGAAGTTGTCCAAATTTGATTCCTAATAACTATATGTCATAGCCTAAAACCGCAAGCTAAATAACTTGACGATTGAATATCTTAAATGGCTAGACTCGAGGTCTCATTCATCTAACCCTAACGATAATAGGAAAGCTAGCTTGAAGGTCTCCATAACTAACCACTTCAAATCATGCATTCTTATCCAATTCAAATCTTAGAGGTCAAAGCTTTATCAACCCTAACAATCCCAAAACGCAAAAAATTAATTACCTAAACAAAAGGCAATCATCGTCTACACAAGCATCAATAAAAACTACTCTAAATTACGCATATTAACTAATATAACGATAAAACTAATCATGCATAATAGTAAAAAGAAAGCTAAATGGAGAAGGATTAGAAGTCACCAATTCAAGAATGCGGACAAAACGAACTCTAGATTACCCAATAATACCCCATCTATAAGCTCAATACCCATAATCATCACCATCTCTATGATTGCTCCATAATCATCACCATCTAATCTATGATATTGATTTTGCGGTTTGTGGATACTTTTATAAGACTACATTTTAGCAAAAGTAAATTACATTTTGAAATAAATTTGAAATTGTAAAAAAATGATTCTGCTGCACTCTCGTCTCCTTTTATAATCTTCAAACAAATTCTAACTGTTGTAGACATTATTGAGTGTTGGAGTTGGGATTGGAAATGGGGATCAAGCGCCATTTGAATTAATTGTAGCAGGTATCGTGCACGCTCGTCGAGATATTAACCGCTGGATAATAAAATCAAATGGGCTGGCATATTATAATTGGACTATGGCACATTGATTAAAATAGGCTCGGTTGGGCTTATTTCTTTGGGTTTTGGCACGGCTTCAATAATCGTCTAATCTCTTCAATAATAAGTGTTTTTACTTTTCATTTACTCTAAAAGTTCCTGAACGTACCTAAACAATAATATAACAAATAGACGTAATATTTGCAATAAAAGTTGTAATATTGTTATTTTTTTAAGCTAAAATGGGGGAATTTTTTATATAAAAATATGAATAATCATGATTTTATCAACCACCTACGTCGATATATATCCAGGATTATGTTTCGAGTATTGAATTAAATTGCAATCAGAAAAAACAAAGAACTGATAGACGAAATTACCTTGTGTGATCACTGATTAGTCGTCTACTCATAATCAAAAGTATCATTTTATATAATCCCCCTAATCATAAAAATTTGAACTCCACAATCACAAATGGTCTAGAAGGCTGACAGATTCGTCAACAAACTACCAGAAACCCGACATGATTAGAAAATTCTTAAAAAAAGTTTCTTTCAGGGAGCAAAAGTTCTTCTTGGACTATAACACCCACCTCTTAAAAAATACCCAACATGATCAGAAAATTCTTACAAAATTAACTTCAAAGATTTTCATCGCAACTAATTCAATAAGAGTTTATAGGCTTTACGTGTGATATACTCGGTAACTAAACTTTTATGTTAACATCTAAACATACTAAAATGACACATGTCGGGCGGGTTGAGAAGCGTGTCAAAGCAATTTTGTATGAGAGGTAAATAATATTCTTTGTTAACATCTATGTTAACATCTAAACACCGTGATTTAGATTTTCTAAAATGTTATTACATCGCCTAAACTGTATGTAACAATGATAACCGAGAAAGCAAAAATTAACGTGGATACTAAGAAGATTAATAGCATATATGTTGCATCAATGAGTTACCGACATAGGGAAGTGGTTTAGAACAATCACTCTTTAGAGGACAAGATTCTCTAGATCTTCATTCTATCGCTTATGATGCTTAAGCTCATATATTTCACCGACTATTTCTTTAGTCTCTTTATATACGACTCTGATTGGGATACTTGTTCATATTAATTATCATCGCAATGAAATAAATTGGTTTAGTAAATGAAACACATTCATGACATCCAATTTACTAAAAGATTAGACGCATAAAGCTTTCACCTACTCCATCTTTGTGCTGCTAGAATCGGAAAGTAGTAGAATGCGTGTTCTCTTTGCAAGGAGGCGTTCGTTATCAACATCACCATCATGCTAAAAAAAGTCGTAAATAATGGCGTCTGATTACATAAGTAAGATGCATGTACCAACCTCAATCCCAAACACCCTAATTGCATTTGTAATATGAAGGTACCAACTTGCTTATTTTCGAGTGCTTATTTAAGGGTATTTGGATTGCTTACTTGTATTATTGCTTTGATATAGTCAAGGTATCAACATATGCATTTTTAATTACTCAATCATTTTAAACAATATGGTAAACAATTCTTAATTTAGTAATTGATATTTGGTTCAACATCTTTATAACAATCTTAAGCTACCATGCTATAAGCATATTGATCCTGACATCACTTGTTATTTTGGGCTTATAAAAACTAAACCCAACACTATGCCTTTTACCTCCAAGAAGAACTTTTGCTCCTTGTATTAAAGAACGATTTATAGAATCAAAATGAAATATCGCTTATCAAACCTTTGACATAGCATCTTGCAAAATAAATTTGGAATAACTCAACAAAATAATAACCTTTTTCACAGCAACTTCATTGTTAAGTGGTCCATTCATAATAATATCGAAAGCCAATTTGAAATCTAGAGTACGCTCGAAAATATGGCTCATACTTAAATAAATTATGTCATAACTGATTATATAATATCAATTGCTGAAAAAGTATGTTGCATAGCAGTGAAATTAAATTATAGTTGTTATATTATAATATTATAAACATTATATAAATGAAAGGTGTAAGCAGGCTATATTTTGTGCAATTAGTCCAGTTAATAACTATATTTTTGACTTATTATCTGGGTCACACTTTTACTTAATCCATTACCAACCTTAAGGTTCTGAACAACCTTAGAGAATGCGTCTGTAAATTTCTCATATATGCCTGTCAAGAATGTATTTTTTTTATCAATCTACAACTAAATGATCACTATGAACATCTAAATATCATCAATCTACAATTAAAACAAAGAAATGAGAAACAAACACAAATCAATTACACAAACTAATCACAAAGTTCAAACCTTTATTAAATTAATAAAAAACAACAAAACTAGATCCATTTTATAAAAAATTGTAGGTCAAAAAAATGATGAAATTAAGAGTATACAGATTGAATCGAAGATTCAGATACGTGAATATGAAATCAAACGGTTGTTCGAAATCATTAGAGGCCAGTTGGCCATTATAGAAGTATAAGGGGTCATCAATGATGACTTAGTAACTACAAGGACCAAAGTGGTAAATATAATTCAAAAGTTAGTTAGAAGCAGTTAGTAGTCTTTCTTCTCCTTTCTGTATATAAACACTTCTTTTCAATGTAAAATGTAATGATCTTGATTCTATCATTCAATAATAACTACAATTTCCGCATGGTATCAGAGCACATATGCTCGTTATCAAACCCTAAATCCCCAAATTGATTTTGATTCGATTATACTGATCTTAAATCAATCAATCATTCTTTTCACCAAGCTTTTCCGCGTCATCAATGGCGATTCCACCATCTTCTTCCACTAATCAAGATTCAAACCAAAATCAACAATCTCAACAACTCAATATCAATATGATCAATGATCCTCTCAGATATTGCAAGTTCGATCATCCAGAATGGTTTTAACAAACACGACTTTCAATGGGAGTAATTTTCATGGTGGAGTAGGAATGTGAGAATGGCATTAGGAGCTAAATTGAAATTGGGATTCATTGATGGTTCTTGTCCAAAACTAGATGTTGGTCATGTTGATTTGCAGAGATGGATCATATGTGATTACATGGTTACTTGTTGGATCTTGAATTCAATGGTACAAGATTTATCTGAAGCTTTTCTTTATGCTCAGTCTGCTTGTGAATTATGGAAGGAGATAACAGAAAGATATTGACAGAGTAATGGTCCTTTGGTGTATCAACTTGAAAGAGAGTTGACCAAAATCAGTCAAGGTAATATCACCATTGCATCTTATTTCAACAAGTTAAAGAAATGTTGGGATGAATTGCATAATATCATTGGTTTGCCTACTTGTGATTGTGGTTAAATGAAGGAATGTACTTGTGATGTTTTAGAAAAATTATTGTTAAGGGATAGTAATTCTAAGTTGATTCAGTTCTTGATGAAACTCAATGATGAATATGAGTCAGTTAGAAGTCAAATTCTTGCTATGGATCCTCTTCCCATCGTGAATAAGGCTTATTATATTGTTCAACAAATTGAGAAACAAAAGCAAGTTACTAATCACACTTTTGAGCCAATTGCATTTTTTGCTAACATGAACAATAAGGGGTCAAGTGGTGGAAGAAAAGAGGTTAAAGGTACAAGAACTGATGGAAAAAGGTTTTGCACTAGATGCAATCAAGAAGGACATGCAGTTGATCAATGTTTTGAAAAGATAGGATATCCTGATTGGTATAAAGGAAAGAGGGCCAAGAAGCAAAGTAGGATGGCAGCACATGTGAATTCAGGATTTGAGGAGCATTTCAATGGTGAAACACCTTTTGATATGGGTAGTGAAAATGATATAGGAATGACTCAGAATGGTGGTTTTGATCAGAAGTTGGTGGCTGCTGTTTGTCAGGAAATGATGAAGATGTTTAAGGGAAAAGGAGTTATGGGTGAGTCAAGTACTGCAAGAGACTATGCAACCAGTTCTCATGCAGGTATATTTTCCTGTTGTACCATCTCCTTTGCCTTATTTTGTCATCCAAATATGAATGTCGATGGATTGGGATCGATACAAGGCCTCGATCACATGACACCACATTTTAACCTGTTCATTTCAGTCACTTATCTTAAAACTCCTATCATTGTGCATTTACCAGATGGAACTTCTAAAACTGTCACCATTGTTGGTAGTGTACAATTAACACCCACTTTAGTGCTCACAAATGTCTTTTATGTGCCTGACTTTCAACTCAATTTGCTTTCTGTTGGGCAACTCATTCAAACAAACCAATTGGTAGCTCATTTCTATCCCAATGACTTTTGTTTTCAGGACCTTACAACTAAGCAGATTGTGGCAGTGGGAAAAGGTTCCAAATGTTTGTACATTTGCAAACCCACTGTTGATCCACATGTATTTTCTGCTTCTGTTTCTGATTTTCAAAAATCTCATTTGAATTCTAGTCTTGTTGTTTGTTTGAATAAAAAGTCATATAGCAATACTGTGTCTAAAAATGTGCTAGATGTTTCCACTTTTCATGCTAGACTTGGTCACTCATCTGTATAAAAAATGTCCCATATACCATTGTATAAATCCATGAAATTCTCAGATTTTTCTTGTGAATGTTGTATGCTTTCCAAACATCATAGACTTCCTTTTCCTAAAAGTGAAAGTATCGCTCATTCCTTTCCACTTGATTCATGTTGATTTGTGGGGCCCTATAAGCAAGCTACTATGAATGGTGCTCATTATTTTTCACCATTGTGGATGATCACCAAGAGCTACATGGACTTATTTAGTTCATTCAAAGGAGCGATTCCAACTTTATTGGCTTCCTTCTTTGCTTATGTGAACACTCATTTTCAAAGCATACCCAAGATTGTTAGATCGCATAATGGGATGAAATAGTGAATGCAACTTGTGCTACTTTCTTTCAAGAGAAAGGTGTTTTACATCAAAGGTCCATGACTTATACTCCCAACAAAATGGTATAGTAGAAAGAAAACAGGCATTTACTTGATCTGACTAGAGCTATTAGGTTGCATGCTAGTTTACCTCTTAAGTTCTGGGGTGATTGTCTTTTAGCTGCTACTTATCTCATTAACAAAATGCCTACAAAAGTGCTTAATTGGAAGTCTCCTTTAGAAAAACTATTTGGTGAACTCCCTAGTTATGATCATCTGAGGATCATTGGATGTTTGTGCTATGCTGCTGTTACCAAACCACATAAAGATAAGTTTGATAACAGAGGTATCAAGTGTGTTCTTCTTGGGTATCCTGCCAATCAAAGAGGGTATAAATTGCTAAATTGGGAGACAAAAGAGGTTTTTCTCAGCAGAGATGTGGTTTTTGAAGAACAAGTGTTTCCTTTCAAACAAGTTATTCAACCATCATCAAACTCTACCATTCCTGAATATCCTACTTTTGACAGTCATCCTTTGGAAGAAACAGAATTTGTTATTTCACACAATCCTTTACCAACAGCACAACCTACATCTAATCCTATACCTCATAGTTCACCTAATCCTGTTTTCCATGAATCACAACCTATTGATGAACCAGCAATCCCTCCCATTGAACCTACACCTACTACAACCACAACTGACCCTATGAGGAAGTCTACTAGACAAGCTACTAGACCCACTTGGTTAAAAGATTTTGTTACTCCTGTTTTACCTGGTAGTACTTCTACTCCTCATTATCCTTTATTTGTTTCATCTGAGTTCCAACATGTTCCTCCTAGCCACATAGCTTTTCTGGCAAATGTCTTTGCAACCGTTGAACCCACATCCTATAGGCAAGCACTTACCATGAAGGGCTGGACTGAAGCAATGAATGCAGAAATCACAGCTTTAGAAAAGAATGGGACATGGACTGTAACTACATTACCTTCAGGGCATAAGCCAATCACTTCTAAGTGGGTTTTCAAAATCAAATATTATCCTGATGGCACTGTGGAAAGATATAAAGCAAGATTGGTAGTTAGAGGTTTCAATCAAAAGGAGGGTGTGGATTATAAACATACTTTTTCACCAGTTGCTAAATTGGCAACTGTGAGAGTTTTGATTGCTTTGGCTACTGCAAAACAATGGCCACTTCATCAGTTAGACATCAATAATGCTTTTTTACATGGCTATATTGATGAAGAAATCTACATGGTACCACCAGAGGGTTACACTAAGGCTAAACCAGGACAAGTTTGCAAACTTAACAGATCTTTGTATGGGTTGAAGCAAGCCTCCAGACAATGGAACCATGAATTAACAAAGTTTTTGATCAGTCTTGGATTTGTTCAGTCTAAACATGATTACTCTTTGTTTGTTAAGACTGAAGGGGAGGCTTTTACAGTTGTTTTAATTTATGTTGATGATATGCTCCTAACTGGTAACTCTGTTCAAACCATTACTGAGTTAAAAAGGGCATTGGATCAAAAGTTCACTATTAAAGATCTTGGATTAGCAAAGTATTTCCTTGGTATTAAATTATGTAGCACTGATGCTGGATCTCATTTGAACCAAAGGAAGTATATTTTGGACTTGTTAACAGATGCTGGACTCACAGCTGCTAAGCCTAATCCATCACCATTTCCCACTAAACTCAGGTTGTCCCTAAACAAAGGTACTCTTTTAACTGATGTTGGTCCTTACAGAAGGTTAGTTGGCATATTGTTGTATTTGACCATGACAAGACCAGACATTTCATATGATGTACAACACCTGAGCCAATTTGTGTCAGCACCCACAGATGCTCATATGCAGGCTGCCATTCATTTGTTAAAGTACTTAAAAGGGACAATTTCAAAAGGATTATTCTATCCTGTGCAACCTCATTTAAAAGTCACAGGATTCTCAGATGCAGACTGGGCCACATGTTTAATGACAAGAAGATCTCTCACTGGATATTGCATTTTCCTAGGTCATGCTTTAGTATCCTGGAAAACTAAGAAACAAGCAACAGTTAGCAGATCTTCTACTGAGGCAGAGTATAGAAGCATGGCAGCTACCACTTGTGAATTGCTTTGGTTAAGTTTTTTGCTAAAGGATCTACACATTCAAGTGCAGTTGCCAATTACACTATTTTGTGATAATAAATCTGCACAACAAATTGCTGCTAATCCCTGCTATCATGATCGAACTAAGCACTTGGACATTGATTGTCATTTTACTAGAGACAAAGTTCAAGAAGGTTTTCTGCAAACAACATTTATTCCCACTCATCTACAACTTGCAGATTTGATGACAAAAGCTTTGGGCAAAGAACAACACTCTTTTCTTGTTGACAAGTTGGGACTCACTGAGGCTCCAACTTGAGGGGAGGATATAGAAGTATAAGGGGTCATCAATGATGACTTAGTAACTACAAGGACCAAAGTTGTAAATATAATTCAAAAGTTAGTTAGAAGCAGTTAGTAGTCTTTCTTCTCCTTTCTCGTATATAAACACTTCTTTTCAATGTAAAATGTAATGATCTTGATTCTATCATTCAATAATAACTACAATTTCATGACCATTAACATCGAGATGGGGTTCGGTTGACTGCAATTGAAAAACATCACACTCATAAACCGGATCATGGTACTATATCGGTGAAGCGGAAGCGAAGCATGTCCATATAATGTTATAGAATATCTTGAAAGCAAATTAAGTAGCGTAATCGTGTCCATATAATGTTGTTGATATAATTGTTAATCGTAATCTAGTAAACAATTAAATGGTTTTAACCAATCACAAACACCCCTATGATTAGCCTAAATATTTCTTAAAAAGTTACTTCATTCAAATCTAAATATCTTATGAAAAAAAGTGGTTTGGAACAGCTTACTCGACTATTTAAAAAAACTCATAACTGCTTATTATTCAATCCAATATTTTTTTTGGAAGGCAATACACAATTTATGATCAAATATGAGGTAAATACGGTTTATGATGATACATTTTATTAATATTTCTTTGAGTCATTTGATCAAACACCTTTGAGCATCTCATGGATCATGGTTTAAAGAAAGCATAAGAGTTCAATGAATTACATGATCTTTTCATATATGAGATTAAAAATGGCCCAACTGATTTTCTTCATCCACGTGATTCTATCATATATAACAAAAAAAAAATATACGTGAACAAATATGAAATTAAAAATACATTAAAATAATCAACATAACTGAAACAAATGAAATTAGAGCCATAATAAACGAATACCCAAATTGAATGAGGTTTTTGAAAAATTAGGGTTAATTGAATTAGGATTTTGATTATGTGTTGATCAATTTATGATTTGATAACCAAATTAAGTGATATTATAATCGAATAATGAAACTGTAGATTAAATTTTATGAGGAATTTCGTATATACTTAAGGAAACTTAAAAAAATTACATATTTTTTCAAAACACAAGTTTTCAATGCATGATTTACAATGCTATTAAATCATGCTTTAGGAAAATATGTAATTATTGAAGTTTTGTTGAGAATATATGTAAGGGTAACGATCCAAAGGAAAAGAAAACTAAAATGAGAAGAATGAGAAATAATTATAATCGCATATTTTGATATGCATCAACTTGAATTAGATGCATCATTATTCATTTAGATGCATCACAATTAGTTTTGAAGTGAAAATGATGCAAATTAGTACTAGCAACGAATTTGACCCGTAGAGGACGAAAAATACATAAAATACGTCTAACTTGATGAAATGCATCTAATATATGTATATGCATCTATTTTTTAGCTAGAAAATATATTATGATGCATCTAATTCAAATTGATTCATCTTTAATGTGTAGTTATAGTTATTTCCCATCCTTCTTATTTTAAGCATTCTTCTCATTTGATCCCTAGTCATATATGTAAATGCCTCTAAATTTTATCATAAAAACTATAATTGAATATACACACATGATTAAAATTGTAGATTAAATGTTATCATAAAAACCATATTTTATCACCAAAGTTAAAAATAAAAATAACAATATACAACTTGATCGTAGTTTTCGGAGGATTATAAAGATCTAACGTTACAAATTCATTTTCCATTCTAAGAATTTTCCAAATTATTTGGGTAAGATTTAGAGGGACGGATTATTGATGTCCGGGAGTCGTAATGTTTTTGGGGGAGGAGTATTGTGAAGGGTTTAGGGTAAAAAGATAGAAGTCGGGCTTTGGGAAAAGTTTTGGGGGGAACAACTAAACGGACGGTTGTGGTTTTTTTTTATGAATTACACGTGTCATTTTTCCAGAATTTTGGACGAAAATCAATTTTATAAACCCTCCTTTATATAGATGGGTGATTAGAGGAATACAATATATAATTTAGCATGATCAAGCAAGTTTTTTTGGTCATATGAAAAATGCACTCTAAGAATATTATAGAAAAACCACATACAAATACTTTTGACATCAATTAATAACAACACATGGATATGACAACATATAGACGATCACTACAATACATAAAATATTTTGATATCGAGTGTGCCAAAACAATACTTCACGAAAAATAAATTCGTTTAGAGAACTTATTATAGGGAATAATTTCACACGAGATGAAATTATAGATCATATAGGTGCACCGTTACCAAACTGATCAAGTACTATAGTTTGGCAAATGATGTTCGATGAGGTTCGATTAGTCTTATTAACTTAATAACTTTGATCTATTTGATGATAGCAAATTACAGTAGCAATTATCAAAGACTTGCGGGAAAATTATTTGTGAAAGTTTGGACAAGTTTAAATATTTATGGTGGGCCAAATTGTTGGTTTTATGGACAATAAATTAATAGACGTGTGTAAGGATCGAACTCGAGACCACGGGATTGCACACTTTACGTATGAGAATTAAAGTTAAATAATTAAATATAAACATTGTATTTATTTATTTATTAAACGAAATAACTAACGGACGTTAAGTAATTAATGTAATGGATTAACGGGCGTTAAATGTATTTGGAAAAGGACTAGAATGCAAAGTTTGGAAAGGTTCCGGATCCCCTTGGTGAGGCTTAGAACCGATCGGCCAAGGGTAACCCAAACCCAACCCATATCAAACTCTAACTTGTTCACCAAGTTTAGTTTAGTATATATACAAGGCTAGGGTCTTGTATTTTGCATCTCTTGTACTCATAAGTTAAAACCCTAAAACGTTTGTGTGTGTTTTGTGCTCAAACCGATCGGCCACCTCCTTTGGGGTGTCGATCCTCAACCTTTTCCAAAACAAGTTATTTGGTTTAATAAAACTAGCATTACTTTAATTTGTTTTAGTACGTGTGTACAAGAACGTGGTAATAACACATTATTGTTATTATTCTTGGATTGAATTACAAAACGGTAAGGGGTAATTCATATTATCATAATTAAATCAAATTAGGGTTCTTCCATTGCTAGTTTTGTGGATTTGATTCTTGTTTGGCTAGAATCAAGAAACGTACGCATGTTCTTCTTATGTTAATTAATTATTCGTTAATAAATCTTATACGCTTCCGCATGTGTTCTTGATGTTTATTGTTTATATTTATGATTGTCATGTTATATAATTCCAACAGTGGCATCACGAGCTTGGTTTAATGAGTATTAATTACTAAACACGTAAAAAACGAATATTGTATGTTGTTTGATATGATTATTCTAGTGTTTTGGTTATGATTATGTAAACCCTAATTTTAGGGATTAGGGCTTTTGCCCTAATTTGTTTTTAAATTTTTTTAGTTGATTTGTTTAAATTTTTTCTAGGGTTTATTATAATTGTTATGTTATCAATATCGAAACCTAGAATTAATATATTTGTTACGTGATAAATTCATGAATAAAGTGTTATGTGACATGGAATTGTATG
Organism: Chrysanthemum lavandulifolium; assembly: GCA_022545495.1. Lineage (NCBI taxonomy): Eukaryota > Viridiplantae > Streptophyta > Magnoliopsida > Asterales > Asteraceae > Chrysanthemum > Chrysanthemum lavandulifolium. The sequence continues at coordinate 87,032,264 of CM040245.1, read as the reverse complement.
CGATTTGTGACAACGTGAATACATTGTTATGTTAAATCCATGAAAACGTGCATGTTTGGCATGGATTATTGTCGATATATATATATTTAATTGTTAAGATTGGTTATGCTAATATTAATTGTTAAGTTTTATACATATGTATATTTATGGTAAATCTTGAATTGAGGAAAACTCCAATTATATACATTAATGAATCAATTATGTGCTATTTGGTATATTTTAATTAAGAGTTTACATAATCGATTCGTCGATGTGGCTCACTTTCAATTGAGAGTGAAAGCCCTAATTAATATATACATTAATTTAACCTAGACATTGATTATTGATAAGGTTTTAAACTTCGATCACTTTGTATCAATCGTTCCTTTTCACTTTTTAGGTCTCTTGAAGGCAAAATGCTGGAATGATGCTTATTTGACCTAAAAGGCGCGAATATACGAAGAAAATGGCCAAAGTCAAATTCGAGACACTCAAAGTCATTGAAACATAAGGCTACGGCCATCGCTTATCTGCGACGACGCCGGAAGGAGTTAGCCTAGATGTGAAAGCTTTTTGTGCAAGATTTTAGGTTCCCTAAGTATTTACTTCATTAATTTAATTATGTCTTTGATTATTTGTGTGTATGCTTGCATGTTCTCCATGTCCGCTAATTTATTTGTGTGTTTGCTTAGGAATATGAAACTTAGTTATTGAATATTGATTGGTTGATACTTATCTTAGTTGACTAATGATCTAGAGTGCGCTAGATTATTCGTTGTGTACTTAATGCTTGAAATTTCTTTGTGAACTTTAGAATATAATTATCTAGGTAATTGTAGGATAAAGTATTCAAGGACAACCAGAGAGTAGGCGCCTATAAATCACTAGAGGATTTGTAAACAAGACCCTTTGGTAGTTTCAAAGAGTTAGGAAACAAGCACGCCCTATAGCCTTAGAATCACAACGCAACTAGGAATAAGGACGTGACAAATCAACCATCAATAGGAGATAATTAAGGAGTAGTAAAACCTAAGTAAACACATTTTTAAACTATCATACGAGTACACATCAAATTAGACATAGACTATCACAACCTTAGTTTAGATAATTAGATAATAGTAGAGTAATCGGTAGCAATACCAACCCCCCAAATCCAATACCCGAGATTCGCACCTTTTCCATTTTCTAAAAATATAAAAGATAAAAATAATCTTCCTCAACCTCAACCTTAGCGTAGTAACTTCTCACTAGCATTCCTAATTAATATATACATTAATTTAACCTAGACATTGATTATAGAGGACCTTGACAAATTTCGTAAACATCCATTCCACAAGCATTATATCCTAGTTTAAATCGAGTCTTATGTATATTATTACCGATTTTACGCGAAGGTTTCGTTTGTTTCTTCTAGTGTGCGTGTTTAGTTTGTCAAGAAGAAGTTACACAAGTTTGAAGGAGCCTTTCACGAAAAGCTCTTCTTGGAAAAGATTTAACCACCACTTTTACGGATCCTACCGAGCTAATCGGGGAGTATTAGTTTCTTCGTTTCTAATTACCTTCTATTATCATAACTTTGATATTTTCGGGGAACATTGGGGACAATGTTCGCTTTTATAGGGAGGAAAATAAAACGGAACTTTGAAACTATGCTTATCCTTGACTATTTGCTTTGTCCAAGAGTATTTGTGTAATAAACCATGAGAAAATGTAGGTTAGGGTAATTTTAGCCAAATTTAAAATTTTTCATGACGATAAGAGTGGGCCATTAGTCTTAACAAAAGCGCCTCATGGATAGGAAATTGCATGACTAGCACAAAACCCTTACCACCTAAATTCCACCCAAAATGCGAGGATCGCCTTAGATTAGTAGGAATTAAAGCATTCATCTTTAATGCTTAGAGTGTGAACCGGTAGTATATTAGATTCTAGAACTTGTTTTGTGATGCATTCCGAGATCGCTAGTGAGACTACACTTGTGTAGTTAGGATTAACTAAATGATAAGAGGCATTAGGATAACCCTTGTTTAATAATTGTAATATAATTACTTCTTCCACCCTCGGTTGAGTAATTCCCCACACCCTTTGCGTTGTACTCATCTTTAGTACACGATACCCTAGTTAACCCCTCGAGCCTATCCTTTTCGCGGTTCTCGTGATGTTTTTTTTTCCGAATATCAATGAAGAGCATTGTTTACACCCCACCCCAAATATACACCCAAATCGCTTTAGCCTACCTTTATTGCACTCACTTTTAGTGCAAATTTATGTTATCACCCAAAACCCTTAGTTCAATTATCCGTTGCTTGCATGAGTTGCTAAGTCGAGTCATATCTTTTGTATACGCTTTGGGATGATTGGGATTCATGGGAAAAGTTAAAGTTTATGAAACATAGAAAGAGAACGTTAAACTCAAATTCCCTTTGTTTGCATAATAATGTACTCCAAGTGTTTTGATCTTTTCAATTCGGGTCAAATTAGTGTTAGAGTAATAAAACTCAAGTGTAGGGATGTGTCTATAAATCCTATCATTTTGATGTACCGTAGAGGATGGTAGAGTAAAAGTGTAAAAAAAAAAAAAAAAAAAAAAAAAAAAAAAAAATACTGCTACCATCCTACATCTATCTTTTAAATTGTGTTTGTTTATTTTCGTTGCCTAGAGTTTTAGAGTGTCGAGTCTTGGCTTAGCAACGCCATTCTTCGATACTTGCAACATAGAGATTTTTGACTATCCACCACTAAATAGCCTATCCCACCAAACCCTTCATTTCTTACCGTAGCCTAACATTACAACCCTTTAAAGACCTCTTTGATAGTCTTTCCTAGGTGCTACGCCAAAGCGACGGAGGTTTGATCTATTCTCAAGCCTATGGTAATCTATGTACTAGGACCGTTAATGAGTGTTTATCTTCCATTTCGATTTGTTATATTTCATATATACACCGGAGAGATGCGAGTATCCAAACACCCCATGCGAGGTGCTAGTATGTAATTCCGTGCTTGTTATGACTTTTATGGGCTTATATGTGTTGTGGACCGCTTTGAATGGATGCTTCATGACCCTAACTTATAAATTAATTGGCTAAAGCACATTTGCTTGAGGACAAGCAAATACCAAGTGTAGGGATATTTGATAAGGTTTTAAAGGTACCTTTTGAGGGTCATTTAAGCCCTTATTCGATCACTTTGTATCCGTTATTGCTTAATATCGCTCCTTTTCACTTTTTAGGTCTCTTGAAGGCAAAATCTCGGAATGATGCTTATTTGACGAAAAGGCGAATATACAAGAAAATGGCCAAAGTCAAATTCGAGACACTCAAAGTCATTGAAACATAAGGCGACGGCGCCATCGCTATCCGCGACGCTGGAAGGAATTTTATGACGGCCTGGGAGGAAAAATTACATGTTTTCGCGGACGACGTGTGTTCTAAAGGAGTAGCCGTCGTTACTCGGGACGGGCTAGATGCGCCAAGACGGCGTCAGAGTCAAGGGACGGCACACATAATATAAGGTGACGCCGTCAAAGGTTTACGCCAAGACGAAACCCTAATGACGGCGACACGACGGCGTCACGAATCATAAGGTGACGCCGCGCATGTAATCTTATATATAGAATCCGAATTTTCGGGCCATGGGTAGTCTTTTGGAGTAAAACCTAAAACCGAACCAAGGCTTTCTTGTGCAGATTTTAGGTTCTAAACCCTATTATACATCAAGCTAAGTATTTACTTCATTAATTTAATTATGTCTTTGATTATTTGTGTGTATGCTTGCATGTTCTCCATGTCCCATTAATTTATTTGTGTGTTTGCTAGTGGAATATGATTAATAGGGTTTTAACGAATAAGTTGCATGTGGCTACTTGTTTACACGTATTAAAAGTGTTAGTTATATGCGTTATCATTGTTTTAGTTGTTTATTTTTACTAGTATTTGTTTATTATGTGTTTATTATGTGCGATGCTTTAAGCAAAGGGTAATTTGAATAAAAAAAAATAATGGACTAAACAATGGTGAAATTTGATTTGTTTTTGAAGAGTTAAGTTTTCAATAGTTTAATTGATTAATAATTTTGGTACAAATGGTCTGGACGGATCACCCAATTTGACGGACTGTGTGGGAAGTACTAGGAGGGGAGCGCCTTAATATTGTGACCCTAAAGAAGGAGGTTATTGCTTCAGCGCTGACCGAATTCTCCGCTTGCTTGCGAGTCAAATTGGAGCTACCAAGTAAGCCATAAATGTACAAAATCATCTTATGGGCTAATTAGTTTTAATTCCATGCGCCACTTTGGTGGTAATTACCGAAACACTAAGCGTTTACACTTATGCAAAAGTACGGTATAATGGACGATAATTAACGCTAAATTCCTTGATTGGTGAACCCAATACCTCAATCAAAACTTTGATGATTTGATCTTTATGAATTGGTAATAAAAAGGTTTTTTATTAAATTTATGCTACAAGATGAATGCATGACATCTTTGTACATATTTTATTTGACCACATAAAATCAAAACTAGTACCCTTTATAAATTAAGTAATATGCCATCTAATTAAAGGGACACTTGAAGTTGCAATTTACGCCATGACAAGATTTGGCGAGATTGTGATGGAGAGGTAAATCTTTATGTAAAGTCGACCTTACATGAACATATTTGCGTTCTTTAAGTTAGACACTTAAGTTGAGTAGGAAGTGAGAACTGGACTCAAGGCATAAGATGGGATAAAACATGTTTACATTTGCAATAGCGTTGGAAAATGTAAATCCCATAATGATTTAGGAATTGGAAACTGTTTGCCAATTATTGTTCGACAGATTACCTTATTTTGTGCTTTTGTTACTAGCAGATCAACTGATGAAATGGAACTATGATAATTTGGATCCCAGTTTTCGGGAAAATTCTATGGTTATATGAATATTACATTGGGTATTTTATTTTCTTGAAAAGATTTAATTATCGAAAATACTGAAATGGAATTTTGAAAATTCTTTAAATGTATTAATGCAACATTAAACCGTAAACGTAGGTTATTCCTGTATTGGTAAATAGATCTACACCTGTAAGGGTTTTTTATAGAGTCAACGTTGCTAAAAGAATAAACCTAGTCCTCTTTTCATAAGAAAGAGTGAGATTCAATCATATTCCTTTTCATGAATGAAGAAATGTATGATAGGATAATTAGAATTGTCTAAATTCTAAATACATAACTCGTAAGCAAATTTTAATGGTTAAGAAAATTGCATATTTCTGAGTTATTAAATTAGAAGCTAGACTAATTACTGTATAATTGGTAAAAGACAAACTAGCATATTTTATCTAGTTGTTTTGTTTTAAAAGTACTACTTACAATTGTTGGAATAGTAGAACTATTAAGAAAGAAATTGCATGCCCAATTTTTCAAGTTAATAGCATTGATGGATAGTTCATCATCTACATAGTAGAATACACTCTTTAAGTACATAAGTAATTGTTATGTATGGACTTTTTCAAAGGTGTAGGGAAGTAAATAGAACACTATTTTCTTTTACTGGTTAATGAAACACTTTCAATGTTGTCAAATCCAGTGGGAGTGTTGTGTTCTTATTACTGAATAAGAAATTAATGTAATGATCTCTTAATTCAGTGGGAGTTACAAGCTTTGTCATATTGGTAGTAACTCGGATTATTTCTAGAATGTCTTATGATAATTACTTTCCACTTGTAGACACTTATGTTTTCAAGGATAGTCATGTACGTTTCCTTATTAGACAATGAAGTGGTTCTACATCTACTAGTTATGCTAATATCAATGACACAATCATATTAGTCACATAAACAAACATATGTCGTGTTGTTTATCGCTACATGATGTTGTTCCATGCACAAGTGTGAGAAATCTATATTGTGTAAGGTACATACATATATATATATATATATATATATATATATATATATATATATATATATATATATATATATATATATATATATATATATATATATATATATATTTAACGGATTCTCTTGACGCAAGGTAAGAGACTAACATTCTAATATAACTTGTACATATCTAATTCAAGAAACACTTGGTGTTGCAATTTACGTCATGTGAGAACTTGGCTAGATTGCAACAACAAAGTAAATCTCTATGTGAAGTCGACCTTGCATGGACATATTTGCGGTTTCTAAATTAGACAAGTATTTAGAACATGTGTCAAAATGATATATAAGACTACTTCAAATTAAATATTTATGTATTATTGGAATGACATAAATAAATGAAGTAATCTAATACTACTTCAATTTGTTTATTTATGTATTTTGGAATGACATAAATGAAAATAATGTAGTCTTACATTATTGTGAAGTAAATAAATTAACTTGAAATTACTATCGAAACCAAGAGTTGTGTTCATAATTACTTTAGTTAAACATGTTTATGATTCATTGTAAAGACATAAACATAAAGTCTCTTAAGACTTATAATAAAGTAAGACGTTAACTTGTTATGTTTTTTAATTAAGACATATACAAGAAGTCATTGAGTTGATCAATGATTTATAACGTATAATGGGATTATAATAGTTTATGTTTTCTTGACGAGACATGGATATGAAGTGACTTGGTTAAAGAGTACTTGTGTTATAAAGCATGCAATTGGCTTAAAAAGTCTATTATACCATTAAGTTGACTTAGTTGGTAAATAGGTAAGCCAAAAGGAATATGTTTATCTTATATATTGTTAGATTGTCTTACAATATTAAATTTTAATGAATACCACAAGTTGATGGTATGTTCAGTTAGGAGAATCAAGCTCTATTTGATTTGTTTGATTTAAGATAACCATAACTTCTTTCTTAAAAAGTAACAAGGTTTGAAAATTGAGTATGGATTGAATATACTCAATATAACTGATAAGGTTTTAAAAGGTACCATTTTGAGGGGTCGTTTTAGCCCTTATTTGATCACTTTTGTATCCGTTATTGCTTAATTTCGTTCCTTTTCACTTTTTAGGTCTCTTGAAGGCAAAATGCTGAATGGCACTTATTTGGACGAAAAGGCACGAATTTACGAAGAAAATGGCCAAAGTCAAGAATCGAGCCACTCAGACTGCTGGAACTGAAGGGGACGACGTCAGGTGTTAACCGCGACGCCGTCGCATCACTTTTGTGACGGCTCAATAGCCAAATTGCTCATTTACAAGTGACGGCGTCGGGCTTTAAAAGAGTAGACCGTCGCAACTCGGACGGCCTAGATGTGACCCAGACGGCGCCGGTCAAGAGGACGGCGTCAGGACATAAGGTGACGCCGTCGCAAGGTTAACGTGGCCAAGACGAAACCCTAATGACGGCGACACGACGGCCACGAAACATAAGGTGACGCCGTCGCATATGTAATCTTATATATAGAATCCGAATTTTTCGGTTTTAGAGAGAGTCTTTTGGAGTGAAAACCTAAAACCGAACCTAAGGTGTCTTGTACAAGATTTTAGGGTTTTAAACCCTATCTTACATCAAGATAAGTGTTTACTTCATTAATTCAATTATGTCTTTGATTATTTGTGTGTATGCTTGCATGTTCTCCATGTCCGCTAATTTATTTGTGTGTTTGCTTAGGAAGTATGAAACTTAATTATTGAATATTGATTGGTTGTTTCTTATCTTAGTTGATTAATGATCTAGTAATGCGATAGGTCATTCGTTGTGTACTTAATGCTTGATTCATCTTTGTGAACCTTAGAATATGATTACCTGAGTAGTTGTAGGCTAAATTATCCAAAGAGTACCTTAGAGTAAGAGTTTATCATCCCTAGTGGGTTTTGTAGACGAGTGTAAGCTCCCGGAAAATTTTAATGTACTTAACGCTTTAATCAAGAATTAAACACGATATATTTCGTCATGAAATTTTCTAAGCATCACATTTGCATATCATTTGGCATATGCATGATCAACGCAGATTTGAGCATTCATAAAAGATATCGTTGTGATCTAAATAAATTTCCCACTATCCCGATAGTCCTAAAATACGTAATGAATACGTAAAATTTGTAAAATTACTTAATTTAATTATAATAAAATATATAAAATTCAGATTGGACCTCGGAACTCATTAGACTTTATACCACCTTGTAACTCAACACGACTCGTTAATGGGCCTCATAACCGGACCAAAAATTTCACCAATTCTCGTTGGGCCTTGGCCTAGCTCACGCACCACAAAGGGAGCCCAACACCCATTTTCATTTCTTTCCTTTTGGGCCTCGTCTAGCAAGACCAAATCCAAGCCCATACATGTAATATGTTTGTGTTCTTTCCGTTGAAACCAAACGAGCAAACAAGGAACCAAAACACAAAACTAAGACATGTAAATCAATTAGGACAACTAAACACTAAACATCTCCAAATGGACAAGTGTTCTTGCGTGTATATGATCAAAAGGAGACAAGATCACTTGAGCCACCCTAAAACAATTAAAAATTTACCACTAATCCTACTTTGACTAGTTTAGACTCTTTTATCCAAAGGTTCTTGTGTCCTCCATATCCAAACCTTCAGCTAAAACCACACATGAGACAAGACCAAGCTTGAATATTTCATGCATTTTGTTTACCCAAAACGTGACCAACCATTGACAAGCAAGAGCAAACTAACTTTTCGTTTTCTTTTCTTTCTATGCGTCAAAAATGGGAACAACACAAACCATAAGCCAACTTGAAACAAAACACTTCCTTTTAATCCTTGTTTTGTCGTGTGAGAATGAACAAGGAAGACAACACCTCATGCTTAGCCACCCTACAAGTATTAGTTTAATGACCTAAACTTACTTTGACTTGGTTTTGACCCCAAGAACCATTGGGTATTATGTTCCTAAAGACTTGACAATACCTTGACATGTAAACTCATATCCCACGCCAAGACAACCAACACAAAACAAGACCCAATACAAAGTATCACATGACTAATAAGCTTAGAGTTAGGAAACTATGATTAAAATATTAAGAAGACCATACTTATTTCTCTATATAAGCACACATCTAAGACACTAATTGACTTCACATTCTAACTCACTTAAACTAGTCTCATACTCTCACCTCCAAACACATTGTACACTGTGGGAATCGGTTCAAGGAAAGGAAAACACAATGGAATTCTAGCTCGTGTGCTTGGGGTTTAAAAGCGAAGGATTTAAAAGCTAGGAGAAACTTGGGAAAACATTTAAGACGTATAGCATTATAAGGAGAACACGGACCTCGAGTTCAAATCATCTTCTCGACATCTCATCCCCACTCAATAGAGTGTAGTAAGTTCAACTAAGCTCATTTCATTTTAACTCTTTTCGCTTAGTTCACACGGTTAAAATATGTTATATCACATGTTAAACGAGTTAAACGCACCATTTCACTATACTATGCATAGTCATTCACTAGTTACACGTTAGAACTTGTGTCTCATGTCGAAAACAAGTTACAAAAATCTCTTGAAAACCTTAGGACTACTCGTACACCTTTATTTCATACGCGAAAACTAAACGGGCCTAAAGCCCAAACACCGAGCCCATTAAGCCCAATCCGAGTCCATTAATGATCTAACCCGGCCCAATGTGATCAAAATAAGCTAATAAGCTAAAGAAATAAGCTAGGGATAAGCTTGTACTAGTTACACAAAGTTTTCGTTTATTTCAAAAGTATTTCGGATCAAATTTGCAAAACAAATGAATTTCGGGTTAAAAGCTTAACATTTAGAAAGTTAAAGGTTCAATATATTGCGTATATAAACATGCATGAAAAGTTAAGGACCAATATGCATCTTTTCGAAAGTAAAAGGGTAATTATATACGTGCATGAACACGCTTAAAACTACAAGGACCGAATGTGTAAATAGCCTAAACTAGTTATAAATAAAGTTTAGGGTGAAATGTGTACAATTGGAAAAGTAAAGGTTTAAAGCGTATAAAAGGAACCTAGAGGGTCGTTTCAGTAAAATCGGTTTTACCAAGGGACTAAAGATGTCATTTCGAAAGTTTTGATATAAAATACATTTTGGGTACAAAGTGTCATTTTCTAATAGTATAGGGACTAAACTTGTACTTTTTGGTAACTCGAGGGTAAAAGTGTAAAATTAGAAAAGTTCAATAAACTTATGATTTCACGATAGCCTCGTAAAATGAGTATTTTTGATCACATGAGCATAATATTTTCGAATTATGATAAACTTATTTCATGTATAAATATATATTTATTAGAAAGTATATGTAAAAATATACTTATTTTGATAAAATACTGGGAATCTAAATACGCTAAAATGCGCAACAAATCTATTAAGATCACAACGGGGAACATTTCACTTATGCGTAAGTGAGGATCATTAATTAAGGCAATGTAGCACATAAATTAACTTAAACGTTAATCACGATCGCACACTATTGGATTGGACAATCCAATGATCCATTGAATAAGAATATTCAATGCTCTATTATTTTGGTCGCGAACCAAAATGCTCATTATGAGACTCGCCATCTCATCATTTTAGGTTTCAAGTTGGAACCTACGCTACATTGTGCTTGATCTATTTGTGCGTGTGCATTATCATCAAGGTGAGTTCATAGCCACGCTTTTACTTTATTTTTGTAAACCCCATGAGGAGATACATGCTCTAAACTAGAACACAAGGTTTTCATAAATGCTTGATCTTCTTGATTATTGGTACCGCCTAAGTTGTTAGCCACAAGTCCCCGATCATGAACCATTAGTCACCGCGAGTGAACGAGATATCGTGAATAGTACTATGGGAATAACGAACCCCGTTTCGGTTATAGAGAAATAACAAGGCGCACCATGATGAGTGTGTAAATACTCATCATTTTTGTACAATATAAACTGCAAAATCATCTCGAAAACACTCGTAAACACATCAAAATGATCAAAATATCACAAATCGGTGTTTTATGTGTTTTAAATGCAAAATATCAAAATCGGATGAAAACATATCAAATTTGCAAAATTGCGTTTTAGTCCCCAAGTTTATAAAATTGTCAAAATAGTCCACTGAGCCAAAATTTCAAAAGAAAAGTCACCAAAGGTCTTTTAAAATCATAAATTGTCATTTTAGTCCTTTGGTGGGAAATCTAAAATTTTGAGAAAATTACAATTTAGTCCCGAAAAATCCAAAATGTTCAAAATTAGTCCTTGGGAATTTCGAAATGTCAAAATCTAACCCTTGGATTATTTAAAGTTGGCAATACCAACCTCGACTACATTTTCATAAGTTACATATTTGGTCCCTCGGTTTGGAAATGTTACATCTTTGGTCCTGGTGCTATTTCCTAAACAAACCAAACGGACCTAATTTAATTACTCAAGCCCAATTACTAAACCCCCGCCCAAGTGCTATACCGGTCCAAAACCCTTTACCCATCCAACCCGACCCACCCACGTTTAAACATAAACCGCCTCACGTGTTACCCACCCCATCATCACCCCCATGCGCATGCTCGCAACGCCTCCCCCCTCCTCCACCATCATACACCTAAACCTACCCTCCACCTCACACTCAAAGCCAAGGTGCATTTAATGCACCCTTGTACCTAACACTCAAGCCTTAGCTGTTAAAACCAAGTTTGGCGCCAAAATCCTTTAAACGGCTAGGATCACTTTCACACATCCAAGGGTTGAGATTGTTGGTGGGATCTATTCAGAAAGATGAGAGAGGAAGTTTGAAGCTTATAAGAAGCCAAGGGAAGCTACAAGAAAGTAGTTAGTTTTATTTTCTTAGCAATATATGTCGTTTCATGTTCTTTTAGTCTAAATTAGATTTTCAGTTGTAATTTAAAGCTACATTGTGTTCAAGTAAACCATTTGAGTGTATTTTAACTTAATTCAAGTATTAATTTCAGTTCAAGTTCAATTTCATTATTATATGTCAACTGTTGAAATTTGCACTTTCAAAATCCCACTTCAAATCTTTTAACCACTTGTTGTTAAGCTCAATCATACTCAAAATAGCTTAGTAAAGCTTTCCATAAGCTTATAATCAAGTCTCATTCACTTTTGAACCTTGGTCAACAAAAGTCAAAGCAAGAAGGAATATGGGTACAGAGATGGAATTGTTTGGTTCAGAATTGGAATTGGGTTGAAATGGAAGCAGTGGGTTGAGTTTGATAGGTTAGGGTCCTTTGTTTCACAGTTGGCAGGCCATAGTGGCCATTGGACATATTGTAAGCTCTTTAAAAGCTTTAAGCATAATCATTAATTGTAGTTGTAACTTGTTTAATCTTGTTCTAAAAGTAGTAATTAGGCTAAGTTAATCTAGTTGGATCATTTGTGCATGTTTAATCGTGCATTATCTCACTTAATTTTGCAAATCACTATATTAAGGGTGTTTGGTTTACCCGCTTAAACTGCTTTTTAGTGGTGTCTTGGTGTAAGATTTTTGTTGCTTGAGTCTCTATTATCACTAGTAAAGTCAATCTAGCCATCTCATTGCACCAAATAACACTAAAAGTCAAAATAAGTATTAATCTGTCCTTGTTGGTTTATTTGTTGGGATCGCCATACAAAACACTTCAAATAGGATTAAAACTTGTTAAACTTGCTTGATAAACTTTCATTACACAATATCTCATCAAGATCAGTTCTAAGTTTGCATTGGAATCTCAAGAAAGTCAAAGTTCTAACGGTTTTCAAATAGTCAAAATGTCAAAACTTGTTTTGCAAAAAGTCGCAGATTGCAGTGTTCCATTAAAGGTTTTAAGGTCTGAATTTTGGTTACAAGTAGTGCTCTAGGTGGTCTATAAAACCTCACATCTGGTTTTAGCTTTTCTTTGCTAAATAAGCTTCGCATAAGCTCAAATTAGGCCCTTTTGCCTCGCACCAACTCGCCTAACATCTTGAGTGGTTTTCTCGGTTGCAAACAAGCTTGCACAGAGCTTGTATAAGCTTGTTGAGGTCTAGTATTTTGGTTACAAGTAGCTTCCTAGATCTAGTTTAAGTTTTGATAATTGGATTTTAGTTTGTGGCTTATTGAGTACTTATTTATCGATCGCTAGTTGGTACCAAAAGCTGCTTTTAGCCTAATTTCAAAAACATCAAATCGTGGTATTCGTTAATCGAGAGTGTAACTTGTTGATTTCTATTTATATTGGTCATATTTGGTATATCATAGCTTCATTGATGAGGTAGCTTGTTTAGTTCATTTGCTTATCAAGTGCTTATTTCAATAAGCACTTGAATCATCGCCCATTTTCTTCCACATAGCCTGCTGTTTTCCATTTTCATAGCTTCTTAACATTATTTTAGAGTTTCCTGAAATTTTCAGATTTTATAAGTCGTTTTGCTATTTTCTTGATTTAATCTAGTTTTAATCATTTTAATTAGCAATTAATACAAAAATTCGAAAAGGTTCCAAAAATAATTTTCAATTTTCTTAGGCTTAGATAAATATAAAAAGCAGAAAAGTAATTTTCCATATTTTCATAGTTCATTTGGTAATTTTTAGTGATTTAATTAAATTTTAATAGTTTAAAATTCCTAAAAAATAGATAAATAGTCACAAAAATACAAAAATAGTTTTGAAAAGTCTATTTTGATATTTTAGACTTTTCCAAGTCTTAATCTTATTTTTCTAGCCTTGTTTCACATTTTCTTGTATTTTAGGTAATTAATTATTAGTTAAAATAGTTTTAATTAGATAATTAGTCTTAAAAATAATTTTCTTTTCTATAAATTTTCTTTTTTTAAAAAAATTTTTAAAATCCATTTGCTTTTAACCCCAAAAAAATTTTTTAAAAAAAAGGGAAAACAGGGGTTTTTTTTGAAAACAAAGGTTTTTTCAAAAAACCCAAAAATTCCTTTGTTTTTTTGTTATTATCTTTAAAACAATTTTTTCCCTTTTTTAAAAAATTTTTTAAAACCTTTTTAAAAACCCTTTTATAATCCCCCAATCATTTTTTCCAAACCCTTTTGAAAAAACCCAAAAAATTTAAAAATTTTAATTAAAAGGTTCCCATTTTGTTTTTCCTTTTTCCCCGGGTATTTTCCCCCTTTTTTTGGGGGTTTTAAAATTTGTTTGGGAAAGCCAAAAAATTTTTGGGGGAAAAAAATTTGGTTTAAAAACAATTTTTAAAAAAACCCATTACAAAAAATTTCAAAATTTTTAAAAATTTAAATTTATCCCGGGGTTTGGGAAAAACAATTTTGTATTAAAATTTTCCGAAAACCCTTTTACCTTAAAACAAATTAGTTATAAAAAACCCCAAAAAAAAACCCTTTTAATGGCAAAAGGAAATTTCAACCCTTTTTAAAAAGGCCCAAAGGAAATTTAAATTAACAAAGTTTTTTTGGGGAAATTTGGAAAAGATTAGTTTTTAAGGGGGAAACTTTTTTTTTTTTTTGGGGAAAGTTTAATTTTTTTCCCAAACTTTCCCAAATTCTTTAAAGGGGTTCAAAATTTCCTTTAAAATTTTGGGGAAATTTTTGGGAATTTTTGGCTTTTCCATTTGAAAAAAAATTAACACATCCCCAAACCTCCTTTTAATGGGTTTCAAAAAAATTTTAAATTTCCTTTGGGAGGGTTTTTGCAAAAAAAAGGGCCAAAGGGGATTAAAACCCTTTGTTGCAAAGGGCTTGGGTTTTCTTTTTATTTTTCAAAAATTTTTACCCAAAAGCAAAAGCTTATGGGGCCCAATGAAGAAAAGGCCCGGAAAAAATTAAGGTAAACCCAAAATTTGGAAAATCGATCTTGGTGCAAGCATCAATCGATGCCTTACTCGATGTGGAAGAAACTATCTCTTAGGAACTTATTCCTACCGCATGACTCTTGAGCTTGCGGATCGATCTATCTCGCGTCCTCTTGGCATCGCCGAGGATGTATTGTCAAAGTAGGAAAGTTCCACTTCGGTGACTTTGTGGTCGTTGATTTCGATCTTGATCCTCGAGTTCCCTCATTGTTGGGCGGGATTCACGAGGACGGGCCGTGCTCTTATCGATGTATTTGAGCAAGAAATCACTCTGCGTGTGGGTAATGAAGTCGTTACCTTTAACCTCGATCGGACTTGAGGTACTCCTCAAATTACGATCTTGAATCAATTAATCGAGTCGATTTAATTGACATTGCTTCGAGGAGTACTCTCAAGAGTTTCTTGGTTATCTTCATAATTACGTGGGTGGAAATTCCAATTCCACCACATCTTCTCAACCTATCATTGCCGACTCTTCCCCTCTCACTCCGTTTGAGGGAGGTGACTTCTTCCGGAAGAGATCGATGAATTCGGCTCTTGATGAATCAATTCCGCTGGAATTGATGGTGTCTATGATTCGGAGGGGATATTCTCTATCTTGAGCAATTGCTTAATGAAGACCCTTTGCCTTCACTCCTCCGAAAGAGATCACAATTGAGGAAATCAAATCGGTACAAACATCTCGATGAATTTCGAGGTTGAACTTAAGGACCTACCTCCTCATCTTGAGTATGCATTCTTGGAGGTGATGATAAATTACCCGTCATAATTGCTAAAGACTTGGTGAGGAGGAGAAAGCTGCTCTCATAAAGGTCTTGAAGTCACACAAGCAAGCAATTGCTTGGAAACTCTCCGATATTAAGGGTATCAACCACGAGTTTTGTACCACAAAATCTTAATGGAGGATGACTTCAAGCCCAGCGGTCAAAGTCGAGAAGGGTGAATCCTAAGATTCACGAGGTTATCAAACAAGAGGTTCTCAAACTTCTTGACGCCGGTCGATTACCCGATCTCGATAGTCCTTGGGTTAGCCCCATTCACTGCGTTCCAAAAAGGGTGGCATTCTTGTTGTCACGAATGAAGAAAACAAGTTGATTCCAACTCGATTGGTTACGGGATGGCGTGTGTGCATTGACTATCGAAAGTTAAGCGAAGCCACCCGTAAAGACCATTTTCCTCTACCCTTCATGGACCGGATGCTTGAGAGATTAGCGAGGAGGCAGTACTATTGTTTCCTTGATGGTTTCTCGGGTTACTTCAGATCCCCATTGATCCGGCGGATCAAGAAAACCACATTCACCCGCCCATACGGGACGTTTGCCTATAGGCGTATGCCTTTTGGCTTATGCAATGCTCACAGCACGTTCCAACGTTGTATGATGGCCATTTTCCACGACATGATCGGAAACTATGGAGGTGTTTATGGATGACTTCTCGGTCATTGGGGACTCATTTCATACATGTCTCTCCCACTTAGACAAAATGCTAAAAGGTGTGAAGACACCAATCTATGTCTAAAGCGGGAGAAGAGCCACTTTATGGTCAAAGAGGCATTGTCCTCGGCCATAAGATTTCTAAGAATGGGATTGAGGTAGATAGAGCAAAAGTTGATGTCATTGCTAAACTACCTCATCCCACTCTTATCAAAGGTGTTAGGAGTTTTCTTGGTCATGCCGGGTTTTATCGTAGATTCATTCAAGATTTCTCTAAAATCGCCTGGCCTATGACCCATCTTCTCGAAAAAGATGCTCCTTTTATCTTTTCTCCGAGTGCATCGAAGCTTTTGAAACACTTAAGAAAAAGCTCACGGAAGCACCCATTCTAGTGCCCCATTGGGATTTACCCTTCGAGCTTATGTGCGATGCAAGTGATTTTTCAATCGGTGCGGTCTTGGGGCAACATAAAACCAAACATTTCCGACCAATCCACTACGCGAGCAAAACTATGGTCAAGCTCGGACCCATTACACCACTACGAAAAAGAATTATTAGTGTGGTGTATGCGTTTGAGAAATTTCGCCATATCTTATCTTGACCAAATCGTGGTGTATACGGATCACTCGGCACTCAAATATCTCTTTGCAAAACAAGATGCAAAGCGAGATTGCTCAGTTGGGTTCTCCTCCTACAAGAATTTGATATCATCATTCGTGATAAAAAGGAGCGAGAACACTGCTGCGATCATCTCCCGATTAGAGAACCCTCACCAAAATGTGTTCGAGAAAAAGGAAATCAATGAAACTTTTCTCTCGAAACACTCAATGTGGTTTCTTTTCGGAGATTCTTCACCCCATGGTTTCTTGACTTTGCAAATTACCATGCGGGTAACTTTGTGGTGAAAGGATGTCGTCCCACGTAAAAATAAATTCTTTAAAGATGTGAAACATTATTTCGGGACGACCCTACTTGTTTAAAATTTTGCGGATCAAGTCATCCGGCGATGTGTGTATGGTCGGGAAGTCGTTGACATTCTCAAGGCTTGCCATTACGGACCTCTTGGGGACATCATAGCCCCAACTACACCGCCAAAAGGTGTTTGATTCGGATTCTATTGGCCCACAATCTACAAGGATGCCCATGAATTCGTCAAAACACCGTGACGCTTGTCAGCGTCACGGAATATCTCAAAGGAATGAAATGCCAAAACGCCATTCAAGTGTGTGAGATTTTTGACATCCGGGGCATTGACTTTATGGGGCCATTTCCTTCTTCTCATGGAAATAAGTACATACCGTGGCGTTGACTACTTGTCAAAATGGGTTGAAGCTAAAGCTTTACCCACCAACGATGCCGAGTTGTGGTGAAATTCTTGAAATCCTTATTTGCTAGGTTTGGAACTCCACGAGCCATCATCGGTGATCGTAGTGCGCATTCTGCAATGACCAATTTGCAAGAGTCATGCAAAAGTATGGTGTAACTCACCGTGCCTCTCTGCGTACCACCCACAAACAAGTGGGCAAGTGGAAGTTTCTAACCGAGGATTAAAGAATCTTGGAGAGGACGGTTGGCGAAACCGTGCCTCTTGGTCGGATAGGTTAGATGGCGCTCTGGGCCTTCCGTCTGACCTACAAAACACCCATCGGGTGCACTCCATACAAGTGGTGTACGGAAGGCATGTCATCTTCCAGTTGAGCTCGAGCACAAGGCATCGGGCCTTGAAGCATGCTAACTTTGATATTCAGAGACGGTGATCATCGGAAAGTTCAAATGAATGAATTAAATGAACTCCGTGATCAAGCTTACGAGAACTCTTTGATCTATAAACAAAAGACAAAGAAGATTCATGACTCAAAATCAAGAACCGCGTTTTCAACGTTGGTGATAGAGTCCTTCTTTTCAATTCAAGATTGAAGATTTTCTCGGGAAAGCTCAAGTCCCGTTAGTGCGGTCCATTTACCATCGCTAAGGTCTATCCTTATGGCACCATTGAGTTATCTCAACCCGATGGTCCTAATTTCAAAGTGAATGGTCATCGAGTGAAGCATTTCTTTGGAGAGGACATTCCATCCATGGTTGTCCGGATCTTCAAACTTTCCCCATGAACCAATGAATGCGGGATCGAGTCAAGCTAGCGACTCGGTAATCAAAACAGTAGCATGCCATATGGGTTTTCACCCATATTTACGTCTTCTCACCTCTTTCTACCACCCTAGTGTGGGGGTGCCCACATGTGTAAAAAAAAAAAAAAAAAAAAAAAAAAATCTTTCTAAATAATGGCCGTAGTATTTCCCTTTTCGTTCTATGTTTCGGCATAACATGATACTTTGAATATTGAAGGCAATATTCATTTCTAAGTGTGGGGAATTCTCACGAATTTTATCATATAATTATACCAATTCCCGTTTTTGGCCAAATTTTTTTTTTGGAGTAAGTGTTCTACACTTTCTCATTTGGTTATCGATCCGCCATATACGTAAGACAAAAGGATTAGCTAATCCAGAGCAAGCGGCTCTTGGTAAAGATTTCTCAAATCCGTTTATATGGCTTGCAATTTGCCCAAAATTGTATGGTATTACTCACCATATCCTAAAAAGTGAAGAGTTGGCTAGCCCGCAAGATTATGGCTTGTGGTAAAGGCGGTGGAAAAACCATAATTGGTAATCGGCTCACCAAAGATAATATTGATAATTTATCTAAGAGTTGGCTAGTCCGAAGCAAGCGGCTTACGGTAAAGACAAATCAAATCCGTTGGAAGTCGGTGGTTTGCTCAAAATCACATGGTTATCGGTGTACCATGGTTCTTACTTGAACTGAAACATTTGGCTACTCGAGTAATGGCTTTTGGTAAAGAGATTAAAATCCATTATGTTTTCTCAAATCATTGCTAGGGACTATCAATATCTCGATGTGGGGATTGATGAGTGTGTAAATACTCATCATTTTGTACAATATAAAGCGCAAAATCATCGAAAACACTCGAAACACATCAAAATGATCAAAATATCACAAATCGATGTTTTATGTGTTTTAAATGCAAAATATCAAAATCAGATGAAAAACATATCAAATTTGCAAAAATTGCAGTTTTAGTCCCCCAAGTTTATAAAATTGTCAAAAATAGTCCCTGAGCCAAAATTTCAAAAGAAAAGTCACCAAAGGTCTTTTTAAAATCATAAATTGTCATTTTTAGTCCTTTGGTGGGAAATCTAAAAATTTTGAGAAAATTACAATTTAGTCCCTGAAAAATCCAAAATGTTCAAAATTAGTCCTTGGGAATTTCAGAAATGTCAAAAATCTAACCCTTGGATTATTTAAAGTTGGCAATACCAACCCTCGACTACATTTTCATAAGTTACATATTTGGTCCCTCAGTTTGGAAATGTTACATCTTTGGTCCTTGGTGCTATTTCCTAAACAAACCAAACGGACCTAATTTAATTACCCAAGCCCAATTACTAAACCCCCTGGCCCAAGTGCTATACCCGGTCCAAAACCCTTTACCCATCCAACCCGACCCACCCACAGTTTAAACATAAAACCGCCCTCACGTGTTACCCACCCCATCATCATCCCCCACATGATGCACGCGCCTCCCCTCCTCCACCATCATACACCTAAACCTACCCTCCACTCACACTCAAAGCCAAGGTGCATTTAATGCACCCTTGTACCTAACACTCAAGCCTTAGCTGTTAAAACCAAGTTTGGCGCCAAAATCCTTTAAACGGCTAGGATCACTTTCACACATCAAGGGTTGAGATTGTTGGTGGGATCTATTCAGAAAGATGAGAGAGGAAGTTTGAAGCTTATAAGAAGCCAAGGGAAGCTACAAGAAAGTAGTTAGTTTTATTTTCTTAGCAATATATGTCGTTTCATGTTCTTTTAGTCTAAATTAGATTTTCAGTTGTAATTTAAAGCTACATTGTGTTCAAGTAAACCATTTGAGTGTATTTTAACTTAATTCAAGTATTAATTTGAGTTCAAGTTCAATTTCATTATTATATGTCAAGCTGTTGAAATTTGCACTTTCAAAATCCCACTTCAAATCTTTTAACCACTTGTTGTTAAGCTCAATCATACTCAAAATAGCTTAGTAAAGCTTTCCATAAGCTTATAATCAAGTCTCATTCACTTTTGAACCTTGGTCAACAAAAGTCAAAGCAAGAAGGAATATGGGTGCAGAGATGGAATTGTTTGGTTCGAGTGGAATTGGGTTGAAATGGAAGCGATGGGTTGAGTTTGATAGGTTAGGGTCCTTTGTTTCACGGTTGGCGGGCCATAGTGGCCATTGGACATATTGTAAGCTCTTTAAAAGCTTTAAGCATAATCATTAATTGTAGTTGTAACTTGTTTAATCTTGTTCTAAAAGTAGTAATTAGGCTAAGTTAATCTAGTTGGATCATTTGTGCATGTTTAATCGGGCATTATCTCACTTAATTTTGCAAATCACTATATTAAGGGTGTTTGGTTTACACCTTAAAGCTGTTTTCGATGGTGTCTTGGTGTAAGATTTTTGTTGCTTGAGTCTCTATTATCACTAGTAAAGTCAATCTAGCCATCTCATTGCACCAAATAACACTAAAAGTCAAAATAAGTATTAATCTGTCCTTGTTGGTTTATTTGTTGGGATCAATTACACAAAACACTTCAAATAGGATTAAAACTTGTTAAACTTGCTTGATAAACTTTCATTACACAATATCTCATCAAGATCAGTTCTAAGTTTGCATTGGAATCTCAAGAAAGTCAAAGTTCTAGCGGTTTTCAAATAGTCAAATGTCAAAACTTGTTTTGTGCAAAAAGTCTGTGATTGCTGAGGTTCCATTAAAGGTTTTAAGGTCTGAATTTTTGGTTACAAGTAGTGCTCTAGGTGGTCTATAAAACCTCACATCTGGTTTTAGCTTTTGTTTGCTAAATAAGCTTCTGCATAAGCTCAAATTAGGCCCCTTTTGCCCTGCACCAACTCGCCTAACACTTGAGTGGTTTTCTCGGTTGCAAACAAGCTTGCCTGAGCTTGTATAAGCTTGTTGAGGTCTAGTATTTTGGTTACAAGTAGCTTCCTAGATCTAGTTTAAGTTTTGATAATTGGATTTTAGTTTGTGGCTTATTGGAGTACTTATATATTGTTCGCTAGTTGGTACCAGCTGTTTTAGCCTAATTTCAAAAACATCAAATCGTGGTATTACATTAATCGAGAGGTGTAACTTGTTGATTTCTGTTTATATTGGTCATATTTGGTATATCATAGCTTCTGTTGACAGTAGGTAGCTTGTTTAGTTCATTTGCTTATCAAGTGCTTATTTCAATAAGCACTTGAATCATCAGTTCCATTTTCTTCCACATAGCCTGCTGTTTTTCCATTTTTCATAGCTTCTTAACATTATTTTAGAGTTTCCCTGAAATTTTCAGATTTTTATAAGCTGTTTTGCTATTTTTCTTGATTTAATCTAGTTTTTAATCATTTTTAATTAGCAATTAATACAAAAAATTCAGAAAAGGTTCCAAAAAATAATTTTTCAATTTTCTTAGGCTTAGATAAATATAAAAAGCAGAAAAAGTAATTTTCCATATTTTTCATAGTTCATTTGGTAATTTTTAGTGATTTAATTAGATTTTAATAGTTTAAAATTCCTAAAAAATAGATAAATAGTCACAAAAATACAAAAATAGTTTTGAAAAGTCTATTTTGATATTTTAGACTTTTCCAAGTCTTAATCTTATTTTTCTAGCCTTATTTCACATTTTCTTGTATTTTAGGTAATTAATTATTAGTTAAAAATAGTTTTTAATTAGATAATTAGTCTTAAAAATAATTTTCTTTTTCTATAAATTTTCTTTTATCATTAGGATTGTAAAAACATCATTTTCATATTTTTAGGGTTAATATTGAGTTAGTTTCACTTTTTTAGTTATACGTCGCGTAGATTTTAATTTCAGTTTAGTAAAAATAAGTTTTAGGTTTTAAACGTTCATCACTTTAAAAATAGTGATAGCGTTTATTTAATAGATTTTATCTTTTTAATTTCCTCTCATTTGCATTTTAGCCTTTGTATCTGTTTGATATTTCTGTAGTTATAATAATCAAATCATAATCCTTTTCGTTCAAACTTCTCGATCACTAGACGTTAATTGATCCATTGCATAGCTCGCTGGGACATAACGACCCGAGGAAACTCTATCCTCCTCAGATCTTCATTGATTTCGTGCTTAAGCTGTTTTAGGTTTTCTTACGCTTGCGTGAGAGAACTTGACGGTTTTGAGCGCATCACACCATATCGAATTTCTTTAGGTAATTGGCTATTACCTCCTTTGGGGCATACTTACGTACACTGGTAATTCGGTGTATGCAGTTGAGTCTTGGTTTCATGAGCTTAGTGCATAATAATATGTGATATTTTTCTTATGATATTGTTAGTTTACAATGATCATATACTTGTGTTCAACTTATTTTAAACCTATGGACTTCACTCAACATTTTGTTGACCTTTTAAGCATGTTATCTCGGTGTCGGTGAAGATTATGACCAAGGTGCGGAGCAGGGCATGGCAAGGCTTATCCGGTGGTGTAAAACATAAAAGTTATCATTTCTTTCAAACTCATGATCTTTCTTTTGGGAAAACACTTGATCTATTTACAATATTTTGTAACAAACTATGAGTTTTCGATGAATGATAACTATTTTAATAAAACGTCTCTTCGAGTCGTTTTCTATAATTATTGACTATGATCTCCATTCAAGTAACACCGAATTAGTCTTCCATTGTCATTAAGATTTTCGGGGTGTT
This sequence comes from Chrysanthemum lavandulifolium, assembly GCA_022545495.1. Taxonomy (NCBI): domain Eukaryota; kingdom Viridiplantae; phylum Streptophyta; class Magnoliopsida; order Asterales; family Asteraceae; genus Chrysanthemum; species Chrysanthemum lavandulifolium. The sequence goes on along the minus strand of CM040245.1, from coordinate 87,009,346 downwards.
ACAGATTAACATCGAGCCAAGGTTATAGAGAACCAAAGAGTTTTCAAAATCATTTGGACTATAACCGCACTTTTAAAGCAGGACTATTTTACACCACCGCCTTACGCCCTTCCGTGACCGCTCTATGCATTAGGATTGATGCATCACTAGATCATAAGTAAATTGCATTCATTTTAGTTAGGCATGGAGATTTGCTTGGCAAATATGTGTAGCTAACTAAAATAATTATATTATTGGCATTTACTTACATTAATTTATGGGTTGTTCTGATACCATGTCTCGCATCCCACCCGTTGTTTGTTCTCGTCTCGATTAATCGAGATGGATGATACCATGTCCTCTACGATTGTCACTATGCCACTCATCCCGGTCTGTCATACCACTCTTGTTTGGATGGCCGAACCTTTGAGGAAGGTGAAGTTGCCCGAACTCCTCTCGCTCCGACTATGTTGCTCATCCTCAAGAGTACAATGCTTTTGCTTCCATGACCCTAGATCGAGTACTATGAGTCGCGACAATGGCTACCTTCAGATATTGCGTGGATGATGAATCATCAAGTCATCGAGAACACCGACTCGCTTCATCGATTCTTACGGATCATACGCCTAAGCTATCCGTCGTAAATCGGCGTAGGATTCGTGTTCTTAAGCCTCATGAGCTGAGCCGTTTGGAGTACCTTATAGGCGCATCCTAATGGTAAGACCTTCAAACGCACCACTAGGAAGCGTGTGCGACCATCACTATGACTCATGTGATGCCACCAGCTCGATCACCATCGGCTCGGTCACCACCGCTCGGTCATCACCGATTACACTGCTGTTCCACCCATCGCTACTTCACCACCACCGCCACTTCATCGTGTTCTACCATCGACTACTCATTCTGTTTCATCACCACCTACAACATCACCTCCTTTGGACACTTTTAGTGAGCCAATTTTACCGCTTTGCATCAAGTGCTATCCACCATCACTATCGATCGACAAGCCTACTCGAGTGGACAACGAGGCGGACCAAGGAAGAAATCCGGTGCTAGGAGATGGTCATTCTTGATACCTTTACTTGACGTTGGAGAGAAGAGGAGGAGCACCTAGTTCGTTTGAGCTTGGATAAAGCTCAACTCTTGCCGACTCGATTATACACATTACGGTGAACCGGTGCACCACACTATTCCTCTGTTGGCTACGAGACTTATCAAGCATGAAGACCGGTTGAATGAGCTCATGGCACACTATGATGAGATTCCACTAGTTAGGATAGAGAGCTTGGAGGAAGAAGTCGAGAACCTCATGGTAGGTCGCTACTCCATTGAGATTGTGTTTGATATGATGAGTACTCAGTTGTGGAGGCGAGAGGCCGTTAACCAATTGACTCGGAGATTGGAGAATACTATTCGAGATGCTAGTACTTTGAGAGAGACTACTTTGGGTCGAGAGAGAGTTACGCATCACGAACTTGCATCCGCTCATGCTCACATTGCTATTCGGAGGAGAGGATTGATGACCTCGAGGCGAGAGATCGAGCCCGTGAGCAGCAGATCCGAGACTTGGCGACCATGGTTGAGGAGATTCGTCGTCGTCGGGATGACGATCGGAGATGCGTAGATCCTAGTCATCTTTATCTTAGTATGTATCATAAAGCCGCCATATGAGGCATTAAGGCTTGTATCTTTTTGGTTTGTAACCTTGGAACAAGAATTATGATGATGTAACCTATGGTTGTGAACAAAACTATGTAATGATGTATTCCATGGTTGTATTTCTATTATTCTGATGTTATGATATTATTCCTCGGTGATGTATACCGAACCGATCCTTATGTCCTTATACATATATTATGATTTGTTAAGAAAAATCATATTCATATCATGTCATTAACTTAAAGTGGTAATCTGGACTATTATGATATGTATAATATGAAATCGGTTTATCATCGATCGATAATTTCTTAATCTTGGTATTTATTCTTGGAAATTTTAGAAAATGGTCAAGAAGAAAGCTACCTCATCCACCATCACTCATGACTATTCGAAAATGGTCGTTGAAAGTGTTAGCGCACTATAGCTCAACATGTCGATCATCGCTAAAGCAAGTTGAGCGCATTGAAGTCGAACGATTGCCCAAGAGGCACGTGAAGTGAAATCGCAAGAGAAGCCGAAATTGCAAGAGAAGTCGAGAACGCCCGAATTGCTCGAGAGGTCAAGGCGAGCGTGTCGCTCAAGCAAAGACGCGAGGTCAAGTCGCTCGCATTCTTCGAAGAGAATCGTGTCGCAGTCGCTGCGTCTTCTTGAAATGGCAAACTCAAATGCAACTAACACTCCAACAAATCAAAGTGAGTCCATTTGTAACTCGCAAGTGTAATTACAAAGAGTTCATGAGCGCAGCCGACATTCTTCAAGGGCATGAAGGTGCTATTGGTTTACTTCATTGGTTTGAGAGAACCGAGGCGTATTTACGCTAAGTGATCGCGAGATGATTGCAAAGTCAAGTTTCTGATGGAACTTTGTTAGAAGATCGTTATCTTGGTGGAAAGGCCATGCTCAACCAATTGGAATGGAAGAAGCTTGTAAGATTTCATGGTCGGATCTGAAACAACTGTTAATGAAACAAGATTGCTCGAGGACCGAGATCAAGAAACTCGAAGATGAGTATTACCACTTGGTCGCTAAAGGTAATGATCTCAAGACATACTTCAAGAGATTCCATGAGCTAAGAGCTCTATGTCCTCATTTGTTTCCACCAATGAAAAGCTTTTGGAAGCTTTGATCGGAGGTTTACCTCAAGCATCGAAGGAGATGTCATCGCTTGAAGCCAAAAGCTGATGAAGAAGTTGTCCTTGTATCCCACCGCCTTATGGAACCAATACTAAAGCTTGCAAATGCACAAGGCTCAAGTGACAACAAAAGAAAGTTTGATGATCGGAAAACCTCAAATTCCAACCATCATCGGTCCAACAACAACAATCGGAAAAACAACAACCAATATCACCACAATGTAAATCAACATCACAATCGACAAAACCGAAGGCAAGAAGCCGCAAGGGCTTATCCGCACCTTTGTTGGAAAAGGGTACGTGGGACCACATCCCGATGTAATAGATGTTTGATGCACCATTCGGACCTTGTCTTGTGAAGTGCGATAAGTGCAACAAGGTAGGTCATCAAGGTAAACATTGTCGAAACCACGGAAGAGGCAACACTGTGACAAACATGAAGCGCTATGGATGTGGAGAACACGGTCATTTCAAGAGTCAATGCTCAAAGTTAAATGTCGTTCAAACAAACAATGCGCGTGCAAGAGTGTACATGCTAGGAGATGGAGATGCACCGTTGAACCCCGACATTGTGACGGGTGCGTATTCTCTTAACAATCATTCGCAAAAATCTTGTTTGATTCGGGAGCCGATAAGAGTTTTGTATCTCGCTTTTGCACCATTACTTGAAATATCCCCAATCGCCTTAGATACAACTTATGAGATAGAACTTGCCGATGGGAAAATAATAGGAACCAACACCGTAATCCGTAATTGTCCTATTCTATTACAAGATCACTGTTCCTCATAGATCTTTTGCCAATCAAACTTGGAAGTTTCGATGTCGTAATTGGCATGGATTGGTTGTCCAAACACCGTGCTAGGATTGTTTGTGACGAGAAAACCGTTCATATCCCGATCAACGGTGAAACCTTAGTCATCCAAGGAGATCAAAGTAGAAAGTACTTAAGTATCATATCCTGTGCGAAATCAATAAAGTACATGGAAAAGGATGTTATGCCTTCTTAGCTCAAGTAACGGAAAAGAAGTCGGAAGAAAACGACTAGAGGATGTACACTGTAATCAAGGAATTTCTGAGGTGTTTCGGAAGATTTTCCGGACTCCCACCGCTCGACAAGTCGAATTTCAAATCGATCTTATTCACGGAGCTACTCTGTAGTACGAGCACCGCACCGTTTAGCGCCTCGAAATGCAAGAGTTATCCAAACAACTAGAAGAGCTATCGAGAAAGGATTCATTAGACCAAGTTCCTCACCACCGGGAGCACGGTATTATTCGTTAAGAAGAAAGATGGATCATTCGGATGTGTATCGATTATAGAGAATTGAACAAGCTCACAATCAAAACCGCTATCCCTTACCAAGAATCGATGATCTGTTTGATCGGTTACAAGGCTCGAGTGTATACTCGAAGATTGATTTAAGATCGGATATCATCGATTCTGGGTAAGAGAAGAAGATATACTCAAGACCGCATTTAGAACTCGATATGGCCATTATGAATTCCAAGTAATGCCATTCGGTTTAACTAATACTTTCTTTGATTATGGACCTCATGAATAGAGTCGCAAACCATATCTGGGTAAATTCGTCATTGTGTTCATTGGCGATATTCTTATATACTCGTAATAAAGAAGAACATGCGGAACATTTGAAGACCATCACGAAGTTACTCAAGGATGAAAAATTATGCATAAAGTTTTCCAAGTGTGACTTTTGGATTGAGACAGTCCAATTTCTTGGTCATGTGATTGACAAGTGAAGGAATCCATGTGGATCCATAAAAATTGAATCTGTTAAGAATTGGCGGTACCCACTAATCCCATCGAAATTCGTCAATTCTTAGGACTTGCTGGTTATTATCGAAGATTCATCGAAGGTTTCTCAAAATAGCTAAACCATTGACGGAGTTAACCCGTAAAGCGAAGAAATCCGAATGGGAGGCGATCAAGAATCGACTTTTCAACTCCTAAAGAACAAACTTTGCGAAGCACCTATCTTGGCACTCTAGGAAGGAGCGAAGATTTTGTAGTATATTGTGATGCTTCACACATGGGTTTAGGTATTTGTTCTCATGCAAAGGAACAAAGTGATTGCTTATGCGTCACGACAACTCAAAACTCATGAGAAGAATTATACTACTCACGATCTAGAACTTGGCGCCGTGGTATTTGCACTCAAATTATGGAGACATTATCATGCGGAACTAAATGTATAGTGTACACCGATCACAAAAGTCTTCAACACATCTTAGATCAAAAGGAATTGAATATCGTCAACGTCATTGGCTCGAATTGCTTAGTGATTATGACTGCGAGATCCGTTACCATCCTAGAAAGGCAAATGTTGTTTCGATGCCTTGAGCGTAAAAGATCGCCCTAAGCCACTTAGAGTGAGATCATTGGGAATGGTAATCAATTCACCCCTACCATCAAAAATTCTTGAAGCTCGGATCGAAGCCCTTAAGGAAGAAAATAGGCCGAATGAGAAGATTTATGGCATCTTGGGAGAATGAGAATGGATTTGTGAAGAGATCGGACGAACGCTATGTTTCAAAAATCAAGTTGGATTCCACTCTTTGAGGTATCCGAGAACTCATCATGCATGAATCACATAAATCGAAGTATTCCATACATCCTGGTCCCAACAAGATGTATCAAGATCTAAAGCTTTTGTCTTGGTGGCCTAATATGAAGGTCGATATCATTGTATACGCCATAAATGTTTGACATGCTTGAAAGTTAAAAGTTGAACATCAAAAGCCATCTGGATTGCTAACTCAACCGAACTTCACGTGTGGAAATGGGAAAGAATCACAATGGACTTTATCACAAAGTTGCCAAAAACTTCTAATGGTTTTGACACCATTTGGGTTATTGTGACCGTCTTACCAAGTCCGCTCATTTCTTGCCAATCAAGGAGAACGACGAGATGATTACACTCGCTAGACCGTACATCAAAGAGATTGTTTCTCGTCACGGTGTACCAATCTCAATCATATCGATCGTGATAGCCGATTCACCTCAAGATTTTGGCAAACGCTTCAAAAGCCATGGGTACCAACTTAGATATGAGTACCGCGTACCATCCTCAAACAAATGGACAAAGTGAAAGAACGATCCAAACTACGGAAGACATGCTAAGAGCATGTGTGATTGATTCGGAAAAGGATGGGATAAGCACTTACCTCTGGTGAATTCTCTTACAATAACAGATTATCACGCCATGACATTAAATTGCTCCTTTTGAAGCACTCTATGGAAGAAAATGCCGATCGCCGGTTCTTTGGCGGAAGTTGGAGAAGTACAACTTACAGGCCCAAATTGTCCAAGAGACAAGCGAAAAGATAATGCAAATTCGGCAAAGATTTCAAACATTTCGAGATAGACAAAAGAGCTACGCAGATGTTCGAAGAAAACCAATGGAATTCCAAGTCGGAGACCGTGTAATGCTCAAAGTATCACCACGAAAGGGATGGTCGATTTGGAAAAGCGAGGAAAGCTCAAACCTCGATCGTCGGACCATTCAAAATTCTTCAAAGAATTGGTCCGATGGCATATAAACTTGATCTTCCGAAGAACTTAGCCGAGTACATGACACGTTCCATGTCTCAAATCTTAAAAGTGTCTTTCGGATGAAACTCTAGTCGTACCACTCAAGGACATCCACTCAATGACAAACTTAGCTTTGTCGAAGAACCGATCGAGATCATGGACGGAGAAGTTAAGAGGCTTAAGCAAAGCCGCATTCCTATCGTTAAAGTTCGATGGAATCATAAGAAACGAGTGCAGAGTTCACACAGGAGCGCGAGGATGTAATCGTTCCAAGTAACCCCACTGTTCATCTAGATCACCCATGATGGCCTGCGAGTTTAACGCGGACGCAGTTCTCTTAAGGGTAGGTCTGTAAGCTCCGGAAAATTTCAATGTACTTAACGTTTTAATCAAGAATTAAACACGATCTATTTCGTCATGAAATTTTCTAAGCATCACATTTGCATATCATTTGGCATATGCATGATCAACGATTTGAGCATTCATAAAAGATACCGTTGTGATCTAAATAAATTTCCCACTATCCCGATAGTCCTAAAATACGTAATGAATACGTAAAATTTGTAAAATTACAATTTAATTATAATAAAATATATAAAATTAGTATTGGACCTCGGAACTCATTAGACTTTATACCACCTTGTAACTCAACACGACTCGTTAATGGGCCTCATAACCGGACCAAAAATTTCACCAATTCTCGTTGGGCCTTGGCCTAGCTCACGCACCACAAAGGAGCCCAACACCCATTTTCATTTCTTTCCTTTTGGGCCTCGTCTAGCAAGACCAAATCCAAGCCCATACATGTAATATGTTTGTGTTCTTCTGTTGAAACCAAAGCGAGCAAACAAGGAACCAAAACACAAAACTAAGACATGTAAATCATTTAGGACAACTAAACACTAAACATCTCCAAATGGACAAGTGTTCTTGCGTGTGTATATGATCAAAAGGAGACAAGATCACTTGAGCCACCCTAAAACAATTAAAAATTTACCACTAATCCTACTTTGACTAGTTTTGACTCTTTTATCCAAAGGTTCTTGTGTCCTCCATATCCAAACCTTCGGCTAAAACCACACATGAGACAAGACCAAGCTTGAATATTTCATGCATTTTGTTTACCCAAAACGTGACCAACCATTGACAAGCAAGAGCAAACTAACTTTTCGTTTTCTTTTCTTTCTATGCATCAAAAATAGGAACAACACAAACCATAAGCCAACTTGAAACAAAACACTTCCTTTTTAATCCTTGTTTTGTCGTGTGAGAATGAACAAGGAAGACAACACCTCATGCTTAGCCACCCTACAAGTATTAGTTTAATGACCTAAACTTACTTTGACTTGGTTTTGACCCCAAGAACCATTGGGTATTATGTTCCTAAAGACTTGACAATACCTTGACATGTAAACTCATATCCCACGCCAAGACAACCAATACAAAACAAGACCCAATACAAAGTATCACATGACTAATAAGCTTAGAGTTAGGAAACTATGATTAAAATATTAAGAAGACCATACTTATTTCTCTATATAAGCACACATCTAAGACACTAATTGACTTCACATTCTAACTCACTTAAACTAGTCTCATACTCTCACCTCCAAACACATTGTACCTTTGTGGGAATCGGTTCAAGGAAAGGAAAACACAATGGAATTCTAGCTCGTGTGCTTGGGGTTTAAAAGCGAAGGATTTAAAAGCTAGGAGAAACTTGGGAAAACATTTAAGACGTATAGCATTATAAGGAGAACACGGGACCTCGAGTTCAAATCATCTTCTCGACATCTCATCCCCACTCAATAGAGTGTAGTAAGTTCAACTAAGCTCATTTCATTTTTAACTCTTTTCGTTTAGTTCACACGAAGTTAAAATATGTTATATCACATGTTAAGCGAGTTAAACGCACCATTTCACTATACTATGCATAGTCATTCACTAGTTACACGTTAGAACTTGTGTCTCATGTAGAAAACAAGTTACAAAATCTCTTGAAAACCTTAGGACTACTCGTACACCTTTATTTCATACGCTGAAAACTAAACGGGCCTAAAGCCCAAACACCGAGCCCATTAAGCCCAATCCGAGTCCATTAATGATCTAACCCGCCCAATGTGATCAAAATAAGCTAATAAGCTAAAGAAATAAGCTAGGGATAAGCTTGTACTAGTTACACAAAGTTTTCGTTTATTTCAAAAGTATTTGGATCAAATTTGCAAAACAAATGAATTTGGGTTAAAAGCGTAACATTTAGAAAGTTAAAGGTTCAATATATTACTTATATAAACATGCATGAAAAGTTAAGGGACCAATATGCATCTTTTCGAAAGTAAAAGGGGTAATTTCACGTGCATGAACACGCTTAAAAACCACAAGGACCGAATGTGTAAATAGCCTAAACTAGTTATAAATAAAGTTTAGGGTGAAAAGTGTACAATTGGAAAAGTAAAGGTTTAAAGCGTATAAAAGGAACCTAGAGGGCTGTTTTCGTAAAATCAGTTTTACCAAGGGACTAAAAATGTCATTTCTGAAAGTTTTGATATAAAATACATTTTGGGTACAAAGTGTCATTTTCTAATAGTATAGGGACTAAACTTGTACTTTTTGGTAACTCGAGGGTAAAAAGTGTAAAATTAGAAAAAGTTCAGCGAAACTTATGATTTCACGATAGCCTCGTAAAATGAGTATTTTTGATCACATGAGCATAATATTTTCGAATTATGATAAACTTATTTCATGTATAAATATATAAGTAAATATATATTTATTAGAAAGTATATGTAAAAATATACTTATTTTGATAAAATACTCGGGGAATCTAAATACGTTAAAATGCGCAACAAATCTATTAAGATCACAACGGGGGAACATTTCACTTATGCGTAAGTGAGGATCATTAATTAAGGCAATGTAGCACATAAATTAACTTAAAACGTTAATCACGATCGCACACTATTGGATTGGACAATCCAATGATCCATTGAATAAGAATATTCAATGCTCTATTATTTTGGTCGCGAACCAAAATGCTCATTCTTGAGACTCGCCATCTCATCATTTTAGGTTTCAAGTTGGAACCTCTGCTACATTGTGCTTGATCTATTTGTGCGTGTGCATTATCATCAAGGTGAGTTCATAGCCTCGCTTTTACTTTATTTTGTAAACCCCATGAGGAGATACATGCTCTAAACTAGAACACAAGGTTTTCATAAATGCTTGATCTTCTTGATTATTGGTCTTGCCTAAGTTGTTAGCCACAAGTCCCCGATCATGAACCATTAGTCACCGCGAGTGAGCGTAGATATCGTGAATAGTACTATGGGGAATAACGAACCCGTTTCGGTTATAGAGAAATAACCGGGCGCACCATATCAATTTCTTTAGGTAATTGGCTATTACCTCCTTTGGGGCATACTTACGTACATTGGTAATTGATGTGTATGCGGTTGAGTCTTGGTTTCATGAGCTTAGTGCATAATAATCGTGATATTTTTCTTATGATATTGTTAGTTTACAATGATCATATACTTGTGTTCAACTTATTTTAAACCTATGGACTTCACTCAACATTTTGTTGACCTTTTAAGCATGTTATCTCGGTGTCGGTGAAGATTATGACCAAGGTGCGGAGCAGGGCATGGCAAGGCTTATCGGTGGTGTAAAACATAAAGTTATCATTTCTTTCAAACTCATGATCTTTCTTTTGGGAAAAACACTTGATCTATTTACAATATTTTGTAACAAACTATGAGTTTTCGATGAATGATAACTATTTTAATAAAACGTCTCTTTCGAGTCGTTTTCTATAATTATTGACTATGATCTCCATTCAAGTAACACCGAATTAGTCTTCCTGTCATTAAGATTTTCGGGGTGTTACAACGAGACCCTTTGGTAAGTTCAAAGAGTTAGGGAGAAAGCATACCCTACAACTTTAGACACACAACGCAACTAAGAATAAGGACGTGACAACTCAACCATCAATAGGAGATAATTAAGGAGTAGTATAACCTAAGTAAACACATCTTTAAACTATCATACGAGCACACATTAATTAGACATAGACTCCCACAACCTTAGTTTAGATAATTAGATAATAGTAGAGTAATCGGTAGAAATACCAACCCCCAAATCAATACCGAGATTCGTACCTTTCCATTTCATAAAATATAAAAATACAAAAATAATCTTCCTCAACCTTAACCTTAGCGTAGTAACTTCTCACTAGCATTCCTATTCCCTAGAGAACGATATCAATACCGTGGCTTACCCTAATTACTACACTACAACGATTAGGTTCTTTGCCTAGGGTGTTATAAAACTTGCTCGAAGAAAAGGAAGTTTCCTTGACCCCGAATGACGTGTGGCGTTATCAATAACTCAACCTAGAAGATTGATAAAATACCATTTTATTATGGAATGTGATGAATCACATTAAGTTTTAAAATCGAAGATTCTGAATTTGTTAAAATACTTATGAATAGGTTATTAACAAACTAAAGTCAGGAATTGTCAATGTGTTTTTGTAATGTCCCAAAAATAGAACAATGTAGTTTTGCTCTAATTGCTAAGTATATATAGATAGTCTATATATTACACAAGGCAAGTGGGAGTTTTTTTTTATCTTGAAAGATAAAATTACAAGATACATAATCTTCTAAATACACAAGTAAATATCATGATGAGGCTAGATATGAAATGTTAACCTCAAGATGATGGAATTTTCATTCATAGATCTGCAAAGATATCTCGGATATTTGATTTATATCTTTGAGAAGAACATGAGTTCTGAGGATTATAGTAAACCCGATAACCATTATGATAGATTACCAAATATTGAATTGGGAAAATTACTCATACTATGAATGTTAAAGATGTTGTCCATAAAGATAATCAATTTTGGAAATTTGGTTTATCTTAATAGTTAGACTAGAGAATGAAAATGAGTTTCTTCAAAGTGATGGAAAACTCTAGTGGTTTAAATCTCTGTGTAGAAATCATATGGACAAAATTGTACACATATTTAATGCATGTTTTATGACAAGATTATTAATCATACTTAAGCAATTAATTGTGATTGAATATTCTTTCCTAGACACATTAAATATATAAAGATGATAATTGTCATACTTATTTTCATTTATATGAAATATGACAATGGAATATCAAAATTCTTTCTTGAGAAATTACTTGAGCGAGGAAGGTAAGTAATCGAAAGGTGTTCTGAATTCATATAATCTTTGGAAGTCTACGAAGTGCAATAATTCATGAATGGATAAATGCATGCATCTATAAAATTATTCTTATGTTTAATTATTAAATCCTAGTTTTGATTTATAATTTGTGGAAACGTAGGGGGGGTGAATACGTTACGTTTAAAAACTTTAGATCTTTAGTATCAAATCGCTTATGAAGCTTGTTATAATATGAAAGTACCAATTATTGTTTGTGACTAATATAAAGCATGGTAAACCAAGTTGTCACACAATCATGAACATCAAACCACATCACAAACAATAGTATAGTGCAAATATAAAAGTAAAGAGATAAAGAAAGGAAAGTGCAAACCGAACACGAGGATTTATAGTGGTTCGGTCACGGATCTCCTTTACACCTACTCCACTCCCGAGTACCCAACTCGAGAGTTACTTCACTAAATCAACAAGCTCCCTTCTCGCGGAGAAAACCTTACAATCGTCGCACACTTTTTCCGGTACAAAGCTAAATACCGGGTTCTAGTTCGAGGTAGAACCAACCTAACATCGCCTTTACAATATTTTCGACACTAAGCTAGATGTCGAGTTCTTTTACAAAGGTACAACCACTCCCAATATGTTTTATGGCCCAACATAATAAACCTTGTGTTTTATGGCACAAACACATAAACCATCTAATCTAGTTTGGTGAAAGTGTTGTTATGATGCAATGATGTTTACACTAATGATCCATGACACAAATGTCTAATGGATATGAATAACTACTTCTAAATGAACTTCCATTGATAGGAATCCTTCATGATGAAGATCACAAGTTCCCTAAACTTCTTGTGATAGATCTTCAACTTGTGGTTAGTGGGGATGGCTAGATCTCCAAGATTTCCTTGGTTGATCAAAGAGTATGCTTACAACAAAGATGAATGTTAGAAGCATTATGATCATGATCATTAGGGTGTTTAATGTATGTTATTACATTGTTAATGATTGATCTAAATGTATGCAAGAAGGTGGAGAAGATGTGCTTTTAGGTGGTGAATAAATGGGAAAACAATGGGCTTCTATTTATAGCCAAAAGTGGTCAGGAGCGTCCACGGACCACGGACCCCTTAAAAGGGTTCTGTCCTTTATACAATTTGGTGCCGTGGGTGCCTGACATAAAATCTAAAAAATCTTTCTTCAAATCTTTCCAAGATATTACCAAATCTTACTAAGATCACATTTGATATATTGAGTGTCAATCTAACCAAAATATTCAAGTGATCTTCCAAGGATTTCAAAGATGATGCATGACATGATGTAACATGTATTTCCATTTTAGATTAAAAGGTTTATCAAAGTAAACTTGTAAAATGTATTATGTAACTAGTTGATAAAATGTCTAGTTACCTTTTGAAATACTTGTGAATGCAAAATGTAAAATGAGGTTCGAAATAGAATGGTTAACCTATTAAAATACTTAGTGACTCTAAACGTATTTTAAACATTCTAAATGATTTGTTAATGGGTTTGATCATAATGCCACATAACAAACATGTACGAACACGTGTTGTAACACTACGAGGACTTGAGACATCGAGAGGTGTTGAATGTATGTTGAGACAAATGTAATTACAAGTAACTTGTACATTTTACGTTATGTATTACAAGTTACATGTTTGTCATCAATCAAAACAAACGAGGCTGTATAGATTAAATATCGTAATATTTGCACTAACAATCTCCCCTTTTGATGATGACAAATATATGTAAACGTAATAGAAAGTAAAATGTAAAGGTTACTTGTATCCTTACTACATTTACATTACCTTCTCCGTTTACACTCTTCTCCCCTTTTGTCGAAACAAAAGGCGTGTCATGAGTTTAACTTAATTTCTCCCCAAAAGCGAGCTTGCATCATCCCTAGTGAAGTTAAATCGTCCACTACAATCATCCCTTGTTTGGTAGCGGATCCATGGATCAAATAAAGAGCTTAACCTACATCAAGGTTAGTTTTATGCAACAAAAATTATGAGAAATATATAAAAAAGAAAAATGCATAGCAATGTTAGCCTATTTTCTCCACTTTTTATCGAAGCACAAATGCGTGTTGAAAAGTGAGAATGCTGCTAAATGCGTGCATGCTCCCCCTTGACGGTTGCTCCCCCTTGTTTGAGGTGTCAGTGTATAATTAAAAACCTACAAAACAAATATTAGTGCAAAACTATATTCGTCATTAGACGAGTAAGTGATATACAACAAAGTGTATATAAGATGCATTCAGTAAATTCTTGACGATGCAATATGAGTGCTTAAAGGACATTCCTCCTTGTTCTAAGGTGTCAAGAAGCACCTAAAATAAGAAAAATAATTGATGCAAACTTCATCCTTAGATGAGTAAATTATATACAATCGAGTGTATATGATGATGAACCTACAATGAAAAACATTAGTGCAATATATTTCATCTTTTCACAAAGAAAAATAAGATGTATATATGTGATAAATGATATAATCAAAGATCTCATGAGCGTAGTCTCCTAATTACAATCATAAGAAAAGTGAGAATATAATATGATAAAACCTACATAATAGTTCCTAGAAAGAAGATATGAAGTCTCCCACGGGTGTGCCACTAGTGGTGCTAGTGTTGGTGTCGGTTTACTTGTAGGAATCATGTGGTGATGGTAGATGACTCGAGATTTACAAAAGTAAGTTTTTGCTAATCCATGGTGGTGATGATTAGTGAAAGTGGCGATGGAAGGTGGTGGTGATTAGGTAGGAAGCTATTAAGGAGTTAGAAACTCGTATGTATAGCAAATATCAGAATATGGATTCATGCAATCCTTTCGTCATGTCAAGTGACCAAAGCTAAGAAGAAAAAAATATGAATGGACATTGCATTTCAATGATGCATAAGGGTTATGATTTGAATGATTTATTGATGCTAACAACCTATTGTTTTGAGAAAGTTCTCATATGCTTCAACCCAAGAGTAATCAATAATGCGTTCTATCTAAGAATATATAAAAGTGATAACATGAAGATAAATTCGTTCATTGATTGACATGAATTATAAAAATGACCTATTCTAGGTGACAATGGGAAAGGTAGTATCAGTATGGTTTTGACCGACATGGATGATTAACACTTTGAAAAGAAGTGAAGACAATATGGAAAATACTAATAATAATAATGAGTACCTATATGAGGATGAGAATGACATCATATAAGTGAGAGTTGGATGGACCAACGAGTTGGAAATGGCTGTTTTGATTAATATATCGTTTGCACTAACAATGACATGCATGATATATGTCAAGCGAGAAAAGGATAAGATCCTATGATGGTGTTCTAGATAGTGAAGTTGTAAGGTGCTAGGTTAAGGAAAATCCTAGATTCGTTGATTGTGGAGATGAAGAAGTTTGTAAAACACATGATGTGTTTTTCACTTGATGAGGTATTGGTGTAAACTTGTGATATAAAGTTAAAAAGGTTGAACCAGTTGTGGTTTCGTGAACTGGTTTTAGCTAAGTGGTGTTTATCTATGTGTTGGCATTTTAGAGTCTAAGAGACATAAATTTTGACAAAATACAATTATGTGAATGGATTTCTCTCCCCCTTAACTAGTGGACATCCAACATAATGTGCAATGTATCAAATAAGGAATGAAAACAAAGTGTTTAGGAGGTTATTCGGGTTAACGAAAGAGGTGAGCTTAGTAATGTTTTTCTGGATGATGGTTAGCATACAATGAGCTTCATCCTTAAAGTCACGTACCTCTTCTCGATTAATACGAGATGATCGTATGATGAGGCATGTGGTTTCCTAATAGGAAGTGAAGAGGATCGAGTATTGTTATAACTAAATAATGATGTAGATGATTTTGGAAAGCGAAAGCTAAAATGAGATTTGGAAAGAGGTCGGTTGAAAGACAAAATGCAAAGCCAACCAGCTAGAACTTAATTCTATATGCTTTTAAACTATATGCAAGTGTAGGGTCCCATAAAGCATATTACTAATCTATGTAGCAATAAAGGGATTATGCAAAATGAGCCTATAAAGTTAAAACCAAGTGAGATAACAAATAATTTGTTATCAACCTACAAAACAAATTTGTTAGTGACAAAAGATGTTAACATGATAGAAATCAAATGATAACATATTATATAAGCAAAAACAACACATTGTACTTAGTAGACAAGAAATCACCATACAATATAGCATCAAGACAATCATATTATGCAAGAATACAACTTTATTCAAGACATTTCATTTTGAGATTGTTTTGTCGTTAGACTTAGGCGCAAGCATACTTGGCTTGTAAATTAACACAACAATCTATGTGATTAATTTTAAGATAAAAGGCTTCTAAAAGTTTGTCATACCAAAAGCACTTTGACATATTATATGTGCACATGTAGCAAACAAATAGTGTGACAAGAAGCAAAAGAAACAAGATGAAAGATTCATGCAAGCCATGTTTATGACATAACAATTTGGAGCATGTATCATTTGGAACGTACTACACATAGATATAATGAATGCCAACTAATAGCTTTCAAACACAAACTTATCATATCATAATTATCACGTATCAAAATGACATAATATGATTTCATAAGTAACATGTTAATCATGCTAAAACTAATTCAAAAGTAAGTATCATGCAAATAGAGTTTTAGGTTTTAAACGTTTAGTAGCATGAAACAAGAAAACAAGCATTATAAAGATAAAACCGTACTAAGGTTTACACATTTTACTAGTTATCAAACACTAAGATAATGTCAAGTCAACTTATCGTATCAAACAAGAACATGTAATCAATACATGTAAGTGCAACGCAAGTAGTTTTAAAAGAAAAGTCATATATACTACTTGTTTGATTAGTATTCCTAAGGCGAGGCAAACTATCAATGTTTTAACACTTACTTTAGGCAAGTATAGGAATACAGATTTTTCAAGTTGGAGAATGAATATGAGACTATTACTAGCGGTGCTCAATTAAGGCTAAACACGACCATTTTACGGTGATTCCACATACCCAACTTCTCTCCATGAAGCAATTCAACCGTTAGGTCAAATTGAGTTTCTAGTGCAATAGGTTCTCCGGTAGTCATTCTCATGTTAGAAAGATGGGAACTCCTACTTTTGCATATTAAAGTGCATAAAGATGATAGTTTACCAATACTTGGCTTAATGTGAATTAACTAATATGCAATATAACTAAGGTGATGAAGGCGTCATGTTATACACATGAATTTTAACAATGGTGTGTTTGATAAACAATGTGTTTTAATCTTGTGTTTAGAATCTAAAGTTGTTCAAATTACACAGCTAATTGTGTGATCTAATGGATGACATCTTTTATGTTGAGTTGAAGTGTGTAATTTAAATGTGAATTGATCATCTAAGACTAGAGAATATGTTAAACTAAGAAAGTTCTCAAGAAAGCTCTTTGGTATTTTATTTAACAATAATCTAAGTGAGGTTACCAACTTCAATAGATCTTGTGTATGCTCTAAAGATGTATAGTTTTAACCTTGGATGTGCACTCGGTTTGAGCAAGGTTAGGTTATGATGTACGCTTGAGAGGAAACAGATACAAATAGTATCTTTCAACAAATGAGATTATCCCATGGGATAAAGTTATCATGCTTATGAAAACAAGTATGACAAGATGAATTGGATATGCTAGTTCATAGAACTTGTAGATGTTTGTTTCAAGATCATTTAGCCAATGAGGTGTAATGAAATCTCTTGTAACACAACTATTTATGTCATAAGAATGATGCATAGGATATACAATATCCTTTTAACAAGATGAAATCTTAAGCATGAATCTTAGTCATAATGTTCTTCAAAACATCACGTTTTCCTAAATGAAGATATGAATCCAAAGTGTTTGAATCGGATAGTCCCATCTAAATAAACTTGGTCTTGAGATTATATTCACTAGATGATGACAAAAGGAATTCACTCGAGTTTCTTATGTATACTCCTCAAAAGTCATTGTTGCTTGGGGTGTATGATGTTGGCTTTGAGATTTCATTTTAACATATGTTGTTAAAATGTTGATTTGAGTTTAACGAAATTTATGCGAAGTTTAACGACAGTATTACTAATACTTTGATAATTTGTGAAGGTAGTACTACTTATACCTAGTGAAATTGACAACAATTACCAAGAGCCCCATGCTTATTTGATAGTTGAGGTTCTAGCCATAATGAATTATCTAAGTCCTTATATATTGGAAAGGATGTTTGAGTTTGTTCAAACGTGCATTTGATTCAGTACAAGTGTTGGACACGAGGGCTTTTTGAGCAATACACTCAACAAATTCAAATGATGGTAAGGATGGTGGATTGGTTGATCTAGGTTGTAGGTCTTCTAGTGTCTAAATAAGGATGTGGTGATGTAGGAGTTTGATGTGCTATGGGAGTACTTAGGTTGAATATTTGTCCATAGATGTTGAACACAAAAAATACGGATACTAATTCTTATGGTTCATTGGTTGCTACAACTAGTGGGTGAAGTGCTTGAATTTTTGGTTATGTTTATGAAGCTTAGGAGCTGAGGTATAGGTTCACCTTGAAAGGGCACGTTTGATTAAAAGTATACTCTTGGAAGTTCATGAGCAATACGGTTAATGGTGCCAAAAGATGGAAGATGGATAGTAGGTGTCAAAGAGGGATAAGTGGCACCGTGGGTTGTTTGTTTTGGATAAGTGTTTCAACATGTGTTGTTAAAATACTTGGGTGTTGATTTTTATGGTTTTACTTTTAATGACTATAATCGTAAGTCGCATATACTTGAATATTTCGGATGAAATACTTAAGTTTTCAATCCTAATTTGTTGAGATTATAAAGCTTAGATTGAACTCAAGGATAACAAGACTTGATAATATGTATTTAACATATGTGTGAGTTATGACTCGATGTAAATACTTATCGTCTTGAAGGATGACACATTATTTTCATGTTAACCAGGTGAGGCAATACATGTAGATACAAAACAATATCTATAGTCATATGTTAGACTTGTGTATGATATCTTTGCAAAATAATGAGTCCAGGTTTATTAGTCTTGGTAAGTCATAAACGGGTGAGGAGATGTTGGTGGTGTTGCACAAAATTTGATAGGAACAAGCTTTGGAGACTTTGGTAGTGAAGTTGTTTTGGATGATGGTGGGTGATTTTTGGTGGTGGAGTTGGAGTACTCAAGTTTAGAAAGTTCACATCTTGAATGGGTGATGAGATGTTGAGAGGTAATGAGTCTGAGGATGAAGAGCTCAAGTTAATGAAGCAACAAGATCGAATGCTAATCCTAGTGGTTTTCTTAAGTGGCTTATTTGAGGTTAAGGATTTAGTCATTTCGATTTTGTTTTAAGAAATGCTAAGCTTGAGGAAAAGTAACAGTGAATGTGTGAAAATGATCATCTTGAATGTGTTGATTTATGGAACTAAGGATTCATGGATTTGATGTTAATCCATTGATGAGTGTGTAAATACTCATCATTTTTGGTCAAATCTGAACTGCAAAACATTTAAAAACGCTCAGAAATGCAACAAAATACTGAAAATATCCCAAAATTGCATTTATATGTTTGGATGCAAAATGTTTAAAATCGGATGAAAAACGAACAAAGTTTGCATAATTGGCGGTTCAGTCCTTGACTTTCAAAACTTGTCAAATTTAGTCCCTAGGCACTTATTTTAAAAGAAAAGTCACCAAAGGTCCTTTTGAAATCATAAGTTGTCATAATTAGTCCTTTGGTGAAAAATGTCAAAAGTTTTGAGAAATTACAAGTTTAGTCCCCGGAGTTTCAAAAAATGACAAAAATGGCCCTTATATTATTAATGATTGGCAAGACCAACCCTTGGACTACAATTTCATAATTTACAGTTTTGGTCCCTGGAGTTTTGAATTGTACACAGTTGGTCCCTTAAGCTACCTATTGGATTAAATCTTAATCCTAAATCCAAATTCTAAAACCCATGGTCCATAAACCCTTTTACCCAACCCAAACCCTTTTACCCAATCCAAACCCACAACCCGGTTACCCAACCTTTAACCCGGTCAAATAATTACCCCTTTTCCCTCCAAAATCTCTTCACCTTCACCCACCCCTCTGCAAAACCGAGACACCCCTTATCACTCCACCTCAACAACAAACCAAAATGCATTTAATGCATCTCCTTCCTTGCACTCAACCCACCCCAACTGCTAAAATCTTTTTCCCGCCAAAAAAAACTCATCAACGGTTAATATCAAGTCTTCTCATCCAATGGCTCCAAAGAGAAGTGGGAATTGCTCAGAGTACAAGTGGAAGACATTTTGTTGTATAAATAGAGGGGAGAGAAGACTGAGTTAAGAGTAGTTTTTAGTTTTCAATTTTTATGTATGTCGTTTTTTTTAATTTTTATGTTTTAATTAAGTTCTAAGTTGTAATCTTAAGTTTTCCTGAATTAAACTAAAGTTCTTTAGTCAGTGTAATTTAATTTAAAGTATTAATTCAAAGTTTTATCAAAGTTCCATATATTTTTATGTTTGTTGTCATAAACTCAGTTTAAATGTATTAAAACCAGGCGTCAACTAGCTTGTTTCTTAATCAACTAAGCTTGCTTAAGCTCATAATAGCTTTTAGCAGGCTTATAGATCAGTTTCAAGTAGCAATTATACTTAGTCAACAAAAGTCAAACTGGACCTTCATTTGAAAATGGTGATGACATTGGGTGTTTCAGTGATGGAAATGGGTTGAGATAAGTTTGGATAGTGACTTATGTACTGTTTCTTTGGTTTCAGTAGCTTGTTACTTTGGCAGAATCATGTAAGTGCTTGAGCCCATTTCTGTTTCAATTTTAATTCATGACTGTTTCAATGCTTGTGATCATATGTTAATTCGTAGGATTAGATGATTTATTTAGTAGTTATAGTCATATTAAGTTTTTAGAATAGATTAAGGTTGAAGATAGTAGTTATTAGCTAAGCTTACAGTTTCTTAAGCAGTGTTTGGATTAGTCCTTTAAACTGTGATAGAGGTTGGGTGAGGAGTTAAGAGTGGTTCATACAGGCTTAAATAGGTCTAGTGTGCTTACTTTGGTTCTTATCTTGCTTCTGCATATCTCTTTGGTCAAAATTCCATTTAGTCAGACTTTGTTATTGAATCAGATAGGTACAAGAGTAAAATAGGTTAGCACTAGGTTTGGAAATCATCTCACTAGCTTAATTGATTCTTAACTTAGCTTATTCCATCACTTAGATCAAATTAGAAGCATTAGAATTTCATTAAAGTCAAACTGGATTATGTTTTTAAAAGTCAAATATGACTTAAGCAGTTTTACCCAACCTTTGTTGAATTTTCATGGGTTCATTTCTAAATCAAAATCATTGAAACTTGGAAGTTTTCTAGTTCAGTTGGTCAAAAGATAAAACACATTTTAGTTGAATTTTACAAGCGTTTTAAAGGGTCAAATAAGTCATTCAATAAGCCTCACATGCCCATTCACAATAACTAAGTGAGAACCGGGCTTGTGGCGGACCTTGCTGCAGCTTTGTTTTAACTTCTTAGGGTCCGAAAGTTGGTTTAGTTATAGTTGGGTAGGTGATCTTGAGCACCTAATTTCTGGTTTCCACTTTGGTCATTTAGATAAGCTTATAATTAAGCTAAAAGTGAGGATAATAGGCTGGCTAGATTTCATGATCTCAAATTGTTCAAATCAGTTTAGATATGCACACTAGAGGTTTATAGTAGCTGGAATTAGTTGTTTTTACATAAAGTTAGCATACTTTAGCTTCTGCTTTCATTTGGTGGTCTTTAGTGCTCATTTGCTTATTTCAAGTGCTTATTTATAAGCACATTACACTACAGTTTCATTTTCGTCCACATAATCCCTAGTTTTTATATTTTTCATAGATTTAGAATAATATTTTAGACTTTTCCTGAATTTTCATAATTTTCCATTCTTGTTTACTATTTTTCTTTATTTTAATCGGTTTTAGGCATTTTAGTTAGCTTTTAATACAATTAATTCGAAAAGCTTCAAAAAATAAGTTTTCATTTTCCTAGGTTAAGAAAAATATAAAAAGCCAAAAAATATTTTTCTAGATTTTTCTTAGTTAAATTTGTAATTTTAGCAATTTAATTAGTTTTAAATAGTTTTTAAATCATAGAAATTAGAATATAAATCAGAAAAATACAAAATTAGTTTTGAAAATTCTCTTTAGTTATTTTAGATTTTCTAAGTCATAATTTCACTTTTCTATCTTTATTTTATATTTTCTTATATTTTAGGGTATTATTAAATAGGTAAAAATAGTTTTAATTAATAATAATTAAATAAATAGTCATAAAAATAATTTTCTTTTTCTCAAAATTTTCTCTTATCATTAGGTTTGTAAAATTTCATTTTATATTTTAGGATTAATCTTGTTTCAATTTCACATTTTCTTTTATACGTTACGTAGTTTTTAATTTTAAATTTATAAAGAAAATCAAGAAAATCAAATTTTAAAAATAGTGATAGCGTTTATTTAATATAATTTAGCTTTTTAATTTTCTTTAATTTGCATTTAAGCCCCTGTAATTTACAAACTTTTCTTTAGGTATAATTATTCAAAATCACAAACCTTTTCCCGTTCAATATCACCCGATCACTATATCGTTTGGTTATTCGATCGCAGACATTCGTTGGGACTTAACGACTGGGAAACACTAAACTCTCACGGACTTAATTGCATTGCGTTCTCAAGTATCGGCTTTTATTACGGTTGACCATTCACAGTGGTTGACTTGTGTAATAAACCGACCGTTTGGGAGCCAATCAAATTTTAGCGCTTCTGGAGGCTGTGCTAATTATCTTATGTTTAGAATATTAGTGATTTGAATATTCACTCCTTGTTCATACCATCTATATATATTTATATTTTCTTATAAAAATCCAAAAACATCTTAAAAATCAAAAACCCAAAAAGATTTTCTTTCTTATTTTTACAAAATGTTTATCCAAAAATCCAAGAATATCTATCTTTACCCTCTCACATCTTTGATTCTTCATCCCTACCCCTCTGAAAACATTTGATTCTTTCTATGTCTCATCCTCACCCTCTTGGTTGTCAATGGTGTGGTGGTCCTTATAATGGTGGCAATTGCCCCGGTTGTAGCATGGTGGAGTCGGAAAGCGGGTGCATCTATAACCAAGCTCCTATCCTTACCATGACACATCGATTCATTCTACCACCACCACATCATGAGATACCGACATATCTGTGTGAGTTTTGTGGAGGTCCTCACCAGGATTTGAGTGTCAATCCGAAACACGTTTGTCTATAAGCAGTTTTCCGGCGATGCTCGAACCTTGGTTATAACCAATATCCATATGATTCACGGTCCGGACTCAGCAGTTTCTTGTTGTGAGTACTGGTGGTTCACACTACGATTCGATTGTCAATCGGAAACACGCTTGTCTATGAGCGGTTTCGATAACAATTATGACTCCAAGACATACAACTCACGGCCGCATCGGTTTACTATTGTGATTCTTGTGGAGGTCCACACGTCGGCTCGGATTGTCAAATGGGAATACATTTCCTTGTGACAAGTTTGACACATCGCATCATGACCTACTTCCACGAGACCAAATGAATCAAGCGCTTCTTCCGAAATGCAAAATATAATGGAAATCATTGATGATCTTAAAGGTTTAGTTAAAGACTTTGCCCAAAGAAACACTCATCAAAAATCCATGGAAGAATTCTTTGGTGAAGAAGCGGTGCTAGAATAAATTCTCAAGATGCATATGAAAAATCTATTATGGAATCAATTGCAAAGAAAAAGCACGGATCTAGCTCTCGGTTACTGTTTTATTCACGATGGCGGTGATGATGACGATACACTTGATATCCTTCAATTCTATAAAGATTCATCAAGTTCATCGGTTGATATCCCGGTGAGATTCCATCTCAAATAAATGCTATCACACCAAACTCCCACTCATTCTCGAACATGGGGACAAGCATCTTGACACTGTTCACGAAAAGGAATCGGACGAATTCATAAAGTCTAGTGTTGAGAACCTTATCCCAATCCGAGAGAGTCACGAGGAATTTCTAATCATATGTGTGATTCTCTTTCCCTCTTGAGTATTCTCTAGATCATTTGAGACTTTCTACGATTTTAGCGACGATTGTGCTTCTTATGGAGATATCGGGTATGTCGAGGCATCACTCCCACGGTCGATCTCTTCTTGAGGAGTTCACCGATGAACTCACTCACATCATCCACTTTCATCGAAAGTGGCGATGATCTCTTTGATGTCGAAGCCGATCTTGGAGAAATTGAAAATCTCCTATATAATGATCATTCACTCATTTCTTATCCCATTTCCGACTCTTCCATTCCTCTCTCACTCCGGATGAGGAAGATGACAACTTTTGGAAGGAAGTCGATGCTTTTCTTAGTGATGAGTCGATTCAAAAGGAATTGATAATACTTACTTTGATCGGAGAGGGACATCCTTTTTCGGAAAATCATTGATTGAAGAACCGTTTCCAACCCTCCATACCGGAAATTCGTTGACAATCACCATACAAGCTTCAAGTCTAAGCTTAAAAATCTAACAAATGGTGATTTGTTCCTCACGATGAAGAATGGGATTGCATTGTGATGCACATCTTTATTCCATTTTCACGAGATGGTGTGGTTTTCGTTCCCTTTTCTCCTTGGGAATGAGGACACTATTTTGACCCGGCATTTTCATTTATCATTTTGAGCGGTTCTATGTATATCTCGTCGGTGTGGAACTTTCGATGTTCATATGTTTATTAACACCGTGAGCGAAAGTCCGATCGAGATTGGTTTTCACGTTGCTTTCCCATGAACCAATGAATGCGGGGATCGAGTCAAGCTAGCGACTCGGGAATCAAAAACGATGAGTACACTATATGGGTTTTCACCGTATTTCGACTTCTTTCTACTTTCTACCACCCTAGTGTGGGGAGTTGCCCATTGTTGTATATAAAGTTTCAAAAAAAAAAAAAAAAAAAATTCAAATAATGGCGTAGTATTTCCCTTTTCGTTCTATGTTTCGGCATAACATTGGTACTTTAAATATTGAGGGCAATATTCATTTCTAGTGTGGGGAATTCTCACGAATTTTATCATGTAATTATACCGCCCAATTCCCCATTTTGGCCAAAGTTTTTTTGAGTAAGTGTTTTGCACTTACTCGACTTATGGTTATCGATCCGCCATGTCTAATAAACAAAAGGATTGGCTATTCCAGAGCAAAGCGGCTCTTGGTAAAGATATCTCAAATCCGTTGACGGCTTGCAATTTGCCTAAAATTGTATGGTGTTCACTCACCATATCTTTAATTAGTGAAGAGTTGGCTAGCCCGCAAGTTTATGGCTTGTGGTAAAGGCGGTTGGAAAACCATAATTGGTAATCGACTCACCAAAGATATTTTATCTAAGAGTTGGCTAGTCCGAAGCAAGCGGCACGGTAAAGACAAATCAAATCCGTTGGAAGTCGGTGATTTGCTCAAAATCATTTGGTTATCATTGTACCAAGGTTCTTACTTGAACTAAAACAATTGGCTACTCCGAAGTGATGGCTTTTGGTAAAGAGATTCAAATCCATTAAGTTTTCTCAAAAGATTGCTAGGGACTAGCAATAGTTTAGTGTGGGGATTGATGAGTGTGTAAATACTCATCATTTTGGTCAATCTGAGCGCAAAACATTTAAAAGCATTTCGAAATGCAACAAAATACTGAAAATATCCCAAAATTGCATTTTATATGTTTCAGATGCAAAATGTTTAAAATCAGATGAAAAACGAACAAAGTTTGCATAATTGGCAGTTTCAGTCCCTCAACTTTCAAAACTTGTCAAATTTAGTCCCTAGGCACTTATTTTAAAAGAAAAGTCACCAAAGGTCCTTTTGAAATCATAAGTTGTCATAATTAGTCCTTTGGTGAAAAATGTCAAAAGTTTTGAGAAATTACAAGTTTAGTCCCCGGAGTTTTAGAAAATGACAAAAATGGCCCTTATATTATTAATGATTGGCAAGACCAACCTTGGACTACAATTTCATAATTCTGATTTTGGTCCCTGAGTTTGAATTGTACAGTTGGTCCTTAAGCTACCTATTGGATTAAATCTTAATCCTAAATCCAAATTCTAAAACCACGGTCCATAAACCCTTTTACCCAACCCAAACCCTTTTACCCAATCCAAACCCACAACCCGGTTACCCTGACCTTTAACCCGGTCGAATAATTACCCTTTTCCTCCAAAATCTCTTCACCTTCACCCACCCTCTCGCAAAACTAGAGACACCCTTATCACTCCACCTCAACAACAAACCAAAATGCATTTAATGCATCTCCTTCCTTGCACTCAACCCACCCCAACTGCTAAAATCTTTTTCCCGCCAAAAAAAACTCATCAACGGTTAATATCAAGTCTTCTCATCCAATGGCTCCAAAGAGAAGTGGGAATTGCTCAGAGTACAAGTGGAAGACATTTTGTTGTATAAATAGAGGGGAGAGAAGACTGAGTTAAGAGTAGTTTTTAGTTTTCAATTTTTATGTATGTCGTTTTTTTTAATTTTTATGTTTTAATTAAGTTCTAAGTTGTAATCTTAAGTTTTCTGAATTAAACTAAAGTTCTTTAGTCGATGTAATTTAATTTAAAGTATTAATTCAAAGTTTTATCAAAGTTCCATATATTTTATGTTTCTTTGTCATAAACTCGGTTTAAATGTGTTAAAATCAAAGGTCAATGATGAGTGTGTAAATACTCATCATTTTGAATCAATCTGAGCTGCAAAACGTTTAAAATGCTCGAAATGCATCAAAATCTGAAAATATCCCAAAATTGCATTTTATATGTTTCGGATGCAAAATGTTCCAAATCGGATGAAAAATGAGCTAAGTTTGCATAATTGGCGTTTCGGTCCCCAAGTTTCAAAATTGTTAGAAATAGTCCCCGAGCATATAATTTCAAAAGAAAAATCACCAAAGGTCCTTTTAAAATCATAAGTTGTCAAATTTAGTCCTTTGGTGAAAAATGTCAAAAGTTTTGAGAAATTACAAAATTGGTCCTTCAAGTTTGAAAATTGGCAAAATTGGCCCCTGGAAATTGGAAAATGGCAAGTTTGGTACTTGTACTTTTTGAGATTGTCATTTTCAGCCCTTGGAACAACTTTGTGAATTTGGCAGAACAGGCCCCTTGTCTTTCAGAAATTGCAAGCTAGGTCCCTTGAGTATTAAACCTTTTATACACCTTGGCCTTGTCACTAACCCATATGACCCCTGCCAATTACCCTTTTGGACCCCTGCAATTTGGACCTCCCCTTTATATTAAATCCCAGTCAAACACAGTTGACTATCCACTTTCCCTCCCACTCACGAGATACCACTTCTCCATCATTTCCCCCCCCTGCAACACCTGCTAACACTCCACCATCATCATCCCTACCCTCCTCCAAACACAACACTCCAAGGATGCATTAAATGCCCACTAAACCTAACACTCAATCTCCAGCTGGTTTAAACAGTTTTTGGCGCCAAATTCATCCAATGGCCAAAAATCTATTTTAGCAATCCAAAGGCCAAGATTTCTGCTGGGAACTATTCAGAGGAGAGAGAGAAGGAGGATTGATGTATAAAAGGAGCAAGAGGAAGCAACAAGAAGGAGTAGTTAGTTTATTTTTAAAAGTGTATGTCATTTTAATCTTAACATGTCTTAAATAGTTCTCAATTGTAATTTCAAGTTGATTTTGTATCAAACTCAGTAGTTTTAATGTATTGCAACTCTTTTAAATCTCAATTCAAGTTATAGTCACGGTTTCATGTTTACGTAGCCTTTGTTGAAATTTTCAAAGTGTCCAAATCTTGTGTACATGTTCTAAGCAGTTTATTTGTAGACTCAAACAAGCTTATACTAGCTTATTAAAGCTTTCTATAAGCTCATAGTTAAGTTTCAAACAAAATTGGATTCTGGTCAACAAAAGTCAACATGGAGCAAAATTGATGCAGAAAGGGTAATGGGTGATGCAAACTTGGATTTGGGTTAATTTAGAAGCAGTGGGTTGGTTTAGAATAGGTAGTGGTTCTGGGTTCACTGTTTTCAAGCCATTGTGGCTAAGGACATTTGTAAGTCATATTTCAAGTTTCATAGCACAATCTGTTTTTGTAGTTGTAAGTATTTAAAACCTTTTAATTAAGTTGTGTTTAGGTTAAGTACATTCAGTGTAATCAATAATTTATGCTTGTTCGGTGTGTAGCTTAGAATTGATTACAAATCGGTGAGTTAATAGGGTGTTTGGATCTGTTGAACTAAGCATCCTAAAGGTTTAGTCGATGAGACTCTTGTTGTCTTTGGTTTGTTTAGTTCTAATATACTCATATTTGTCTCAAAATTGTGCTGCAAACCTCAATAGTCAACTTCTCATGTTAGCTGTCCTAACCACTTAACTGTTAAGATTTTGAAAAATCAAAAGTCTTGTTTTGTGTTTAAAAAACATAAACATTGCTTGCATTGTGTTCATTACATCATATTACATCAATATCAGGCCAAAAATTGGTTTCAAATTTCATTTTGGTCAAAGTTCATAACTGTCTTCAAAAGTCAAAATTTGGAAAATCAGTTTTGAGCTCAACTGCAAGGAATTTTCATGAGCTCATTTTTTAGCCACATAAAGTGAAACTTGGCATTTTAAAAACTTCAACTGGTCTTTTTACTTATCAACATTTTTGTGGATTTTTTTATTTTTTTAGAAGCTCCAAACAAGCTTCTCTTTTAGGTCCTAACTCCTGTTTCACCATTTTCAACATAAGTGAGTTTTCTCGATTCTTTGCAAGGTTGCACAGAGCTCTCAAGAGCTTGTAAAAGCCTGGTTTTTGGTTTATAAGGTCTCACCCAGGTCTACTTTAGGTTCCAATTCTTTGTTTTCATTTTCGACTTATTTTAAAGCTTGTGCTTAAACCCAAAGTAGCCTACCCAAAACTGTTATTAGCACTTTTACTCAAACAAGCCAAATCATTGCAACTTGCATTCCAGAGGTTATAAGCAGTTAAGATTTGTTGCATTTTAGTTCTTTTAGCAGTTTTTAGCTTCTGTTATCAGTTGGTACCTTTTGGTGCTTATTTGCTCAAAATAAGTGCTTATTTATAAGCATTTGGTATAGCAGTTGCATAATCCCCCACATAAGCACATGTTTTTCTATTTTTCTCAGCTTTAGAATATTAATTTAGACTTTTCTTGAAATTTTCAGATTTTTCCAATTCAGTTTGCTAATTTTCCTTATTTTTATTAGTTTTAAGCCTTTTAATTAGCTTTTAATACAAATAATTCGAGAAAAGTTTCAAAAAATAATTTTCAATTTTCCTAAGTTAAGATAAATATAAAAGTCAAAAAAATATTTTTCTAGATTTTTCTTAGTTAAATTTGTATTTTTAAGTAATTTAAGTAGTTTTAAATAGTTTAAAATTCATAGAAAATACAAAAATAATCAGAAAAATACAAAAATAGTTTTGAAAATTCTATTTTGTTATTTTAGATTTTTCTAAGTCAAAATTTTATTTTTCTAGCTTTGTTTCATATTTTCTTGTATTTTAGGCTATTATTAAATAGTTAAAAATAGTTTTAAATTAATAATAATTAGAATAATAGTCATAAAAATAATTTTCTTTTTCTCAATATTTTCTTTTATCATTAGGTTTGTAAAAATATCAATTTCATACTTTTAGGATTAATATTGTGTAAGTTTCACTTTTTCGTTTGTACGTTACGTAGTTTTTATTTAAGTTTTATAAAAACATAAAATCAAAAACATCATTTTAAAAATAGTGATAGCGTTTATTTAATATTTTTTTATCTTTTAATTTCCTTCAATTTGCATTTAAGTCGTTGTAATTTGTTGGCTTTTTACGTAGTTATAATCATATCGGATCCCTTTTTACATTCAAATTTCTCGATCACTTTCGTTTGGTGATCCATTGCATAGCTCATTGGGACATAACGACCGGAAACCCTATACTCCTCGGATCTTCATTGAGTTTGTGCTTGAACCGTTTTAAGTTTCTTCTGATTGGCCATTCACAAGTGGTCAGCTTGCGTGAGAAAACTTGACGGTTTGGCACGGATCAGTCAACTAGCTTGTTTCTTAATCAACTAAGCTTGCTTAAGCTCATAATAGCTTTTAGCAGGCTTATAGATCAGTTTCAAGTAGCAATTATACTTAGTCAACAAAAGTCAAACTGGACCTTCATTTGAAAATGGTGATGACATTGGGTGTTGCAGTGATGAAAATGGGTTGAGATAAGTTTGGATAGTGACTTATGTACTGTTTCTTTGGTTTCAGTAGCTTGTTACTTTGGCAGAATCATGTAAGTGCTTGAGCCCATTTCTGTTTCAATTTTAATTCATGACTGTTTCAATGCTTGTGATCATATGTTAATTCGTAGGATTAGATGATTTATTTAGTAGTTATAGTCATATTAAGTTTTAGAATAGATTAAGGTTGAAGATAGTAGTTATTAGCTAAGCTTACGGTTTCTTAAGCGGTGTTTGGATTAGTCCTTTAAAGCGTGATAGAGGTTGGGTGAGGAGTTAAGAGTGGTTCATACATGCTTAAATAGGTCTAGTGTGCTTACTTTGGTTCTTATCTTGCTTCGCGATATCTCTTTGGTCAAAATTCCATTTAGTCGGACTTTGTTATTGAATCAGATAGGTACAAGAGTAAAATAGGTTAGCACTAGGTTTGGAAATCATCTCACTAGCTTAATTGATTCTTAACTTATCTTATTCCATCACTTAGATCAAATTAGAAGCATTAGAATTTCATTAAAGTCAAACTGGATTATGTTTTTAAAAGTCAAATATGACTTAAGCCAGTTTTTACCCAACCTTTGTTGAATTTTCATGGGTTCATTTCTAAATCAAAATCATTGAAACTTGGAAGTTTTCTAGTTCAGTTGGTCAAAAAGATAAAACACATTTTAGTTGAATTTTTACAAGCGTTTTAAAGGGTCAAATAAGTTGTTCAATAAGCCCTCACATGCCCTGTTCACAATAACTAAGTGAGAACCAGGCTTGTGGCAGACCTTGCACAGGCTTTGTTTTAACTTCTTAGGGTCTGAAAGTTGGTTTAGTTATAGTTGGGTAGGTGATCTTGAGCACCTAATTTCTGGTTTCCACTTTGGTCATTTAGATAAGCTTATAATTAAGCTAAAAGTGAGGATAATAGGCTGGCTAGATTTCATGATCTCAAATTGTTCAAATCAGTTTAGATATGCACACTAGAGGTTTATAGTAGCTGGAATTAGTTTTTTTTAGATAAATTTAGCATACTTTAGCTTCTGCTTTCATTTGGTGGTCTTTAGTGCTCATTTGCTTATTTCAAGTGCTTATTTATAAGCACATTACACTACAGTTTCATTTTCGTCCACATAATCCCTAGTTTTTATATTTTTCATAGATTTAGAATAATATTTTAGACTTTTCCTGAATTTTTCATAATTTTCCATTACTGTTTACTATTTTTCTTTATTTTAAATAGTTTTTAGGCATTTTTAGTTAGCTTTTAATACAATTAATTCAGAAAAGCTTCAAAAAAATAAGTTTTCATTTTTCCTAGGTTAAGAAAAATATAAAAAGCCAAAAAAATATTTTTCTAGATTTTTCTTTGTTAAATTTGTAATTTTTATCAATTTAATTAGTTTTAAATAGTTTTTAAATCATATAAATTAGAATATAAATCAGAAAAATACAAAATTAGTTTTGAAAATTCTCTTTAGTTATTTTAGATTTTTCTAAGTCATAATTTCACTTTTCTATCTTTATTTTATATTTTCTTATATTTTAGGGTATTATTAAATAGGTAAAAATAGTTTTAATTAATAATAATTAAATAAATAGTCATAAAAATAATTTTATTTTCTCAAAATTTTCTCTTATCATTAGATTTGTAAAATTTCATTTTTATATTTTTAGGATTAATCTTGTTTCAATTTCACATTTTCTTTTATGCGTTACGTAGTTTTTAATTTAAATTTATAAAAGAAAATCAAGAAAATCAAATTTTAAAAATAGTGATAGCGTTTATTTAATATAATTTAGCTTTTAATTTTCTTTAATTTGCATTTAAGCCCCTGTAATTTACAAACTTTTCTTTTGGTATAATTATTCAAAATCACAAACCTTTTCCGTTCAATATCACCCGATCACTATCGTTTGGTTATTGACGCACGACTCGTTGGGACTTAACGACGGAGAAACACTAAACTCTCCTGGACTTAATTGCATTGCGTTCTCAAGTCGTCGGCTTTTATTACGGTTGACCATTCACAGTGGTTGACTTGTGTAATAAACCGACCGTTTGGGAGCCAATCATCCATACAAAGATGGTAGTTTCTAATGAGATGGAAGTGTCTAAAATCATGTCAAACATCATAAGTTAATCCATTGAGGATGTGTTGAGTGAGATATGAAAGATATGCATTAACAACTATCCTAGAAACGAAGTTTGGTAAATTAGATTGCGGGATTTAGTAAAATTCAATAACTTACACTGTAGGATTCACGGCACCATTTCTTTACAGTAGGAACCCTTAAATTGGTGCCGCTTTGGTCCGCTTTGTCTGGTATGGCGGTACCAAAATACATAACAGACGGTACCAACATTTTGGTGTCGTCGATCCGTGGACATCGAAAAGTTCACATACTCATTTTTAGGTGTCGGGAGTTTTCGAAACTTGAAATTTTGCTTAAAACATGTGACATTAATTACTTCTAGTTAGGAAAAGTCGATAACACATATACAAATATAGTGGAGCATAGACTTTAACCAGGGCTAACGATTTTCACATAAAAGTGAAAATGGGTAAAATTGATAACACACTTGTGCTATCCACTGCATAAACCGGTTAACGTACAACATTGTTTTAAGTCATATTATCATCCTACAAAGTAAAACAAATAAATTACATCATACAACATTGTTTTTGTCCTTGTACCAAACACTCTCTTAACACCTTCATTTTCAAAGTACTTGACTAATTTATTTAGTACTCATTGCTAAGTGAGTTATGACATTTCATAAGTTATACGAGATGTTAGTAACCTATGCAAACGAAGTGATCTAATTCTAGCGATGGTAAAGTAATTTTCCAACTTAGTGCACAAAATCTAGCAAATAACCTATTGTGCATAAACAAGAAATCGTCAAACAAGCGAATAAATAACATGGCAAGATTGACACTTATATTATGCAAACAAACAAGTGCAAACAACAATTTGAAAAATAAGCAAGCAACATATATGCAAACAACATAAACAAGTGGTCATTTAGCATAGCATAACAAGAAAGACACTTTTCGTCATTTTGCGTTTAAATATGACGATGTATACCAAGCTTGATTAGTTTCCTTTAAACATATTACCAAATTATTTAGTTTCAAAGGAAGTTGTATCAAAGTTCTAAGAATACCAACTTAAATTGCTTGATTCAAAATTTGAGTTTTTATGTTAAAGCGAAACTCAATATTTTAGACATACTGTAGTATTTGGTCTATTTCACTTATTTAAAATTAGACTCAGGCCATGAGAGTATTTTTAAATGAAAGTAGACTCAATTCCCTTTAAAATGATAGGTGGCTCGACTCGTGCGGACTTACGGTTAATTAGTTATGATTTTTAAAGTTGCCCAAAAGCTGCATCTTGTATGCAGACGGATTCCACGGAACCAAATCTGAGGATCCGCCTTTATAAGATTTGGTGCCGTGGTCCTCGAGACAGATTCACCAAAACTAGTATTTGACATAGAGAAAGCGTGTGCGACTTACTAGATTTCATAGTAAACATATAATACACATATTTAACAACATATCTACTTATGTAACTTATCTTAAACATTTACGGAGGTGATTTTTCAACTAGATTTATAGTTATCCCAAACACTCCTTTAAAATCACATTTCTTCGTAAATTTTCTATGAGCACACAATACAATACTTACTAGTTCTTTCAACAAACTTTTTTTTATTTTACTTTTCTAGAAAACCTTCAAGCTTGTATACAAAGTTACATTTAACAACAAAATTTCTAAGTATAACAAGCAAAGCAATTTTCATATTATTTTGGCTTCAATGGTAATTTGATACATGGATCGTACTCTATTTTAAAACCATTTGTTTTGAAAATACGAGCTACGTGGCTCGATACCAATTGTGGAAGCGTGGGGGGTGAATACGTACCGTTTAAAAACTTTAGATCTTTAGTATCAAATCGCTTATGAAGCTTGTTATAATATGAAAGTACCAATTATTGTTTGTGACTAATATAAAGCATGGTAAACCAATTTGTCACACAATCATGAACATCAAACCACATCACAAACAATAGTATAGTGCAAGTATAAAAGTAAAGAGATAAAGAAAGGAAAGTGCAAACCGAACACGAGGATTTATAGTGGTTCGGTCACGGATCTCCTTTCCGACCTACTCCACTCCCCGAGTACCCAACTCGAGAGTTACTTCACTAAATCAACAAGCTCCCTTATCGGCGGAGAAAACCTTACAATCGTCGCTTACACTTTTTCCGGTACAAAGCTAAATACCGGGTTCTAGTTCGAGGTAGAACCAACCTAACATCGCCTATACAATATTTCCGACACTAAGCTAGATGTCGAGTTCTTTTACAAGGGTACAACCACTCCCAATATGTTTTATGGCCCAACATAATAAACCTTGTGTTTTATGGCACAAACACATAAACCATCTAATCTAGTTTGGTGAAAGTGTTGTTATGATGCAATGATGTTTACACTAATGATCCATGACACAAATGTCTAATGGATATGAATAACTACTTCTAAATGAACTTCCATTGATAGGAATCCTTCATGATGAAGATCACAAGTTCCCTAAACTTCTTATGATAGATCTTCAACTTGTGGTGAGTGGGGATGGCTAGATCTCCAAGATTTCCTTGGTTGATCAAAGAGTATGCTTACAACAAAGATGAATGTTAGAAGCATTATGATCATGATCATTAGGGTGTTTAATGTATGTTATTACATTGTTAATGATTGATCTAAATGTATGCAAGAAGGTGGAGAAGATGTGCTTTTAAGTGGTGAAGAAATGGGAAAACAATGGGCTTCTATTTATAGCCAAAAGTGGTCAGGAGCGTCCACGGACCCCTTAAAAGGGTTCCGTCCTTTATACAATTGGTGCCGTGGTGTGCGACATAAAATCTAAAAATCTTTCTTCAAATCTTTCCAAGATATTACCAAATCTTACTAAGATCACATTTGATATATTGAGTGTCAATCTAACCAAAATATTCAAGTGATCTTCCAAGGATTTCAAAGATGATGCATGACATGATGTAACACGTATTTCCATTTTAGATTAAAGGTTTATCAAAGTAAACTTGTAAAATGTATTATGTAACTAATTGATAAAATGTCTAGTTACCTTTTGAAATACTTGTGAATGCAAAATGTAAAATGAGGTTCGAAATAGAATAGTTAACCTATTAAAATACTTAGTGACTCTAAACGTATTTTAAACATTCTAAATGATTTGTTAATGGGTTTGATCATAATGCCACATAACAAACATGTACGAACCTGTGTTGTAACATACGAGGACTTGAGACATCGAGAGGTGTTGAATGTAAGTTGAGACAAATGTAATTACAAGTAACTTGTACATTTTACGTTATGTATTACAAGTTACATGTTTGTCATCAATCAAAACAAACGAGACTGTATAGATTAAATATCGTAATATTTGCACTAACATAATTGAAATAAGATAAATTTTAAGTATTCCTGAAAGCTAGTGGGAGTATTATGTTAAGGTTTTAAATCTTATATGTTGTATAACATATAGGAAGTAACATTCATTGTAAGCTAAATGTTAAGTCTTAGACTGGAATGAAACTTCATTTGTAAGATTTAAGAATTAAAACATACAACCTTGGAATATATGTTTATTATTAATAAAAATATGCAGTAAAATAAATGATTCTAATAAAACATGATATATTATTTGGGAAATGGATAAATATCTTTTGACAAGATATAACGTGAATGAAGTCTAAGTTTGACCTGTAGATTCATCATGTACATCATGTTGTGTATTAAAATTGTTGTATCATTCTTGAATAAGAAGTGATTTGACAACATTGATATCTAACTAAAAGTTATTAGATAACTTATGTAATGAATATTCTAAAAGAATTACATCCTCAGCCTGGAATTGCTCCTAGATTCTATGGATGAACAATATGTCAAATGTTGTGCAAATTGTCATCCGCTTCAAACTTGAAAGTTTGGAAAGCATTAAACATTACACAATAAGATATTAAAGTTTACGGAGTTTTAATGAGCATATTGGTGTTTGTATACAATGATGATGGTTTAATTGAGATGACACTCAACACTAGTCATGGTAGGATTTTATCCTTGTTAATAGCCATGTGAACTAGTTGTGCTACTAAGAGTGCAGTTGCATTATACATTAAAAGAATAAGAATACTTTAAACTTAAAAATGTTTGAAAGTTTAAATTGTCATAAATTGGTGATAGAGGATGTCACACACTTTATGAATTATTATGTGGATTGGTGAATGTACACATACAATGACTTCACTAATTGAATTCTTGAAATAAGTATTCTCAAAATTACGATAGATCAAGTTGGTTGATTTATGCCTTGTCAACAAGTATGATTGTCATTACTTGAGGCATAATTCATCAACTGGAATTTTCATGCATTGATCTATTTGGTATTTGGATAAGGGATGTTAAAAAAAAATTGTTATAATAAATCAAGTACTTGGTATGTTTGATTTTATAACATATTGTATCCTATATTTACATGTTTAATCCGTGAATAAATTTATTTATTCTAAATCGTCCGTTGTCAATTAATGATATGGGAATATCATTAAATTAAGACAAATCTGAGAGATATGGTAGAATATACTTGAAAGTATATTGATGGGAATGCATACCAATTTCAGATGATATTCAATGAATTGAATATATGACTTATCCCAACTACATAATTTACTTTGTGGATATTGTTATAAGTAAATTATGAATAGTTATCCTCAGACTTGAGATACCAGATAAGTGTCATGAATGTAGTGCGTCTGTGGAACAACTTAACGCTATACGTGGCGGTAGTCATTAGGGTTGTTTCACGAAGTGTTGCAAAGTTAGTGGGTTATTTTCGTAGTCAAGATAAATTTGTTCCTTCAAATTTATTTTGGAGTTTAATCTTCTTGGGCCCTCGTAGGGTTGACAAGATGTTTGTGTGGCCACACCCAAAATCTCCCTAAATATGCTTAGAAGATTTGGTAATCTTGTTCAATCACTAATAACGAGAAGCAGAATGGTTGAATAAAGAATGACTTAATTCCATATCTTTATTTAACATGGTATTAGAAACAAAAGGATAATAATAATGAGAAATCATTAAAATGTTTTCCAGGAGACCTTACTTGAGTTGTACTAGAGGCATCAAGTGTTGCTAGACGCTAACCGATGTGATCACTCTATTAAGATATGTCCAGTGTGAGTGTTGGTTTTATGGACAATAAATTAATATCGTGTGTTAGGATCGAACTCGAGACCACGGGATTGCACACTTTACGTATGAGAATTAAAGTTAAATAATTAAATATAAGCGTTTTATTTATTTATTTATTAAACGAAATAACTAACGGACGTTAAGTAATTAATGTAATGGATTAACAGCGTTAAATGTATTTGGAAAATGACTAGAATGCAAAGTTTGGAAAGGTTGGATCCCCTTGGTGAGGCTTAGAACCGATCGGCCAAGGTAACCCAAACCCAACCCATATCAAACTCTAACTTGTTCACCAAGTTTAGTTTGAAGTATATATCAAGGCTAGGGTCTTGTATTTTGCATCTCTTGTACTCATAAGTTAAAACCCTAAAACGTTTGTGTGTGTTTTGTACTCAAACCGATCGGCCACCTCCTTTAGGGTGTCGATCCTCAACCTTTTTCCAAAACAAGTTATTTGGTTTAATAAAACTAGCATTACTTTAATTTGTTTTAGTACGTGTGTACAAGAACGTGGTAATAACAC
This sequence comes from Chrysanthemum lavandulifolium, assembly GCA_022545495.1. Lineage (NCBI taxonomy): Eukaryota > Viridiplantae > Streptophyta > Magnoliopsida > Asterales > Asteraceae > Chrysanthemum > Chrysanthemum lavandulifolium. Next base: position 86,971,690 of record CM040245.1, on the reverse strand, counting down.
ATTATTGTTATTATTCTTGGATTGAATTACAAAACGGTAAGAGGTAATTCATATAATTCTAATTAAATCAAATTAGGGTTCTTCCATTGCTAGTTTTGTGGATTTGATTCTTGTTTGGCTAGAATCAAGAAATGTACGCATGTTCTTCTTATGTTAATTAATTATTCGTTAATAAATCTTATACGCTTCCGCATGTGTTCTTGATGTTTATTGTTTATATTTATGATTGTCATGTTATATAATTTCAATACAAATCTTATATAACCAAAATAGAAAATAACATTATCATAGATAATATACATAGTTGTATGATCATTATACACTCTAAAAACATTATCAAAGATCACATACATATATTCGTTTACATAAACTTATAACAAACTCGCATTTGGAAAAATTAATTTACCTTGTTGATGAAATCGTGTATAGTGTCTGCTCCAATGGTTTATTTATCAAAATAGCTTGTTTGCGTATTACTTTTACCTACTCAAAACATGCAAGTTCAACTCAGATAAGAAGTTATGATAATTAAATTCACTCATGCAAAAATTCATTTACCTTGTTGATGAAATCGGGTAGATTGGATGCTTCAATCGTTGTAATTTGAACGGATGAACGGGGAACCAGATATATGGGTTGCGGTCAATTCAACGGCAAAAATATAGGGCTAATAACTTATTACAAAGATTATACTTGTAAAAATAGCGATTCACGTGGCGAAATAAAAATTAACTCTTTTAGACATTAATGTTGACATTTTGTATTTCTTTAAGTATTCGACCATTTTACCCTTCAAAATATTTCAAAAAAAGAATTTGAAAAAAAATTCAGAAAATTTTTTCAATCTAAAAATAAAAATAAAAATCGCATGTCACAAAAAAATTCTAAAAAAAATTATTTCAGAAAAGCATTTAAAAAAAATTCAATTTTTTTTCGCGTGTCACAAAAAAATTATAAAAACACATTTCAGAAAATAAATTGAAACAAAAGTGTTTCGAAAAAAAATTCAGAAAAAAAAATTTGGAACAAAAATTTTGAAAAAAAAATTCAAAAAAAAAATTTTTGAAAAAAAAATTAGAAAAAAAGGTATTTCGAAAAAAATTCAGAAATGGTAAAATGGTCATAATATTTAAAAAAAGATAAAAATGTCCACATTAATATCTAAAAGAGTTGTTTTTTTTAGTTCGCTACGCAAAACTGCCATTCTTGACAAGTATAATACTTTAAAAGGTTATTAGCCCAACAATATATATAATTGTCTTATAATTTTCAAAAAATATCATGTTTGATGCACATAATACAAACATGTGTTGTCATGGTAGATGATAAATGAAACTTTAATACGGGTCAAAATTTTAATTGAAGCTGAAAATTAAATTGGAAAATTAAAAGCATAGAATCACAATTAAGTCTCAGTTACAAAATGAATTTATGCACATTAAGTTGCACATCAATATTTTTTACTAATGGAATCTTCTACTGTATTAAAATTTCATCTTTTCGGCGAATAAATGTTATTTTGTTTTGAGCTGCTGAATTTCAGATTTATGTTTTGGAAGCTTACTTAGATTGTACATTGTGGTTAAAAAGCTGTATATTTTGGTGAGTGGGTGAATTAAATTGTGTATTAATTGTATGTGTTGAATAATGTGTTTTTAGTTTTGTTTGTATTTGTACATTGTGCTTAGGTAGTTGCATATATTGGTGATGGGGTATATTAATTGTATGTATGTAATAAATAGTATTTGCTTAAGATCAATTATGCTTTACATAGTTATACATTATGTTTTATAAGTAGTATTTGCTTAAATTTAATTTAAGAAATCTTAAATTTATAAATAGGATGAAGGGCCATCCTCCATTATAAGTTGGATAAATTTCAGGTCAACTGCATGTCTGCATATACTACGTCTTCCCTCAAATTTTGAGAATAGATCTTCTGGGTCAAAATCATGTCTCATAAAAATCAACTCTTTCTCTTTTTAGAATATTTCTAAAAAGTATATTATGTGCGCATCTTGAATTAGAATTTAGAAAATGAAACTAATTGAGCTCAACTTGCTCAGCCACGAGCCCACGAGTACATACATCGACTAATTGACCTTGACCAGGTCAAATATTCCACATTATTGATATGAACATATCTTAATTAAGCTTCACATCGTTCTTAACCATAACCAGGTCAAATATTTGTGTTGTTCATGTCTTCTAAGTTATAACAACAAGATTTGGCCCATAGACCGAGTGAAGAGGCACCAGGAAAACTTAGGCCGACTAGTAAGTTTTTTAGCAGCGGTTTGTTTTAGAAACTAGCATGAAGCTAGAAAGTTTTTTTTAAGCATCGGTTTGTATTAAAAAATAGCAAAAAGCTACAACAAAAATAAATTATACAATTAAACAGCGTTTCGATATCGTCCGAGTAAACTTTTTACAATATTCAATCAATAAAGTTTGCATTTCATAATATGTCTACGCATATTTAATCAATACATGTTTTTGTAAATTGTGTTAGGCTGGTCGCATTCGTACCCCAAATATCGGTTGGGCAACGAAAAAACTAGCCCTCAACCGATGTTCACATCGGTCGTCTTGGTTGTGGACATCGAGCACTAAATCGGTCATAGGTAGGGAAAACGCAATATCGGGCTAAAAAGCAACTGATATAAAACATGTTTTTTTTTTTTTTTTTTTTAATTTCTTGAGTTGGGAAAAACACAAATTGAAACTTGAATAATTAATTGAAAAACATGAAATACATAATACGCTTAAACATAAAAACTACAACGACATCTTGATGGAAATAAAACTACTAAAACTTAAAAAGCGAATCATCCGGGCCCAACCTCGAACTTGAAGGGAATCAAACTCCCATTAAAGAGTCGACGCCCATTATGTCAAGTAGTTGTCTTGGAATCTTGAGCTTCCGTGTTTCTTGCTCACGGTGAGCGACTTCTCACGCGTCTCGCTTCTTCCATAATTTCCCTACCGTTTTCAATATCTTGTTCTAGTTGACGGAGGCGCCACTTAACATTGGGGTGGTTTGAAGATCACATGTGGATTGTTCACATGTGAGTTGGAACAATTGGGTTGTTCACGGTGGAGAGTTTAAAATACATTTTCGGTTGGAAACCGGAAAGACAATTCATGTGGTGGTGAGTAAACTTCAAAGCGTGGTAGAGTTGGAAAGGCGGTTTCCAAGCAATTGATTCGAGTTGGAAAGCTGGTTTCCGGCAACTTTTCTGAACTTGGGAATTGCTGAGAAAAATCTTTGCGAGACATTTTTGTGTGAGTTGTGTGTGAATTGGTGGATTGGCAGGGTTGTATATATAGTGTCATCAAGTAGTTGTGATTTAATTTGAATTTGAAATTTGAATTTGAATTTTAAATAATCCCGCTCCTATTTTAAATTTAATTTTAACGAATTTAAATTTAATGTTAAAAATGTTGGAATTAAAATAAAAAAAAAAAAAAAAAAAAAAAAAAAACAAACTTGGGTCATCGATTGTGGCATTGGTCATGTATGGTCATTTGGAGAGAGAAAGGCGGCGTGGTATTTGGTGACCTGTGTCATCCCAGGTCACGATTGGGACAAGCCTAGGGTCAACCTAAACCCCAACCAAACCCCATATAGAAATTCGAATGCCACAAACGCCAGCTCATAAATGCCACGTATGCCTCTGTTTGAAGTTTCACTACTCTTTATTCAATTGAACTCCGCCATTCTCAAAGAAATGGAAAACCGTATCCAAATTGGAAGCGTATATAGCAAATAAAAAAAAGGAAAAAAAGAAAGAAAAGAAACTCAGTTAATTCGATAGTAGCACAAGTGTTGTCAGGTAAAGATTTTACCATTGTCTTTCCAAAGTGAAAGTACAGTTATTTGGTTTGGTGAAACTACTACCAATAGAAATTCGAATATGGGTTTATGGACTACGAATTTGGTTGTGTAAATAATACTAAATATAATATTAATGGCTGTTTTGAAAGCAAAACAAAATTAAGGGATTTTTACTTATTTTATTACTTTACTGGTTGTTTGAGATTAGTAAGAGGCTACTCTTGTTATGATCCTGTATAAAGTATAATTTGGTGTACAAGAATCGACGAAACCTGATACCTTGGGGTGTTCGCTTAATACATGATAGGTGATTTTAGGGATGCCTTGCAAGTGTTCGATGTAGTGCCTGAAATTGTTGTCATGCAAATGAGGTAACTTTCACAAGTATTTTAGTTTCTCAATGTAATGCAATTATCATATAAATCTATGGTGATTTTTTTCTCTATTTCTCTATGCTATTTCCAGAACTGTGTATACTGTATATGTTCTCGTTTGCAAGTGAGGTAACTTTATTCTTATATGCAAAGGTAAATATGTAACTTTGATTATAAGGGCCAAAGATAATTAAATGGTAAATTATAAGCAAAACGTTGTGCCTAACTCGATAAAGTATGCTTTGCCCAAAAGTCACGTATGATGTAACACTTGTAATGATATTTAACCATTTAGTCGTATTACATGTATTATACGTAATCTGGTTAGCTAGGTCATATCTCATGACTTTGGCTCATATTCATTATCATTTTGAGTGGATTTATGTGGTATAAAACTATTATCATTTAGCTCGAACATAACTATATGTTTCATATAGAACACAATTTAGGTACTAGCGATGCTCTTGCGTAATGGAAAATTAGAAATATACATGGAAATGTTTTTCGTAAGGATAAAGTTTTAGTATGTAATATGCTTATTATTATTATTAAGCGTATTAAAACAACCATGATTTTGTTATCGATTGGAACTCAATGCATATCCTCTAACCTTTAAGTTCGATAGCTCTTGCCCTCATTTGGCTTTTGACATATCTGGTTCTACGTTCATAAATTAATCTTGCAAGTTTCCTTGGTTTCCTATATATATAGCTGGTTTTTATGATATCATTGTAACACCCCCAAAATATCACAGCGGAAGCGTTCGGGTCATGGGGTGCTACTAAATCAATATACACAACACAAGGTAATAAAGAATGGAAATTCTATTCCATTTTCAAAATATAGATTTATTTAAGAAATAGTTTTACATCATTGTTTCAAAGTGCGAAGTAAACCCATAAAATATATGTTGTCCCATTAAAGTTGTATTAATTATGATTGTAAACACTTCGGATGCCAGTCTTCAGTGAATGCCTTTGCCAATGCCCACGCCAATAAGTAAACCTGAGAAAAACATGCTAAAATGTCAACACAAAGGTTGGTGAGTTCATAGGTTTAAGTAATCAAGTTTTCAAGTTTGGACCACAGTTGCACATATAGCATCTCCGTGAATGACACTATATGCAAAAGGCTATTACGCTAGTACCAAGTTCATGCGACCGAAACTACGACAGTGTGCATGCATCTAGAAGCATGATAAATAAAAGCCCAGCAAGTGTATTTCCAGTACACTCAATCAATACGATATGGTATACGTTCGACGTTTGCCTATCCGGTCAAACTCGAACGAGGGTGTCATCCCCAATAGATCTATCCATAACAATCGCGCCTCCCCAAAGGGAACTAACGGTAGCATAGTTGGGATTCAAGGTTGTTTCACGTAATAGTGTTTTCAGTTTCAGGTCCGAAAAGAGTTTTGCATGTTTCTCACCCCAAAGTTTTATAAAGCAAATAAATAAGAGTAAAAGTGGGGCTATAAACTCACCTTAGCAGTTCGGTGAATAAAGCACAAAGAGATCAAGTGTGATATAAGTAGCTCCTACCCGAACCTAAGAATGAGATGGCAAGACTCGGTTTGCGTTTTGTGTACTCACGACTCAAGTGCGTGAATAAATTTAAGTGTTTACAAGTGGTTGTGTTTAATGTTGCTTGTGTGGCAAAGTTTACGTTTAAAATCATTTTAAAGTGTTTGTGAAAAATCATCGTTGTTGGTAAAGTATAAATAAATACAACATTGAGTGATATGATATGTACATATATAAGTGAATGAATTTTATGTATATATATTGTAGAGTTAGTTAGAAATAGGTTTTATTACTTTTGTTTTAAATATTCTCTTGTCTTTTAGTCGGGTTTTAGTATTAAAACTAAATATATTAATTTATAAATTACAAACAAGATGTGTTGAATAAATTGTTTTGACATATTTATTATTAGTTAAAATGTATAAGTTTGGGGTCCAAAATAGTTGTTAGAATGAAAAGTGTCAATAGTATATATATATATATATATATATATATATATATATATATATATATATATATATATATATATATATAAAATATCAAGTATTGAACTTGAGGGTTGGAATTGTAACAGTTATATAAGTTATAAACTTATACGTGTTTTAAGAAAAGTAACAACTAGTTTAAATTTGGAGGCTGAATCATCAATGAGTGAAACTTTAAAAGTAACAAAAGAAAAAAAGGCTTCCATGGGCCAGATTCGAACTGGGTGGTTTGTGAATGAATTTAACGCCACTCCCAAAGGAGCCAAGTGCTCTTTTAGTTTTAATATTGCAACAGTTTTATACTTAACACATTTTAGGCTGTTTTGAAAATGGGTTTATGAGTTTCTTTTAAAAAAATAAAATCTCCAAAGAGACACTAGAAGGATTCGAACACGGGTCTGTTGGGTTAAATATGAGCGAGACTACCACTGGAGCCAAGGCTCTTTCTTGTCATTCTTTACATATTAGAGTTACTTAAGGGATATCTTTTCTGTTTCATTTTTGCTATAAATCACACTCAGTATATGCTGAGCGTGGGTTTTGCATGAGTTTCATTGTTTTTGTTTTCATTTCTTCTTCAAAACTGTTTTGCCATTTAACGAGACCCAAGAGCTTGCCATGCAAGAAAAATATTAACCACTTAACTACTTAAGCATGCTAGTCTGAAAGCGTACATTGGTGTGTATGTCGATATGTCTTGAAAATATGCACATGCTTATTTTTAAGGTACTTACAAGTATTAAACGAGTTCGAAATTTGCCACACAAGTTGAAAACATAACATGGTCATCTTTCACGTATCTATGAATGTATGTATGAATATATATGTTGAAGTCAAGTGAGTAAACCAAGTAACCCATTTATAAAATTTTATGTATGCATGAAACTTAAAGAGAAAAAGTAATAAACGAGATGAAGGTAGGTCGATGCTCACAGTGAGTCGAGACTTAGTGTGCCGAATGAGATGGCGAGTGAATGAGTGAGAAAAGCTCGAGATGGAAGAAACCCGATGTGCCAACTAGATTTCGAAAGCTTATACCCGAACAACACTTAACCCAAAATGAACTTGTAAACTTATGAATGAAACCCGAAACCTTGTTCTTGTCCTTCTTCTTCTCGGCAGTAAATCAAAAGAGTAGAATGAGTTTGAGTTTTACTTGGTGTTGTGAGAGTGGAAACAAGAGGTGGGTTTGTGAAAGATGTGAGAATGTGTGATGAGTCTTGTGGCTCGTTGGTTTTTAAGAAGAAAAGGAGGAGAGCCTTTGGTTAAATACCAAGGGTTTATGTTGAGCTTGGATACATGCAATCTTGATTTTACTAACACCTAGGAAGTATTTAAGGAAACAAGCAAATGGTTTGTGGTTTTAGGAGGGGTATACGGCAGCCAAAGGACAAGAAAAGAGTGAATTGTGTTGTGTGTGCATGGGAAATATGTTTCATCATGTTCCAAAAGTCAAATGCTTAGTTACATGTGTTTTAGACTTAATATAATATGAGTTTAGGGTGGCTAGTTTGGGTGTTCTTGTCTCCTCTTTCTAATACATACACACGTGAACTTTTAAGGACCAAGATGACACATTTGTTTTTATGTTGCTTTCCTTTTGTTGTGCTCGTTGAGGTCTCCATGGGAATATGAAAAACACAAAGTGAAATATTACTTGTCAACAAAATTAAATATGGTGTCTTGACTTTGTATGATATATTTGACCAAGAATTTGATTTGGTGTTTTGAGTTTGATTTGTGCCCATGCCTCGTTTACATAGAGGCATGATGCAATTTATTTGAACAAAACTTTTGTGTACCAAAAACAATTATAGGAGCACTTGGGCCGGGTAGAAGACATGTTGAAATGAGCCCAAGGGTGAAATGGTGGATCGGTTGGGCTTGGCCCAATAAAGAGATGAAAAAGATTATAAGTACACGAGCCCAATAAACAAAATAGATGGATCGGGTTTGGGTTAAGAGGCCCGGTGAGAAATAAAATATAAAAGGTTATTATTTATTTATAAAAAAAATTATTATCGAGGTCGATGTGAAAAAAAAAATTATCCCGTGACTTGTCGTGTTTAAAGTTCGAAACGAAGAAGAAAAAAAGAAAAAAAATATAGCAATGAAAATCGGAAGGGAATTTACGAGTTGTTATAGTACCTACCCTTAAAAGAAACCACGTCCTCGTGGTTTACGATGCGAGAAACGTCGAGGTCGATACGGTGATGAAATGTGAGAATATATACTTAAAACGTGACGTGGAAGAGAGGCTAGTCGTTTAAGGAAGATTTAATGACATGAGGCAATAAGTAAACAAAAGATAAAGGATTCATTAAGCGGAATATTCAGAATACATCACGGTTACACAAAAGGGTACAATAGATAGGAAACTTAAAGGATTGCAATCTAAGAGGGCGGATAATTTCTTTGTTGTCGTCAGTTTAGATAGTGTTGAAGTTGATCTTGACGCTCCTCTTTTTCTCCAAGGAAATAAGCTCTTCCTCGGGCTGGTTCAATCTGGGTGTTTCCATTCTGATCCCTTGGATTGGGACACTCATTCTTGTAGTGTCCTCGTTCTCCACATCCGAAGCAAGTTATGTTAGCAAGATCCTTTGACTTGCAGTCTTTGGCCAAGTGCCCAATCTTCTGGCAGTTGCGACATTTCACATTACACTGACCACTGTGGTGGAGTTTACAACGGTTGCACAAAGGGTGCTTCCTTCATAGCCCTTCTTCTCTTCTTGTTCCAGCAGAGCGGACCTTAGTTACTTCTTGCCTCTTGTTTTGATTGTTGTTGTTGTCTTTGGAGTTATCACTCCACTTCCGCTTGTTGTTATCTGCCGCTCAACGGCATCCTCAATCACTTGATCCATTAACTTGTTTGACACTTCAATAGTCTCGTGAAGGTCGTGCACCTTGGAGGTAGTCACATTTCCTTTAATATATGGAGGTAGCCCTCGATGTATCGCTTCTATCAAGCGAGTTTCGGTTGGTACCATCTCTGGACATAGCAAGGCCAACTCTTGGAAACGTTGGTTGTAGAATGCCATATCAGTACCCTTCACCTTGAGATTCCAGAATTCATTCTCTAGCTTCTTGACCTCATTACGAGGGCAATATTTCTTGAGCACCATATCCTTGAATTCTTCCCAAGGCATGGCATAAGCAGCATCAATGCCTGCAGACTTCAGGTAATTATTCCACCAAGTTAAGGCAACCTCTTGAAAAGTGAACGAAGCAAACTTCACCCTATCTTCATCTTCACAGTTGCAGATCCTGAACACAGTTTCCAGCTTTTCAATCCATCGGGTCAAAACAACAGCTCCCTCCGTTCCATTATAACCGCCAGTCATACAGTTACGGAACTCCTTGTACGTGCAGCCACGTTTATTACCAGTAGGCCTAGAAGTTCCAGCATCAGTGGTTGAGTTGTTTGAATTGATCGCGACTAAGCGGCTGCCACGCGCGTTCATTGACCAGTTGGTCAATCATGGCTTGATCCATAGCAGGTGGGTTTGCAGCAGCCCCGGCAGGAGCAGGAGTGGGAGTGGGAGTAGCGGCGGGTCGGCCACGGGTGATTCTTGTTGACTTTCTCCTAGCCATCTTCTATGATACAAGAAAAGACGATAATTGAGTTTAGAATAGAAAGAGTAGTGGCCTATGGGGTTTACGAAGGATAGAACATATGAGTGAAATAAGAGGATGTGACCAATGACAGAGGTGGTTTAGATATATGTGTGAAAATGATATAAATCAAGTAGTTGTATGTTACATAAAGAAATAACATAGAAGCAATTAGGGGCATATCATAGTGCGATATTGCAATAGTGGGCATGTTATCTGAGTTTAACATAGAGGGTAACAAGTCTAAGCATTCGTAGTCTACTCTACACTATCCTTAAATTAATTATTCCTTAATTTCATTCGGTTTGTTACATCAACATTATTCTCATTTAAACTTGCGACCCAATCAAACAAGAACAAATTTTAAAGTTTAAATGTGAGTTAATTAAGAAACTTAATGACTTTGAGAAATAATTAATTTAATTCAAATAAGAGCTTATACGAACCTAAGATACAAGAGTAACACATAGCATGACTACATCGTAACAAGAGGCAAGGCATGGCAAACATTGGCGTGTGGCGGTGTTGAAGTGTTTTAGAAAAATTTGGTTATAGTTTAGGTTTTAAAAAAATACCTAATTCTCTATAACCTTGGCTCGAATACCAATCTGTAACACCCCCAAAATTTCACAGCGGAAGCGTTCGGGTCATGGGGTGCTACTAAATCAATATACACAACACAAGGTAATAAAGAATGGAAATTCTATTCCATTTTCAAAATATAGATTTATTTAAGAAATAGTTTTACATCATTGTTTCAAAGTGCGGAAGTAAACCCATAAAAATATATGTTGTCCCATTAAAGTTGTATTAATTATGATTGTAAACACTTCGGATGCCAGTCTTCAATGAATGCCTTTGCCAATGCCCACGCCAATAAGTAAACCTGAGAAAAACATGCTAAAATGTCAACACAAAGGTTGGTGAGTTCATAGGTTTAAGTTATCAAGTTTTCAAGTTTGGACCACAGTTGCACATATAGCATCTCCGTGAATGACACTATATGCAAAAAGGCTATTACGCTAGTACCAAGTTCATGCGACCGAAACTACGACGGTGTGCATGCATCTAGAAGCATGATAAATAAAAGCCCAGCAAGTGTATTTCCAAGACACTCAATCAATACGATATGGTATCGCTCGACGTTTGCCTATCCGGTCAAACTCGAGCGGGGTGTCATCCCCAATAGATCTATCCATAACAATCGCGCCTCCCAAAGGGAACTAACGGTAGCATAGTTGGGATTCAAGGTTGTTTCACGTAATAGTGTTTTCGTTTCAGTCCGAAAAGAGTTTTGCATGTTTCTCACCCCAAAGTTTTATAAAGCAAATAAATAAGAGTAAAAGTGGGGCTATAAACTCACCTTAGCGATTCGGTGAATAAAGCACAAAGAGATCAAGTGTGATATAGTAGCTCCTACCGGAACCTAAGAATGAGATGGCAAGACTCGGTTTGCGGTTTTGTGTACTCACGACTCAAGTGCGTGAATAAATTTAAGTGTTTACAAGTGGTTGTGTTTAATGTTGCTTGTGTGGCAAAGTTTACGTTTAAAATCATTTTAAAGTGTTTGTGAAAATCATACGTTGTTGGTAAAGTATAAATAAATACAACTTTGAGTGATATGATATGTACATATATAAGTGAATGTGTTTTATGTATATATATTGTAGAGTTAGTGTGAAAATTTTTATTACTTTTGTTTTAAATATTCTCTTGTCTTTTAGTCGGTTTTAGTATTAAAACTAAATATATTAATTTGAATGAAATTACAAACAAGATGTGTCAGAATAAATTGTTTTGACATTTTATTATTAGTTAAAATGTATAAGTTGGGGTAAAAAATAGTTGTTAGAATGAAAAGTATATATATATATATATATATATATATATATATATATATATATATATATATATATATATATATATATAAAATATGTCAAGTATTGAACTTGAGGGTTGGAATTGTACAGAGTTATATAAGTTATAAACTTAAATGTGTTTTAAGAAAAGTAACAACTAGTTTAAATTTGGAGGGCTGAATCATCAATGAGTGAAACTTGTAAAAGTAACAAAAAAAAAAAAGGCTTCCACCCAGATTCGAACTCACGGTGGTTTGTGTGAACTATTTAACGAACCCAAAGGAGCCAAGTGCTCTTTTAGTTTTAATATTGCAACAGTTTATACTTAACACATTTTAGACTGTTTTGAAAATGGGTTTATGAGTTTCTTTTAAAAATAAAATCTCCAAAGAGACACTAGAAGGATTCGAACACGGTCATTGGGTTAAATATGAGCGAGACTACCACTGGAGCCAAGGCTCTTTCTTGTCATTCTTTACATATTAGAGTTACTTAAGGGATATCTTTTTGTTTCATTTTGTTATAAATCACACTCAAGATATGCCGAGCGTGGGTTTTGCATGAGTTTCATTGTTTTGTTTTCATTTCTTCTTCAAAACTGCTTTGCCATTTAACGAGACCCAAGAGCTTGCCATGCAAGAAAAATATTAACCACTTAACTACTTAAGCATGCTAGTCTGAAAGCGTACATTGGTGTGTATGTCGATATGTCTTGAAAATATGCACATGCTTATTTTTAAGGTACTTACAAGTATTAAACGAGTTCGAAATTTGCCACACAAGTTGAAAACATAACATGGTCATCTTTCACGTATCTATGAATGTATGTATGAATATATATGTTGAAGTCAAGTGAGTAAACCAAGTAACCTATTTATAAAAACTTTATGTATGCATGAAACTTAAAGAGAAAAAGTAATAAACGAGATGAAGGTAGGTCGATGCTCACAGTGAGTCGAGACTTAGTGTGCCGAATGAGATGGCGAGTGAATGAGTGAGAAAAGCTCGAGATGGAAGAAACCCGATGTGCCAACTAGATTTCGAAAGCTTATACCCGAACAACACTTAACCCAAAATGAACTTGTAAACTTATGAATGAAACCCGAAACCTTGTTTCTTGTCCTTCTTCTTCTCGGCAGTAAATCAAAAGAGTAGAATGAGTTTGAGTTTTACTTGGTGTTGTGAGAGTGGAAACAAGAGGTGGGTTTGTGAAAGATGTGAGAATGTGTGATGAGTCTTGTGGCTCGTTGGTTTTTAAGAAGAAAAGGAGGAGAGCCTTTGGTTAAAGACCAAGGGTTTATGTTGAGCTTGGATACATGCAATCTTGATTTTACTAACACCTAGGAAGTATTTAAGGAAACAAGCAAATGGTTTGTGGTTTTAGGAGGGGTATACGGCAGCCAAAGGACAAGAAAAGAGTGAATTGTGTTGTGTGTGCATGGGAAATATGTTTCATCATGTTCCAAAAGTCAAATGCTTAGTTACATGTGTTTTAGACTTAATATAATATGAGTTTAGGGTGGCTAGTTTGGGTGTTCTTGTCTCCTCTTTCTAATACATACACACGTGAACTTTTAAGGACCAAGATGACACATTTGTTTTTATGTTGCTTTCCTTTTGTTGTGCTCGTTGGGGTCTCCATGGGAATATGAAAAACACAAAGTGAAATATTACTTGTCAACAAAATTAAATATGGTGTCTTGACTTTGTATGATATATTTGACCAAGAATTTGATTTGGTGTTTTGAGTTTGATTTGTGCCCATGCCTCGTTTACATAGAGGCATGATGCAATTTATTTGAACAAAACTTTTGTGTACCAAAACAATTATAGGAGCACTTGGGCGGGTAGAAGACATGTTGAAATGAGCCCAAGGGTGAAATGGGTGGATCGGTTGGGCTTGGCCCAATAAAGAGATGAAAAAGATTATAAGTACACGAGCCCAATAAACAAAATAGATGGATCGGGTTTGGGTTAAGAGGCCGGTGAGAAATAAAATATAAAAGGTTATTATTTATTTATAAAAAATTATTATCGAGGTCGATGTGAAAAAAAAATTATCCGTGACTTGTCGTGTTTAAAGTTCAAACGAAGAAAAAAAAAAAAAAATATAGCCGCGAAAATCGGTAGGGGAATTTACGAGTTGTTATAATCATACCAAAGGGTCATTAGATGTTTAAATTTATCATGTTGTGCTTGTAACTAAAAGAGTAACTCGGTAATTCCAGTGTTATTATTTCTATTATTCTTTTGAATGGCTTGAAACATATAAAGATATGTTGTTATCATGTAGATTGCAAAACTTTTGTTGCTTTATAGTAAATGCATAGATAGTAAAACTTTATGTAATGGCAATTTGTTACTAAATCACAATTGTTTCCCCTGCGCTATTCAAAACAACTTACATTCAAACCACTTCACACCTGATACTAAAACTTCGACGCGATCATGTCTAGATGGTTCAATATTATTAACGTTTGACATACTTTATGCTTATTGTGAAAACTATAAATGGGTCAATTGAGGTTAGCAGACATTTGATTTTTACTTTTAAGGTTTGTTAAGTAACCATGTTTTATGTTGTTTACCGGTGACAAGTTCAACCCATTTGCTTATAAATGGGTCAATTTAATTTATTCTTTAATTTTTATAGGTCAAATGGGCTAACAAACAACTTACAAGGAAACGAAACAAATAGAAAGTTGGCCAAAGTTAATTTGTATTGCATACCTCAATTACTTGCAGCCGACTTTCAACAAGGAGGAATCCATAAAGGTTAACAAAAGGAAACATCATATTGGATTTTTTATGTTTATGAGAAGAAAGCTACTTAACGACTTTTTAAGAAAAGCATGGACATATGTTCGGTATGGATTTGAGCATGTTGTATCTATTCATGTAATTTGACACTCAAAAAGGTTAAAATGTACTTTATTATAGTGATGTATACATATTTTTTCTATATTTGAAGTGTTTATTTCAAAAGATTTATAAGCTACCCGTGATTTATCACGGTCTATAGGCTGTGTGTGTGTGTGTGTATATATATATATATATATATATATATATATATATATATATATATATATATATATATATATATATATATAGAGAGGTGAAAAATCACAATCGCACATTTCGGATGCACATCTTGTTGGAATTTTAATAGCATGAAAACATAATGAAACACAATAAACATCAAGTATACAAGCGGAAGCGTATAAGAACATATAATGAATAAGTAATTAACATAAACATAAAAGTATGCATACCTTTGATTCTAGCTAAACAAGAATCAATATCAAGCTAGCAATTGAGATGAACCATAATTAGGGTTTATAAGGATTATAAGAATTACCCTTACCGTTTTTGCAATTCAATCCAAGATAATTACAATAGTGTGTAAGTACCACGTTCTTGTACACACGCACTATAACAAATTAAAGTAAATGCTAGTTTAAGGAACACAAAACGTTTGTTTAGGAAAAACAAAGGTGATCGACCCTAAGGAATAGGGTACGATTGGTTATGGACTAAAACAAAGAAAACACAAGCTTAGGTTTTAGGTTATGTGTACAAGAAGTGAATAACAATGAACCTAAGCCTTGTATATATAGTATGCAAAACTTGGAGAGCAAGTTGGACATGGATTGGGTTATAGAAACCCTTGGCCGATCGGTTTAAGAGTCCCAAAGGAATTCTAGAACCTTCTTGTTCTCTATTTTCATCTATAGTCCTTTTCCTTTAACATTTAACGACCGATAGTCTATTACGTTTAATTACTTAACATTCGTTATTCGTTTCGTGTAAATAATAACTAAATACAACCTTTTATATTTTATTAAACTTTAATTCTCATATGTAAAGTGTGCAATCCCGTGGTCTCGAGTTCGATCCTAAATCACGACTACTAATTTATGTCCATAAAACTAACAGCTCCTACTTTTACATATCTTAATAGTGTGATCACATCGGTTAGCGTCTAGCAACACTTCGATGCCTCTAGCACGACTTGAGTAAGGCTCCTGGAAAAACCTTTTAATGATTCATCATTATTATTATCCTTTTGTTTCTAATACCATGTTAAATAAAGATATGGACTTAAGTCATTCTTTATTCAACCATTCTGTTTCTCGTTGTAAGTGATTGAGCAAGATTACCAACTCTTCTGAACATATTCAGGGGAGATCTTGGGTGCGGCCGCACAAACATCTTGTCAACCCTACGAGGGGTTCAGCAGTATTAAACTCCAAAAATAAATTTGAAGGAACAAATTCTATCTTGACTACAAGAATAACTCACAAACTTTGCAACACTTCTGAAAACAACCCTTATGACTACCAGTTACGTTTAGCGTTAAGTTGTTCCACAGAAGTGCACTACATTCACGACACTTATCTGGTATCTCAAGTTTGAGGATAACTATTCATGATTTACTTAATAACAGTATCCATAAAGTAAAATTTGTAGTTGGGATAAGTCCTAGATTCAATTTATTGAATATCATCTGAAACTGCTATGCAACACATCAATATACATTCAAGTATATTTTACCAAATCACTCAGATTTGTCTTAGTTTAATGATACTCTCATATCATTAATTGACAACGGATGATTTAAAATAACTAAGTTATTCACGGATTAAACATGCAAATATAGGACAACAATATTATGAATGAACATAAACATAACCAATACTTTCTTTCATAAAAAATTAATAAATGTTTACAAAATCCTTTATGCAAATACTAATCACAGTTATGCATTAAACTATTAGCCAAACGAAGTCCAATGCCATTGGCAAGTTCAGTAAGCTTTTCTCTAGGTAAAGCCTTAGTGAGAGGATCGGCTAAGTTTTCATCTGTGTGAACTTTTAGTAGATTTATTTCTCCTTCGCGGACTTGTTCTCGAACATAGCGATACTTCCGTAGAAATTGTCTGGTGCCCTTCATGACTTCAGGTTCATTGGCAAATATGATTGCAGCAGAATTGTCGCAATACATATCAATAGGCGATTCAATTTAAGGCATAACACTAATCCCTGAAATGAATTTCCTAATCAAAACAACCTCCATTGCAGCTTCCAATGCAGCTATGTATCCAGCTTCTGTTGCAGACATCGCAATTGTACTCTGCTTCTTGCTCTTCCAGCCTACTGCTCCTCCATTAATGACAAAGACATAACCCGTCTTAGACTTTGTATCATCTTTATCACTTTGTCAGGACGCATCACAGAAACCTTTAACATCAAGCTCTGTATCTGGATTTCCACCATACACTAGAAACATATCTTCCGTATTCCTAAGATACTTTAAAATATGTTTAACAACATTCCAATAAAGTTCACCTGGATTCTGTTGATATCGATTGGTCATATTTTGAGCGAATTCCACATCTGGCCTTGTGCATCTAACCGCATACATGATAGATCCTACTTCCGAAGCATAAAGAACTTTACTCATGCGTGCAACCTCTGCAAGTGTTGAAGCACCCATATCGCTACATAAGTCATGCTTTACTTCCATCGGCAAATATCCTTTCTCGGAATTTTGCATATTGAATCTCTTCAATATTTTGTCAATGTAAGCGCTTTGACTTAAACCAATTAACCGCTTTGATCTATCGCTGTAGATCTTGATTCCCAGAATGTATGCAGCTTCCTATAAATCCTTTATGGAACAACAATGTCCATGATATGCCTTAACACTTTGCAAACTTGGAATGTCTTTTCCCATAACTAATATGTCATCGACATATAGGATAAGGAAAATTACATCACTCCCACTAGCTTTGTGATATACACATGGCTCATCAAGATTTTGAATAAATCCATACTTTTTGATTTCTTCATCAAATCTCTTATTCCATTGCCTTGATGCTTGCTTTAATCCATAAATGGATCTTTGAAGTTTGCATACACGGTTTGGAAATTGTGGATTCACAAACCCCTCAGGTTGCTTCATATAGACGTATTCATCTAAGCGACCATTTCATAAGGCGGTTTTGACATCCATTTTCCATATCTCATAGTCATAGTATGCTGCTATAACTATGAGAATTATAATAGCTCTAATGTCTGCTACAGGAGAAAAGGTCTCCTCGTAGTCAACCCCGTAGGTTTGAGTAAAGCCTTGCGCTACCAGACGAGCCTTATAGATGTTTACATTTCCATCTATATAAGTCTTTTTCTTATAGAGCCACTTACGTCCAACAATCTTAGCATTTGGAGGTAAGTCGACCTCTTCCCAGACTTCATTTTCTTTAATGGATTGCATTTCTCCAATCATTGCAGCTTGCCATTTGTCCTTTTCAGGATCAGCCATGGCAGCTCTATAATTAGCAGGCTCTCCAAGATCCCCTAATATAGTTTCCCCAACCTCTACGTTAAGACATAGACATTCAAGTGCACGCGTAGTCCTTACAGATCTACGAATGGGAACCACTTCAACTTCCGGTAGAGGACCCAGACTATCAGGTTATATTGGAAGTACGCTAGTCTTTTAAGAAGGTAATGCATCTTCATGATGATTATCAAGATCATAAACTCTCCTACTGAATTCTTGAGATACGAGATATTTTTCAAGGAAATCTCCATACCTAGCAACAATTACTTTATTTTCAGGTGGAAAGTAAAAGTAGTAACCCATAGTTTCCTTTGGGTATTCTACAAATATACACTTTACAGATCTCTATTGGAGTTTATTTGCTGAGTCACGCCTAACGTACGCCTCGCAACCCCAGACCTTTAAATAAGACAAATTAGGAGCTTTACCATTCTATATTTCATATGGTGTCTTATCAACCTTCTTGGTGGGAACCATATTTAGAATACGAACTGCAGATTCTAAAGCATAATCCCAAAAAGATAAAGGAAGAGTAGTAAGATTAAACATTGATCGCACCATTTATAACAATGTACGATTTCTTCTCTCAGATACACCATTTTGTTGTGGAGTATATGGAGATGTGATGTGACAACTCGCAATTTCAGGTCATTTCTCGAAACAATTCATGCTTCACAATTTCAACATTTATCGTAAACTTGGTTTACTTGTTCCAAATTCGCGTAACCTTTAAGGTTTAGCGGCGAATTCATGATCATAACATCACGTACATTTCATATGGACTAAGTTTAGTCTACATTTCATTAACATCATTTGCATCATATTAGTTCATTCATGATTTTACATTTCACCATAAACGCGTAAATTTTATATTAAATAAACGTTATCGCGTGAGTTATTATTTTGAATATTTAATCCGTTACTTCTAAAAATGATCCCGACATATTTTATACTTACATTTAGTTTATAAAAACTATAATTTGAGTTTACCTAGTGTTTTAAATTTATTTTGTATATAAATCGTTAAATTTATATTATTACGACGCTTTTCTTAAAAACTACACGATAATTATTATATCACTCAAATTATTCAAGAAATGTATTTTTACAATTCTTATGATCTCAATGTACTTTACTTTGATCCCTTAAAACTTATTTTAGTCCATACTATTCAAATTTCACAATTATGTACAAGTTACAACAATTTTACTTAACTATACATTTTTCTTATACTTTTAACAAATTTTACATAATATATAAAAGAAAAAAAAAAAAAAAGATATTTGTGAGACAAACCCCCCAAAAATCCGGCCAAGGGGGGGGGTAAGTCTTTGGGTTGGTGGATTTCTTACAAAGTCTAGATTTTGCACTCAAACACTCATTTACACATTCACTTCAATCAACCTCATAATTCACACAATCAAAAACAAAATATTTCTCCTCTTTCTCCCTATCTAGAACCGGTCACACACCAAGAAGAAGAAGAAATCATCCAAAATTTCTCAAATCAAGTTATAACAATCTAGATTACACTCTTATTAAGGTTTTGAAATAAAAACCTAGAGTGTTTAGGCTAACCTTGTTCTTTGCACCTCATCATATTAACTTGTAAGCATATCATTTATATTTTTCATATCTCCTTTTCATTTCATAAGTATCTCTTCATTTTTGGAGCAAACATGCAAGATTTGTGTTGTTTATACCATTTTTACATGATTTTTAGAAATATATATATATAAAGTCATCCTATAATTATCCCCTTGGTATACTTTGGTCTTGATGATGTTTAGGAACCCATGACACCCTAAGAAGGTGTATGGTAGGATTAGATTAGCTTTGGAGTTGATTTGAAGGGATTGGAATAGGTTTAGTACGATAAAAACTATTTTCGGTAAGTATAAAAGTGTTCTGTCCTTGTTTTGTTTTTCTGGAAAATCCGACGAGAGGCACGAAATTTTGGCCTTGATATTTAGAAAATATACTTTAAAACGAATCCGTGGCCGCTTGAACGGATTAAAACGGAGTTATAACGAAGAAGTTATGAATTTTTAAAGTTTGACGACGAAATATATATTTTTCAGAAATTTCAGCAACATGTTTTTACTTTGTACGAGTCAAAAACGAGCCTTAAGCTTCACAAATTATTTCGATTTATCAAAAATATATTAGTATACTTTGATACGAAGCTAAGGACGTATTATACGTAGAAAACGGATTTGAAACGACAAAGATATGCACGTTTTCATAAAATTGCCGTAACTATTATTTTCTGAAAAACTATATTATTTTACGAGACAAGTGTTACGGTAGCTGAAACGACCATGTTGGAGACTGTTTTTAACGATGATGTAAAACTTTTTGGAACGAAATGTCTTCTAATAAAATCAAGATCACCAAGCATATTTTTCAAAACAATCAACCGTTTGTATAGCGGAGTTGTAATAAATTATTTACGGATGCTTAAACTTGGCCGAAACTCACTTTTTACACAACAATTAGACAAAATCACCATCTTTAACCCTTATTATCTTTATGTTCGAGACCTTTATGTCGAAAACTCCTGAACTGAAACTTTTAGATTTTGATACAAACTTTCCAAAACCGTCGAGTTCGTTTCCTAACGATCGACGTACACCATTTTACGACTAGTTTTTCAAAGCCATTTTTGTCACTTTTATGAAATTTCCGACGACATTATTTTACGACGAAAAGTGAAAATTTCACCATAAATCATTACGAAACCATTGTAGGATGACATTTTGACGTAAATACCTGTAAAGTGATTTAAGAATGGTCAAGACGTCAAAAGAGTATTTTTCGACGATAAGTAATATTTTTCAAAACTCACAAATGGTATAAATAACATACGAAATGCATGCATAACATTACATTGCAACTCATTACATATCATATCATTCGTAATAGGTCCAGATTAACGTATCACGCTATACCTCAGTGTACTCACTCTTTTCATTATACCAGTTTATCAAGTGAGTTTTCATAGCCCCGTTTTACAAGTTTTTACATTATTTCAAACCTACGGGGGAGAATACATTGCACAACATTTTTATTACGATACCAAGTATGTTAAATTCATTTACATTGCTTGAGTTACACGTTGCCAGTTAAAAGTCCCCACTTCATATGCATGAGCCGTTAATTTCCTAGAAGCGTGTGTGAGTGGATAGATCTATCGAGGGTGACGCCTCCATCCGGGTTGGTGAATCCCAACTAGTCATACGGATGCATTTCATTCATAAACATTATTAGAGTTGTTTGGCAAGACACTATGTTGGGGCATACATCAGTCGGAGCTTCGGTATCATGCGCTTAAGCAATTGTAACATTTTATGTGACATGATTGTCATACCAGTAACATTTTTACGTGACATAATTGTCATGCCTGATCTATACTTGTGTAGTCGTATAAAACATTTACCTAAACCTATGATTTCTCACC
The DNA here is from genome assembly GCA_022545495.1 of Chrysanthemum lavandulifolium. Classification (NCBI taxonomy): domain Eukaryota; kingdom Viridiplantae; phylum Streptophyta; class Magnoliopsida; order Asterales; family Asteraceae; genus Chrysanthemum; species Chrysanthemum lavandulifolium. Next base: position 86,950,191 of record CM040245.1, on the reverse strand, counting down.
AACATTATTGTTGACCGTTTTAGCAATGTATTTTCAGGTAACTAAGACATACTCATCATGGCATGGTTAAGGAACCTTTTGAGTCGCGGCGTCGACTTACATCATTGTACATTATGGCACTTTCTTTTAAAAACATCGTTTGGACTTGTAATATATTATGTTTCCGCAAACCTTGTAAACTTTTGGGACCTATGTTGTAACTCTGATTATTTTATTAAATCAAACGATGTATTTTCCAAACGACACTTTAGGTCGTTCAATATAACTGTGATTGTGATGCTATGACAACAATTCCGTGAATTCCATTCACGCAAAAAATGTAATTTGGGGTGTGACAGATTGGCATCGAGCTTGATTATAGAGAACTAGGTTGCATCATTGACCCTAGACTATAACTACATTATCATAGCATCTCATCATTTCATTATAAATACATAGTCACTATACATGCGGTTTTATACGCACATTTTACGAGTTATTTACTTTCATTTCGAACTCGATTGTCACATAGATGCCTTCAAATACCCATCCCATTATACTCACATCACTTTGACATGGAGAATGCCTTGTTATTCCCTATCACAATTTTAACATCAGTTGACTCAACACCGATAACATCAGATGATGACACTGAGACCTTTTAGGAGGACGAAGTTGCACCTACACCATCACGATCACTATTAATTCACGGTAGGATCAGGACAATTTTTATCACTCAGTTGGGACAGATCATACCATTGGGTAGAACTTATAGGCTTAGTCCTAATGAACCTATTTTCTTACCTCACCACAAGGATTTCCATTATCATCATTGTCATTATTTTCATCATCATTATCATTTCGAGCACCATCCGTACCATCACATCTCATACACGATACTCATACATTTGACTTGCAGCTTGGGAAGCATGCATGATTTAACACACCATCACCACCTACCACTAAGACTATAGACACTACACCATCTCATAGGTTTGAGGACTGTGAGAGTTCTAGGGCTATCATTGCTAGACCGCCTACTACTCCTGTACTTGAAACACGATTAGACCACCAACAGGAACAGATAATAAGTACCTATCTAGCTAATGTAATCTTTATCATTTATTATCTCTACGATAATCACCACCTTGTTTATCTCATTCCTTACTCCAATTGCCCAATTTTCCATCCTCTCACGACGATACATCACTATCTTACTAGGGGTTAGGCCAACTTTATTCTCGACCAATTAGTAGACTATTATTACTCGATAAGGTTCTCCTATGTATCCTACAAACTATCCAACAAATCTTATTCCAAATTATCCTGCTACTATTTCATGAAATTATTTCATTTGATTTTATTTCAAATTATTTTATCACCATCTTAGAAACGTTGTTTCATAAAGTTTTAACGCAAGTTGTTTTATTACCAACTTATCAATTGGTTTCAGTCATTTTATCAACTATTTAATATCCTCATGCGAAACGATTTTCATGTTACTCTGAAAAAAAAAAAAAAAAAAAAAAAAAAAATCATCATTGAGCCATTATCTTACAAAAACAAAATGTTGAATACCATCTAAAACTTCGGAGGAACATAATACCATTTCAACAAATACAAGCATCACATCATTTGTCCTTGATTATACATGGCCTGATCACCTATGTATAATTCAGGAAGAATTATGTCATGAAAGTAACAAGCATCATTTCAAATCTCCTAAAACAATTCTCATTTAAAAGCAAAGTTTTATAATCAGATAAATCGTGCATAAACATTCCTTTTTGTTAACACTCTATAGATGATTACGCCATTTATCTCTCACTCAACTGATAAGTTAGGATTTGACGAATGACCTTTATAGGAAAGACTTTTTATACCATTTACGAGGAGGATTCTCATGCAGCAGAAAACAATGAAAGGGTTCGAATTTCCACAAGGACTAGAACTAGGTATTAGGATGATTCAAACTCAACATAAAGCTTAAGACATCACGAGACATTCCGAACCACTATTTTGGATTAGAATCCAAACTCTATCATTCCAAAAGTACTAGCTAGACCGAGTTACGAGATTTAATACGAAGCGAATACCCATGAAGCAATACTATAGGGATATACCAATCCTCCTAATTGAGACTACAGAACATTTCACTAAACATAGCTTCAACAATATGTGAACTTCCCTACAATGAGTGTCCCTTAAAGGAAAATTTGGTTAAATTAAGGTTATCGATATAAACTTCCCCTAAGGCATTGTGTTCTCTAGAAATTCCAAGTAACCTCACTTCTATATCAAGAGATGCCACAGGTTTGAACATGTCGGACAATCAATGACTCCCCATCTACAAGTGAAACTAGAACAAACATTCTTCGACATAGTTTGAGAGGATATCTATTTCCTTGCTAGCATGATAACAATATTAGTGATGAACTATTTTTGTTTGGAAGCACACAAGATCGGAACAAATCTTGAAAATCAACCACTACACCACCTCACTTAAATAATTAAGGTTTGTGACTTTACAACATGGAGCATGGAAACACTTCGATAATCAAACAATAAACATTTTAGTCATAGAGACTAAGCACCTTAGGCAAGTAATACTCAGGTCATGAAACGCGAGGAATCACAACTGTTACCTATAATCTATTCTTTTCAATAAGGTCCTTTCCGACAGATTTAACATTTTGAAATCTAACACAAGACACGTGGTATTAATTCCGCTTGTACCTATTATAAGCTATTCGATTCACCTTAGGCTGGCGACGGTCATTTCGAGATTTCCATGAAACCTACTAGGACATGATTACCGCCTACTATCCTCAGCTCAATGGTTAGAGCTAGAGAGCAATTTCCACATTAGATAATATGCTCAAGCCAGTATGACTTTCTAGAAATGGTTAGGCAAATCATTCTCCATCGACAAGTTTCTTTGCAACAATAGTTAGCTCATGAACATGTTGACTACACCATTTGAGGCACTGTAAGGTTGAGGTATCAATCACTTATTCAAGGATTAAAATCAGGAAAGTCCAATTCATTAGTCCATGATTCATTCATGAAACAAACAAAGAAGTCATACAAATCAAGAATCGCCATAAGTAACAACCTATGGCTAGATAAGCTACATCGTTATACGATGCAAAATTTGGAGATATGTCCCATAAGCCGCAAACCATTAGAAATTCAAGTTGGTAACAATTATGCACAAGGACCCATCTTGGAAAGGCGTGGTACGATTTAGAAAAACACCGACGAACCAATTCGACCCAAATATTCTCATCTATCGTACTTTATTTTCTTTCCGATTTGTTATTACTTACGAATTTTAATTCCTTTTACTTTAACTATCATTGTAACGACACGGTTTAAATCCTTGTAAACATTGAGAGTTATAACAACTAAACCGAACGTCACGTCATCGTTCCTTAATTATACATAGCCTAGCTAACTATGTCTAATTCGGAGGATCACGTTATGTTGGGAGCGGTTATTTATAAATCTTAGTGCAAGCAAAATTTTCACATGTTCCAATTCAAAGTGTTACTTATAAGAGATTCATCCGATATTTTCTTTACTATGATGTTTTATACACTCTCAATCATCGATAACCGTAACGACACTTCTCCATGCCTTCTCTCCTCGATATTCATCACAAACTCAAAAATTCGATAGACTAACACGAACTGAATTCAGGGACTGAATTCTTTTTTGGATGGGCAAATGTGACAACTCGCAATTTCAGGTCATTTCTCGAAACAATTCATGCTTCACAATTTCAACATTTATCGTAAACTTGGTTTACTTGTTCCAAATTCGCGTAACCTTTAAGGTTTAGCGGCGAATTCATGATCATAACATCACGTACATTTCATATGGACTAAGTTTAGTCTACATTTCATTAACATCATTTGCATCATATTAGTTCATTCATGATTTTACATTTCACCATAAACGCGTAAATTTTATATTAAATAAACGTTATCGCGTGAGTTATTATTTTGAATATTTAATCCGTTACTTCTAAAAATGATCCCGACATATTTTATACTTACATTTAGTTTATAAAAACTATAATTTGAGTTTACCTAGTGTTTTAAATTTATTTTGTATATAAATCGTTAAATTTATATTATTACGACGCTTTTCTTAAAAACTACACGATAATTATTATATCACTCAAATTATTCAAGAAATGTATTTTTACAATTCTTATGATCTCAATGTACTTTACTTTGATCCCTTAAAACTTATTTTAGTCCATACTATTCAAATTTCACAATTATGTACAAGTTACAACAATTTTACTTAACTATACATTTTTCTTATACTTTTAACAAATTTTACATAATATATAAAAGAAAAGAAAAAAGATATTTGTGAGACAAACCCCCCAAAAATCCGGCCAAGGGGGGGGGGGGTAAGTCTTTGGGTTGGTGGATTTCTTACAAAGTCTAGATTTTGCACTCAAACACTCATTTACACATTCACTTCAATCAACCTCATAATTCACACAATCAAAACAAAATATTTCTCCTCTTTCTCCTATCTAGAACCGGTCACACAAAGAAGAAGAAGAAATCATCCAAAATTTCTCAAATCAAGTTATAACAATCTAGATTACACTCTTATTAAGGTTTTGAAATAAAACCTAGAGTGTTTAGGCTAACCTTGTTCTTTGCACCTCGTCATATTAACTTGTAAGCATATCATTTATATTTTCATATCTCCTTTTCATTTCATAAGTATCTCTTCATTTTTGGAGCAAACATGCAAGATTTGTGTTGTTTATACCATTTTACATGATTTTAGAAATATATATATATAAGGTCATCCTATAATTATCCCTTGGTATACTTTGGTCTTGATGATGTTTAGGAACCCATGACACCCTAAGAAGGTGTATGGTAGGATTAGATTAGCTTTGGAGTTGATTTGAAGGGATTGGAATAGGTTTAGTACGATAAAAACTATTTTCGGTAAGTATAAAAAGTGTTCTGTCCTTGTTTTGTTTTTCTGGAAAATCCGACAGTAGGCACGAAATTTTAGCCTTGATATTTAGAAAATATACTTTAAAACGAATCCGTGGCCGCTTGAACGGATTAAAACGGAGTTATAACGAAGAAGTTATGAATTTTTAAAGTTTGACGACGAAATATATATTTTTCAGAAATTTCAGCAACATGTTTTTACTTTGTACGAGTCAAAAACGAGCCTTAAGCTTCACAAATTATTTCGATTTATCAAAAATATATTAGTATACTTTGATACGAAGCTAAGGACGATTATCGTAGAAAACGGATTTGAAACGACAAAGATATGCACGTTTTCATAAAATTGCCGTAACTATTATTTTTCGAAAAACTATATTATTTTACGAGACAAGTGTTACGGTGGTGAAACGACCATGTTGGAGACTGTTTTTAACGATGATGTAAAACTTTTGGAACGAAATGTCTTCTAATAAAATCAAGATCACCAAGCATATTTTTCAAAACAATCAACCGCTTGTATAGCGGAGTTGTAATAAATTATTTACGGATGCTTAAACTTGGCGAAACTCACTTTTACACAACAATTAGACAAAATCACCATCTTTAACCCTTATTATCTTTATGTTCGAGACCTTTATGTCGAAAACTCCTGAACCGAAACTTTTAGATTTTGATACAAACTTTCCAAACCGTCGAGTTCGTTTCCTAACGATCGACGACACCATTTTACGACTAGTTTTTCAAAGCCATTTTGTCACTTTTATGAAATTTCCGACGACATTATTTTCTGATTAAAAGTGAAAATTTCACCATAAATCATTACGAAACCATTGTAGGATGACATTTTGACGTAAATACCGTAAAGTGATTTAAGAATGGTCAAGACGTCAAAAGAGTATTTTTCGACGATAAGTAATATTTTCAAAACTCACAAATGGTATAAATAACATACTAAATGCATGCATAACATTACATTGCAACTCATTACATATCATATCATTCGTAATAGGTCCAGATTAACGTATCACGCTATACCTCGGTGTACTCACTCTTGTCATTATACCGGTTTATCAAGTGAGTTTTCATAGCCCCGTTTACAAGTTTTACATTATTTCAAACATACGGGAGAATACATTGCACAACATTTTATTACGATACCAAGTATGTTAAATTCATTTACATTGCTTGAGTTACACGTTGCCGATTAAAAGTCCCCACTTCATATGCATGAGCCGTTAATTTCCTAGAAGCGTGTGTGAGTGGATAGATCTATCGAGGTGACGCCCATCCGGGTTGGTGAATCCCAACTAGTCATACGGATGCATTTCATTCATAAACATTATTAGAGTTGTTTGGCAAGACACTATGTTGGGGCATACATCACGGAGCTTCGTATCATGCGCTTAAGCAATTGTAACATTTTATGTGACATGATTGTCATACCAAGAATATTTTACGTGACATAATTGTCATGCCTGATCTATACTTGTGTAGTCGTATAAAACATTTACCTAAACCTATGATTTCTCACCAACATTATTGTTGACCGTTTTAGCAATGTATTTTCAGGTAACTAAGACATACTCATCATGGCATGGTTAAGGAACCTTTTGAGTCGCGGCGTCGACTTACATCATTGTACATTATGGCACTTTCTTTTAAAAACATCGTTTAGACTTGTAATATATTATGTTTCCGCAAACCTTGTAAACTTTTGGGACCTATGTTGTAACTCTGATTATTTTATTAAATCAAACGATGTATTTTCCAAACGACACTTTAGGTCGTTCAATATAACTGTGATTGTGATGCTATGACAGTCAATTCCCAGGAATTCCATTCCGCTGCAAAACAGGTAATTTGGGGGTGTGACATGTGAGATTCTGGAAAATTCCATTCTCATCTAAATAGTCTTTAAACTCTTGGCTTAAGTATTCACCACCTCTATCGGATCGAAGAGCTTTAATATTCTTTCCTAATTGCAACTCTACTTCTGCTTTGAAAACCTTAAATGTTTCAAATACCTCATGTTTATGTTTAAGTAAATAAACATAACCATAGCGGCTGAAATCATGAGTAAAGGTTAAGAAGTAGCTAGCACCACTCTTTGACACATGTCTAAGTGGTCCACACACATCAGTATGAATTAGACCAAATAGATCAAACGTCCTCTCCATATTACTATGAAAAGGTTTCTTCGTCATCTTCCCAGATATACAAGACTCACATTTATCAAATGATTCATCATTGATACTTTTCAAAAGCCCTTCACGTTGCAGCTTTTCCATGCGAGTCTTGCCTATATGAGCAAGTCTACAATGCCAAATATAAGAATAACTCAAATCTAACTTCATTCTCTTATGGATGCTAAATATCGAAATATTGTTATTGGATACATTCCCAATATATCAATCTTGAACACACCATTCACAGTAATTGCATTAAAATAAAAAAAAATACCATTTAAAGAAATTGAAATTCCATTACTTGTGATAGTGTGATTAAAATCAAGATCCAACAAAACAGAAAAGGAAACAATACCTCTAATAATAGAAGGTGCATAATAGCAATTTTTTAACGACAGTACTAAGCCCGAAGGCAATACTAAACTAAACACTCCTATGGCTTCAACAACTGCAGGTGCTCCATTACCCACATGCAGATATTGCTCCTCATAAGACAACTTCCTTTCCATTCTAAACCCCCGCAGTGTATTAAAATGTGAATACCACATCTAATATGATATACATAAGAATTACTTTTATGATTTAGAGTAAATAATTCAATCATAAATAAGTTACCTGAAGTGTTGGCGCCCAAGGACCCAGACTTCTTGATCTTATTTGTTTACAAATCCTCGAGATAAAGAGCACAATTCCTCTTCCAGTGACCCTCTACATGACAGTAGTAGCAAGCTTGATCCTTCTTGGGATTCTCTTTTTTCTTAGGAGGATATTTCTTAAGTTAAAGTTGATAGGCCATAACTTGCTTACCCTTATCAGCCTTTCCCTTTCCCTTTCCTTTACGTTTCTTGTTCGTATGCGGTTTTGGCTTGTTGATCCTACCACCCTGAATAGCCAGTACTTGGGGAGTAGGGGCCTTTTGTGGTAACCCTTTCTCGTAATCAATAAACAATGTGTGTAGTTCAGTTACTGTCTTCCTCGCGCAATGCATATTGAAATTACGAACAAAACCATTAAAGTCCTTATTAAGGGACCTATTGATTAAGTTCACGGCGAAATCTTATTCATAGATCTTACCAAGTGCTTGCAGTTGGTCCATTTAACCCTTCATTTCCAACACATGTGCACTTACATGTTTACCATCCCCATGCTTACAGCTGTGAAATGCATCAATCAAATCATAGATTTCAACAACTTGTGGTTTCTCAAACATTCGTCTGAGTTCGTTGAGCATGTCATAAGGGAAGTAATTTTCAAACTGCTTTTGTAGAGCAGGTGTCATCATTCCCAACATCAAACAAGCCTCTTCATAATAAGGTAATCCGTCGAACAATAATTGACAAACATTTTCCAATTCCTAGATCATTATGGTATTTACATTACCAAACAATATTGTAATGTAAACATGTTTTATCCCCATCTTGTGTCATTGGTCCAAGTTCTCACTTACAACTCAATTTAAGTCGTCTAATTAAAGAACTGCAAATGTGTCCAGTTGAGGTCTCACACAACATGAAGATTTACCTTTCCATTACAATCTCGCCAAGTTCTCACATGACGTAAATTGCAACTTCAAGTGTTCCTTTAACTAGATGACACTAACTTAATTATAAAGGTACTAGTTTTGATTATGGTGTCAAATCAAATATGTACAAAATGTCACGCATTCATCTTGTAGCATAGTTTCAGTAAAAAACTTTTACCAGTTAGTTTATTTACCAAGCTAAATCAACAAAGTTTTAATCGATGCGTTGAGAAATTTACAACTTTGCATTAAGATGCTTCATACATATAATAGTTATACTTGGTAGCTCCAAATATGACGCACAAAAAAGCGGAGAAGCGGGTCAGCACGTAGCGTATTAAAAACTTTCTTTGTACATATAATATTTATACTTGGTAGCTCCGAATATGACACACATTTTTAATTGAGAGAAAAAATTTAAGTGAAGATGCATCCTCATTGAACATCTAAATTGTATAATTATAATTGATTTATTCTCATTCTTCCCATTTTAATTATTGTTATCATTTATCTTAAATCTTTACAAACCTTTGAAAAACCAAACCAAAACCAACCAACCCCACCCTCATTGTCAAACGTGGGGGTAGTGAGGAAACGGTATCCCTCTGGTCAACCGCTCTTAGTTATAATTCAAATAATATATAATTAATAAAATGAGTTAAAGTGTGGTTATCCATTTTTAATATTTTGTGATTTAAAAACTAAATAAACTAATGTTGGAAAACATAAGCATGGGAATATGAAAGGTATATTTTTGTATGGTTATTTCAGTTTTAGGGAATAAAGAGAGGCATATATATAGAGACATGATATGTATCTATAAATACTAATATGAAAAGAACAAAAATCCCATTTATATGGAATGAAATGAACCCCTGATAATTTGGTAGGATATTGTGTCCATTTTTTTCATTTGGAAACAAATCAGGGGTTTGATCAGGGTTTTATTAATCTGCATTTTTTTTTTCTTTAGATTAAATTTTATTTTATGTGTTGTTGATTTGATTCTTCATGAAGGCTGATGATTATTCAAGTTCCAAAAAGAGTGATGAAATTTGTGGTAAGGTACGTTATGGTTTCTGCCTTTTATTAATGTTGCTAAACCAAAAAGTTGTTCATAAAATTTGTGTTGTTTTATTTGTTGAGCATGTGATAATGTTTGTTCTTTTAAGATTGTTGTGTTTCTAAAACATGTTTCTGTTACGGTTTTTCTGGGTTCATGTTTTTTTTGAACGTTTTTATGTTATGTTCCTGTCTGTTAAAATTGACTTTTTTTTGCTTCATTAGAAATGTATTTTGTTTTTTCTGGCTTTTCTATTTGGAATTAACGAATTATTTTTTAATTAAAAAAAATGAGGAAAGGTTACCTATATTCTGCATTTTTTGTGGAAGATCTTTTTGTTCTTACAAAAGAAAATGTGATTTTGTCTGTTGGTTTCTTTCTTTTTTTGTTTACAAATCAATCATTGTAGTTTCCTAAAAAAGCTGATTGATTTTGGATAAATATGAAATGTAAACGAATGAAATGATGTTTGTGATTTTGTACTTTTATAGGAAAGATCTTTTTCAAAACAAAAAAAAGTACTATATTAGGGTAATGTCAACTCCTTCAGAATAAACAACTCGAAATTGTTAAATTTTGTTCTTATGAAATGAAAGTTTTTCACCCTTTAAAATATCCAAAGGTTCATTTCTGCATTCATGATTAATTCAAATGATTCATTTTTGCATTCATTATGCTATTTTCAGAGTTGCTTTGTAATGTGCAGGTGGCAAGCAGATTGTCGAGACTTCGATTTATGATCGGAGGGCTCGATTTGAAGACAGTTATAATCCTGTTCGTGTTACTTCCATCCGCGATTTTGGCAATATACGTACATGGCCAGAAAGTCACCTACTTTCTACGACCGTTATGGCAGTCACCACCAAAACCTTTCATTCACTTGCCTCACTACTATCATGCAAATGTATCAATGGCTAATCTATGCAAACTTCATGGTTGGGAGCTCAGAGATTATCCAAGAAGGGTATACGATGCAGTGCTATTTAGTAATGAGATTGATATGCTTACGATAAGATGGAAAGAAATATACCCTTATATCACTCAATTTGTTTTACTTGAATCAAATTCGACATTTACAAGTATACCCAAGCCCCATAACTTTGCAATGAATAGGGAAAAGTTTGACTTTATTGAGTCAAGGTTGACTTATGGGACGATTGGTGGAAGGTTTATGAAAGGGGAGAATCCGTTTATTGAAGAGGCGTATCAACGAGTGGCAGTTGATCATCTTTTAAGAGTAGCCGGGATTGAAGATGATGATCTTTTAATCATGTCTGATGTTGATGAGATTCCTAGTGCTCATACTATCGATCTTTTGAGATGGTGTGATGGACCACCTCCGATTGTTCACTTGAATTTGAAGAATTATTTATACTCGTTCGAGTTTAATTTGGATCATAAGAGCTGGAGGGCTTCTGTTCATCGGTATCAAAAGGGTAAAACAAGGTATGTGCATTATCGGCAGAGTGATTATTTGTTGGCGGATTCAGGATGGCATTGCAGTTTTTGTTTTAGAAAGATTAGTGATTTTGTGTTCAAGATGAAGGCTTATAGTCATGCAGATAGAGTAAGATTTACTCATTATCTTGACCCGAAAAGGATTCAGAAAGTGATATGTAACGGTGCAAACTTGTACGATATGCTTCCTGAAGAATACACTTACCGAGAGCTTATTGGGAAGATGGGACCGATCCCTCATTCCTATTCTGCAGTTCATGTTCCTTGGTATCTGTTGAACAATGCTGAGAAGTATAAATATCTTTTGCCTGGAAATTGCATTCGGGAAGATGGGTGATTCACTTGTAAATTATTATCCATGAAATCTCGATCACCGCTGTCTTTATCATCATGCATTGGAGGTGTTAGTTACATACATTTTGCTTTATCTTAACTGCAATTGCTTTTTTTGTTAGATTTTCTGTGAAGTTGATTGATTTTGAGCAGCAATATCCTCTTTTCCATTTTGCGAATGGGGTTGGTTATTGGCACCATTTTTTTTTTTTTATAATTTTGTTTTTATTACTGTAAAACTGCGGAACACAAAATATAAAATTTGACAAGTAAAAGTAGTGAAACACAAAAAATACTAAACAGAAAACCATAATAATGTCTTGTACCATAAATAAAGTTGGTAAAACTGTCGGAAAAAAGTATGGAATATAAAATATAAAATTTGACAAGTAAAAAATAGTACTCCAAAGATAAAAGATACGGAACAAGAAAACCATATAAAATTGTCGGATCCTATCAATAAAGTAGGTAAGAAGGGGTACAAGGGTTATATGGATACCAATAACACTACCCTTTGTGAATTGGCATTAAGGGTGTGCAACAATCAAACAAGACCAACACAACCAAATAACCAAATTAGGACCATAGCGAACGGAACCAAACTATTTTCAAGCTTGGAACATCGCCTCCATTATTTTCAGTTTGCAAACCTGGTTCGGTCTGCTTTCACCGTAAATTGGCTGCATCCATTTTTGATAAGTCGAATCACATTCCTCATAACAAGTCAACAAGTCACCATAATTATATATCCAAATTGTAAATAGCCCATACCAAAGGTACATGATCACCCTTATACGTTAAGAGTAACAAATTACCAAACATACATGCTCTACAATACATTAAGAAGTTTAGATGCTATAAAAACAACAAAAGGGAAAATTGGAGCCTCCAGAGTGTCCAGACACTTGACCATTATTGCTTGTTTGCTAGCATCATCTTCAAAACAAAAAAGATCCATTTGAAAAAGAGAACTCCATAGCATCATACCTTCAGATTCTTTTCAGGGTTTGAACAAAATAGCCAAAAGCGAAAACACACATGCCCCCTGATAGCCCAGATCATTTCCATCCTCTACAAACGCTCTAAAAAGCCAAAAATGCTGTCTTGTGATGAAAACTGTAAATCCTGCACATATGTAATGGTAAGGGAGTTATTTTTGTAATTTCTTCACGAAAAATTCGAACTTCATAGATAAAAGTATTAGGCTTACAGCAAGGTTGAAATCTGGTGGAGTGCCCAAGTCTAAATTCTCAAGATCAGCAACTCCAGAACTTTCGCCTTTACTAGTTCCTGCTACACCATCATTTTTAAGACTAGAGCCGCGTTGAGTCCCATGATATAGCCTCGAGTCAACAAGGGGAGCATGTGAATCAAAATCCTCGTTGCAGAATAAAGAATCATCAAAAGAATCGAGATCAACAGCTTGTGAGTCTTCCCAAATGGGTAACTCCATGTTATTCTTACTTTCAGCATTAGAAGAGGAAGGGAGGTCTTTTGGCTCCACGCGCCATCCTGATTCCTAATCCAACATCAAATAACATCGGTCAGCATTGTCACAACCAAAAGTCTTTTTTCTGTACATGCAATGTCATAAATCATTTAATAATATTGTTTATGTAATCATAATTAACACATTAGTTATTTGTACAAATTACCAACCTACTTTCCATTTGTCTCATCGTAGCTGAATTTTTTGAAGTATAAGATTGTTTTGTGTCTATCTGTAACCCCTAAATTACATTTTAACAGAACTTCTTAACATTATTTCATATTTAGACATTCATTAAACATTCCTAAATCCCATCGGGATTGGGTATTTTTGTTGTTTCTATTTAACATATTTTACTGTAGAAATTAAAGAATCGAAGAAAAGGTAATTGCAGCCCACTTCAAATCAACCCAGCCCAGCCAAGTTTTAACCACCTACCCCACCCATCTTACCACCTCTACCAAATACTGAAAGCAAGAACATCCGAACCTGTGCTTTTGAAAGATTGTTATTAGGGGTGATATCATCATATGAAACAGACTTTCCAGGCCTAGGCGGATCAGGAACAGCAGTATTTGGAGTCTTTGGACTAGTTTTGTTCAACCAAGCATCTAATTCGTCAATTTCATCCTGATTATCCACCTTCTCAATCTCTTTCTGTGGCTGATAAAATACTTTTGAAACTACATATTGGCCCTCTTTTTCATCTTCAGCTGTTCCAAGATGATATTGGTGCATGACCCAATTCAATTTATAAGGTTTTTTACCACCACCAGCAGCACCATAAAGGACCATTATCTTCTTGCACCCTATTTGAACCCCGTTCTGCTTTACAGCTTTTGTTTTGCCAGTTTTGTGCCAGCGAACATCCTTTGCCAAACCAAATTCGTTGCAGATCTTACGACGCTTCCTTTGGCCAGTAGTGTATGCATTTGTGGTCCTATAAAAGAAATGCACACAGTTTCCATCTTTTCTAGCACCTATTAAGAATATAAACCAAATGAGGTAAAGTCTAATAATATTCGTGCCAACTTACACATGCAATGGTTCACTTTTAACCCAAATGGGTCAGGTTGGGTTATCTTTTATATATAACTGAGTTAAACGGTACAAGCTAAAACATTTACGGGTCAAATAGATTGAAGGTCGTTAGAAAAGTATGCAAATCCATCAAATTTTTTGATTTTCCTAAAAAGAAGAAGTGTTTGTGCGTCAGTCAGACCCCTCCCATTATGTCCCATTGCCGCAACACCCAATGCCACCCGCAGCTGACACAATAAACAAACTCATTTGCTGAAGTCACCTTCGTAAAACAAACACGTATTGGTGGACAAGTGTACCAGAATTTGATTGCTTTTGTAGTTCCGTAAAGGTTTTAAGATAACATTTATTGATGTCAACATTAAATAACAAGTACTCGCTTACCAGGAAGCTCTTCTGGATGTTTGTAGCATATTCCTCCATCCATATCAAGTGTAGGGATGAATTCATCGATGAACTGGTGTGGTGCTTCATGTCCCAAGCCACATTTTGCTGCCAGATGTTCTAAAAGCTCAACATCAGTGGGTTCAAATTTCACACCAACGGGGAGCCCAGGCCACTCAGCTAAAACCTGCAAAGTGAATTGCATACGAGAGGTGAGCTTCTTACTTGGAAGGAAAAAATATGAAATTGACAATGAAAAGCTCGAAAGATTCATCATGGCTGCAACTACTTTATTAGATTTCTTACATCAGTGTTATCAATCTTGCAATGGCATTGCGGGCAATCACGGGTTGCTCCACAGTCTTTGATCTGATGTGCCAATGGAAGACTAGAAGTTTTCACCTTCCGTGCAATTGTTCTACCAGTAACAATCCAGCTTCTACAATATTCAAAGGTCGATCAATTAAGTGGTCAAACCAACTTTCGTCGATAAGGAATAATGTAATAGGATCCCAAAAGATATGCAGTTAGACAGAACAAATGGTTTAATATATAGGTAGATAGATACATGGCGTCTAATCAAAGTTACAATATTATAATGTGGTATGATATGTGACACCCCAACGCCCAAAGTAATAGGCTAGCCCAGTAACTTTGAATCTCAATTGAAACAATGGTGGAAGTTAATTGTAACCTTAAACTCAACGCTTATAGAATGTTGAAACTTTATAAAACTATTACGCCATCATCATATGGCAAGTTGGAAGGTTTTACTTTGATAACTTATTAGTGAAATATCTCAGATATCCTTTCAAGCAAAAAGACCTATAATTGTTGAAGTCTCAAAGGCCGATTTTTTTTTTTTTTTTTTTTATCACAGTCGACAGTATCCGATTTTGGGTTATTTGCCAAAAAAGAAAGTTGCAATGACCCTTTAATAAAGAATTAAAATTACGCAATTAAAATCATTTAACCGTAACGAGCACTAATCTATAGAGAAGAGTAAAGTATGCAATACGACATGAGCAAATTAAAAATGAAAGATGAATGGTGCATTAATAAAGATAACAATAATCTATGACTAAAAAAATCATTCAATAGAAGCATAAAAAAGAAATAGATTATCAGATAAACAGAATCATCTATAATCGAGTAAACCCTAGAAAAAATAATAATAAATCGATCAATTATAAAAAATAAGATTAGAAGGTTAAGTAAAGATAAAGAAGTGAGAGTTACTTTGCCATTGTTTGATGAGATGATAATTGATGAAAGAAGAATATTCAACATAAAAGACTAGCAGATGAACAAAGTGAAGGTGTGTTTTGTAAGTGAGAAGGTGGAGCAATTTCTTCCCCTATTTGTTTGTTGTTCAAGTACTACTGTAGTTTGTTTACACTAGTAGTAATAAAGTAGAAAGAATACGACACTTATGAGCGGGAAACCACACATTTGTGGATCCGTTACCACTTCCGAACCTCAGCTTTGGTTTGGTTTGGTTAGGTTACACACTACCTTTACTATTTAATTGTCTCTTTCACACGTGTGTATTAATTATTTGTAAAAAAATTTACTCATTTTTATATAATCAACTTTCTACAAAATATGCGTATAATTACTTTCAAGTTATCGATAATATGTGTTTGAAGGTTAGCATTTACCAACAAGTTAAAAAAAATTGCATACAAACTAGTTTTGTGATTTATCATTTAAATGAATTTATTAGTATCCGACTTGTATACTTGACTTAAAAATTTACATATCATTTAAAAGTTTTAGCATACTATGGTATGTTTTATGATATGGTTGTAGCTGGATTTTGACTGAGTGGAAATGTAGTGGCAGATACATTATATTATAGTGGAGTAGGTAATGTGTGTTGTAATTTATAATTTTATAAAGTTGTTTGGTAAATTAATTAGAGTTGAAACTTATTAATTTAAAAACGCATAAAATACATCAAATTAAATTTAAATAGATGTGCAAATAATTCATTATATTTTTAAAAAGTACGGAGTATTTAAGTAATTTGACTAATAATAATAAGCGTTATAATATTCATTAAATTTAATTTGCATAAATGAGAACATGAGATATATATAGATATTTTATACTTTAGAACAAGATATATGACGGTTATTTATGATTTTGCTTTGTATTTTTATGTTTTATAAATTCTTTTATAAACATGTATGATAAACAAAGAATAAAAATATAAAATTACTCATTTTATTTAATAAACAAGATTGTTTTAAAGTTCAATGCATACAAACTACTAGTTTTGTTTAGTTACCTTATAAACCCCATGTCAAACACAACTTTTCGCATATTTATTAAATAAAGCCTCTGGATATTTTCTTTTCTAGTTTAATTTTGTAGCGTGACAAATGTTATGTTTTAAAGAAGCCTTTTTTATATATCAAACTTAAGACAAGTAACATAAACGTGCCATTACAAAATAAACACTTTACCAAGTAGCACAAGATAATAATAACACTTGAGCGTTTGTAGCTCGTCATAAAAAGTGTGAGATATTTTGACTTGAGTACTCATAAAAAACAAGTGTGCACATTTTGTCTTTAAAGAAACAAAATAACAATAACATTTTATTATAAAATATAAAACAAAGTAACAATAACAATAATCAGACATAATACGGAGTATCACTTTACCAAGCCTAGATCCGAACCTAGTTTGTAGAACACTAGAATCAACCATTGCCTGGGAGAAAGATGCATAGGGTTAAATTAGTGTGGGACCCAAGAAGTCAACTTCTTCTCCAAGGGATGTACATGGACCTTTCCTTCCACTTAACACAGCCCCTCAACTTTAACAAATATGACAATTTTACCTCTTAGTTTTATCAAATTACATAAACGATCCCTGTACCATAACTAGGTCCAGTATACTGTATCTTTTAAGTTTTCAGCTTAGAGTTCTCCAATGGAAAACTTAATGCAAAAAATCTTAGCCACAATATTTTAGATCATGTCACAAGTATCACAACCTTATTGTGCATAACATATTTCCGCGCAATGGTGTTTTATTAGCGTATTTAGGGTGTAACGTACCTAAGTACAGACAATTTTAGAACTTATAACATTGATTCATAAGCTTTATCTTCACAGTTCTATCAGCATCACCGTCACAACCATTGATCATCAATCCATTGTATCGGGACCAATTTACCAACAACACATTCAAAGAACCCACATGCATTCAAGCATAATAAGCACACTGGCATTTTCATGGGCCTCATTATTTTTAGATTAACAGTGTAAAAGATTGGTACATTAATAATTGAGGGTACAAAAGGGCCCTTAAGATGGACCTTATTTCTAATTTATACATCATAAGCAACCCATTATTGACTTTTTAGACCATCGAAATTGGCTTTTTTCCGCAAGCAAACCATTATTAGTGCAAAAATCCCAAAAGAACACGATGGCCTTTTTTTAATAAGCGAACACCGACAAAATGTTAGTTTTCAAAACTTGTCTATTTCGCTTATTATTACAAAGCATAGTGTTCTGTTAGCATTTTTACAAAAGAATAACAGTTAGTTTACGACAAAATTCAGATACGATGGTCTAAAAGTACATGATAATTAATTAATTAATCTACAATTTCTTCATCAAAAACTAACTAATGCTTTGTCGACTCTTCTGTTCCATTATTCCTGCTCTTTTTAACTGTATACATCTCTATGTTACAAGCTCACCACCTTCCACCATTACCAACACTGATAAAAACAAGAGAAAATACCTCTGGGTCTATTTTCCATAGGTGTTTTTGGTGTTCCCTCAACTGACTCGTCTGTTTTTGCAATTAGGGTGCTTGTACCAGGAGAATCGGGCGAAAAGACAGCATTCTGGGAAGTGAAAATGCGAGCTGGAATAGCCGTTGGTCTGGGTTCAGGGGGAAAGTTGGCGGATAAATAATGCTGAAGCATTTGTATTATCTGACTAAAATTTGGTCGGGCATTTGGATCTTCCTTCCAACAAGATGTCACGATTAAAGCTATATCCTCAGGGAGGTCATCCGCACTCGGTCTCACATTCTGCATAACAAGGTCAATACAAATAAATGGATGAAATTCATAATATCATTTCGAAACAACTCAAATCACGTTTAGTAAGTAGTCAATAAAGGTTGGGAAAATCGGCTACCAAGACCGGGTTGATTCGACATAGTTTTTGTCCAAATTTTAACATTTTTTTATATATAACTTGTGTATTAAATATGAGCACGAAAATATACTATTACAATAAAAATCTGATTTGCTGTATAGAGCGACTTGGTAAGTTGTATGAATTAACCAGTAGGTTTTGACTCGTTTGGCGTGTTTCATTTTTATTAAAATTGCCCATTTGACCTGTTAGAGGTATAACATAACTCAAACTAATGCAGTCACAAGTAAATGGGTCAAAATTTCCACCTCTATAATAGAGTAAACTGATAACACAAATTGTCAAACAACATAATGATATTACATGCCAAGTGTCACATCAAACGTTTCTAGTAATAATACATAAAGTGTAATTCTTATGATCTTGCTCATCTCCGTTATATATTATCTTTCCAGAACAGAAATTCACAATTCTAACTGTACAAAATGATGGGTATTATAAGTACCTTGAAAGCAGCAGCATATGCCGCCTGAAGATTTGACATACCCTCGAAGGGTAACTTATTGTGTATGAGCTCCCACAAGACAATTGCAAAGCTGTAGGCATCAACCTTGTGATTATAATGCTTCTTCTCACCATGTCTCAGTGTTACAGTGCTGTAAAGCTACAAACACATAACAAATATTCGTTTTTCAATGCATGATCAATTACGTAAAAGAATAGCACTAAAAAGCTAAACTTTTGTGATAAGAATTGAACTATTTAGAGGAGCTTACCTCTGGAGCCATCCACCGATAGGTTCCTGTTTCTGCAGTCATCATCTCTGTTAATGACTCTTCTCTTGCTAAACCGAAATCGGCAAGTTTCACAATCTTGTGGTCTGCTGTTAACAGCAAGTTTTCTGAAAATAACAGTTTATGAACCAGTTAAAATAGGGAGGAAGCATATGTGACCCAAAAAGGCATCCACTGGAATTTCAGCATCTACACACTGACAACTTGGAACAAGCGAAGGGAAACATACCTGGTTTTAAGTCTCGGTGAATGATCCCATGTGAGTGTAAGCATTCCATTGCACGAGCTATATCAAGTGCAAAACCTATGGCAACACGCGTATCCAAACTCCTTGGCCGCATATTCATCAAGTATTTCCTCAATGTTCCACCCAAAAGAAGCTCAGTGACTATGACCATTATTGGTTCCTTGCACGCTCCGATAAACTGCAATTATACAACACAATTTTGAGAAACAGGGACATCAAGGATGGCAAATTCCTTAAAATATCATAGTACTTTGCAAAATGATCTGATTAGAAAATCATCATGTTTTATTTTCCCGACAGGTAATTAAAGTTATGGCAATAGGCTAAATTTCACTATAATTACAATATTAGCAAATTATAATACAGTATAGTTACTAAAGTAGAGCATTGTGGCATTGTGCAAAGTACTTCGCTATCTTATCGAATTCTCCCTATTAAAGGATTACAACATTTAATTATCACTTAGATCACAACAATTATGAGCATGTTACCTTAACTAAATTCTTGTGTTGCACTTTAGACAACATGGCAATTTCTCTGATAAATCGGCCTTCGACTTTGGCAACATTCTCAGGCGTGTCACCTTTATTCACAATTTTAATTGCAACAGTCTTGTTTTTATATCTGTACACACACAACAAATCATCATTAACAATAACATCCCCCAAAAATACAATCTTTATAATGGGTTTTCATAAAGATTAAATCTTTTGAACAAAAAGTCAATGCGATTAACATAAATACTAAAATGGGTTTTCATAAAGATTAAAAATACCATCTTTCAACACATAAACTCAACAAATCCTTACTAAAGAATGCAATAATATAAAATCCTAAAAAAAGGGTTTTTATAAAAAATACTTACTTGCCCTCATAGACTTTAGCATGAGCACCTTCACCGATTTTAGGACCAACAAAAAGATGTTTAGGATCAATCAACCACTTTGATTCCAAACTAAACTCAAACCCATTTCTAGATCCCATTATTGTGCATAATATTTCAAGACCACATTTTGAGCTTAAAATGGAACAAGTTTGACTAAAAAAAGTCTGAAGAGAATGAAGAACTGAGATGGAAGGGTAGTTGAAGTTAATGTTTGTAGGCGTTATTTGAGGGTGATGATCAAGCGGGGATTATTAATATTAAATAATTAGGTGAGGAGGAGGAGGAAAAAGGCAAAATTGATGGCGTAAACGGGGAACATCTGGGTTATGTGACGCGTGGACTTTTTTTTTTCTGCTATTTTATCAAACAAACGCGTTTGTTTTTTATATCTGCAGGAAGATGAAATGTTTTTCCTCTTATGTCCGCAAAGTAGGGGTAGAAGGCGCTATTGAAAAGCTTGAGATCGGATCAGTAAAAAACTCGAACAAGTTGAGTTTAAACAAGCTTGAACTCGAGCTTTACATACAAAGTTTATTTCAGGTCGCGAGTCTAAACAAGCTTAAATGACATTATGACATGTTAAGTATTAAACATATATAAAATGTTATGCATTTATATTATAAGCAAGCTTATAAATGAACTTAATAACAATCTTATACAAACTCAAAATACATATATTACGGAAATGAAATGAAGTCGTTTTAACATTTCATTCTTTAAATAGTATAAACGAGTCGAAATTTTAAAAATAAGGCCGATAGAGTCGTCGTTAAAAATTTCATTTCAATTTCGTTTATCTTCATGTTTATGCGGAAAGAATAAATGAAAAAAGAGTGTTTATTTATTTTTAGACATAAGACAAAAATGACGTTTTTCTTTTTCAATATTTTAGACTTTTTTTTATCGGATTATTATTTCTTGTATCTTAAAAATGCAGATCCAACTCTTTTCTCACAAATATAATTTTACAAACCAGACATAAAACATCTGAAAAAACAAACAAATAATTATTCTTCCTCCGAATTCATGTACATGCTTTGTAAATCTTCATAGAGGATACCATAATAACATTCTTAAGTATCATAAGTTAATTTAGGTGATATTATTACCAAGTATCGTGTTTTGTTTTATCATCGTGGATGACATTGGATGGTACATTTATGTTGTATATTAAATTTATTTTTTATAATTATTTATCAAATAAAATTCGATTTCCTTTTCTTTTTGTTGTGTTTCTAGACTATCTTTTTAAATTTCAGAAAAGACCGTATGTTTATCGACATATAGGGGTCAATTTGCATGTTAAACAACGCTAGCATGGGGTTGTTTGGACTATACTTTATGTCGGTTGCTACTTGTTGAACCCACTCTAGTTTCATATTTTGTATTGTTATCACTTACGTAGTATTTATAGTTAAATTAGACCTTTTGAAAAATAAAGACATTGGCATAAAAAACATAAAGTGTTATATTTAAGATTCTAGTGATCCAATCTTAACCACGTTTATATTTAACAACCGAAGCCTTTCTAGATAAGAAAATGTAAGTTGTTTTGGCAGAGCTTCTAATGGATGGGTTACGGGTTTCTAGTGAAGCCACACACCTTTCCTGTCTTCAGGCCCGGATATAAGGGTGTTCAACATGATCAATGAACAGGGCCCAATATAATATAGGGGCACCATTTTTTATATATATATTAGGTATAGGCCCAGAAAGTCTAGCATAAATTTATCTTGTCCAACACTCCAACTAATATAAATAATATGGAATAGTCTATTCGTTTATATACATTGGAATTTGCAAAGCCTCAACATCTTTGGCAAATTGATACAACTTGCGACATCATCATCACATCTACAGGTATTTTTTTTTTGGCATAGTGTGTTTAAACACCATTAAATTAGTGATCACACACCACCTTTTTATAAATGGCAGACCATTTTGTCTTTTACGAGACCATTTTGTCTTTTACGATATTAGCTAGTGTAACTTCACCCTCGTATAGTAACTCCGTACCATTTATTATTTTCTCTTTCATAAACACCATCATCACTTCAACACCATTTCCATCCTCCTTTAAACCAAAATACATAAATCCGGCAAGATCAAAAATTAACATAAACTGAGTATACAACTTTGAAGTGTATTTAAAGCTGGAAAAGGTGTGGTGTCGCACTAGAGGTGGTTTGCCGGCGGCACTGCTGTTCCAGTTTGTTTTACTGGTGACGGTAATGGCTGGTTTGCCGGCGGCCTTTGCTGGTTTGTTAGTGGGGTTTTGGTCAGAGATCTATTGGATTAAATTTTCTAACATGGAATAAAACCAAAAAGCATAAAACCAAAAAAATCAAAAAGAGTTACGGCTCCGGTGATGGTTCATTTGGTCGGATTTGGGTGTGGAAGACGTGGTGGTAAGATCTTGCATGGTGGAACTGAAAAGTAGAGAGATTGAATATAGTTTAATGCTAAGTATGAAAAAAAAAGTTGAAAAAAACTTGAAGGTGGTGGTGTTGAATAAAAAAGTATGAAGTAAAATTGGAGAAGAAAGAGAAAGTTTATGTGTTTGAGGAACAAAAAGTTAACCTGCAAGCTCGTGTCTTTTTTTAATCTTGAAAATTGTTTTATTATTAAAATATTATATGGTGTAGTTAGATGGTGTGCATAGCATAGAACCCTTTTTTTTTCCTTATTGTTGTATGCTTTTGTTTTTCTTTATTAGTTATTTACTTATTTACTAGTATTGAATATTAATTATAACTAAGCCTAGCACTCTAGTAGTTGAGATTTTGGATTAAATATATATATCTAATAGATGTTCGTAGCTTTTGAGGCAAGCACAAATACCCTAATTGAATACATGATCCACATTTGTGTTTAAGGGGCCCAATTTTTTGTATTTGTGTTTTAAGTATATATATCTAATGGATTAAATATATATATCTAATGGATTAAGTATTTGTGTTTAAGGGGCCCAATTTTTTGTATCCGAACAGGGCGCCCAAATTTCATGGGACGGCCCTGCCTGTCTTAACCATTGTGGGTGCTAGTTGAATGCTTTTGATGGTTGAATGCCTTTGATGAGGAGGTGATGTGGAAATGTAGCTAGATGATAAGTGCATTTAAAGGTTAATCTAGAGTAAAAGTTGGCATGGTTCAAGTTATAATGCAACTTGTCTCTTTGGGAATGTTTCTGTGTTTATAGAGAAAGGTGCTAAAGTTGTATGATAGTGGTTGGCAGTTGTCTTTATTGATCATATATCAAATAGTATACCTAGTATTGTTTGTGTCTTGTATTTCACTGGATGAAATATGTTTCATTCCAGTTTGTGACAATTGTCTTGTAAATTGTTATTGTTGAGAGTAATATATATAAAGATTCGTCTTTTGCACTAAAAAAAAGTTTATAAAGCAGCTATGTTTTCATCTCAAACCAAAACAATGTAAACACTGAAAATTTATTGATTTGGCTAGCTAAGAAGGGAGTTGTTATTGCTATCAGACCTTATACCCTCATAATCACTTTTACTCATTTTAGACTAAAATACACCGTTGGTCCCTAAACTTGGCTGGACGGATCGCGATGGGACGACCTCGCCACTTTCATCGCCACAGGTCCAAACCTTGGCCATTAAATGCAGATTAGTCCCTCGACCAATAACGGCGTTGTCAACGTTCCGTTATCGCAAAAAACCGTAATCAAGTTCTTGAGGTACAATAGTCATTTTGTTTTATATATCAGTAGCACCGTCTTGTCCAATTTCCGCCATTTTGTACAATATAACAAACGTGTACTCATTGCTCATCCCCAAACTTGTTTTGGAAACCTACCCAGAAAACCCTAATGCAATGTCTATCATCAAATCAAATAATCTGAGTAAGAAAATACTACCTCCGTCCCATATTAAATGTCCAGTTTTGACTTTTGAAGTCTTTCATTTTCAACTTTGACCTTAAATATTTTTGTTTGTGTTATATAGTATTTGATCAAAATTATACCAAATGAAAATACGTTTGAACCTCAATACATCCATATATTTTGCATTAAGTATTGTTTACCACAAACAAAATTATCTAAGGTCAAAGTTGTACGAGAATGACTTTGAAAAATCAAAGTGGACATTTAATATGGGACGGAGGGAGTAACAAACAACCACCTTGGATTTACTCTGTGGCGAGTAAGGGAATATCCTTAATATGATGATCGTGAAACGGAGGAAAGAGTCTGCGATCATGAGATATTGTAAGTCTTTTTTGTTAGAGCCTATTACAATCATATGTTAGTACCATTGATTAAGTTATTCCCTTTATGTAACTTTAGCTTAACAATGTTTTGTACATTTTTATATAGATTGGGTGAACTCGGATCGTTTAGCATGATGTTCCATTATGAAGGTACATTCAAATACTTTCCGGTAGGATATATCAAGGAGGCAAGAAATGCCTTGTTGATCTTGTGGAAATAAAAGAGGTATCATTGATGAAATGGATGCTCATGACCCAAATCGGTTATGAGTCCGACAAACCAATTATTTCTACTTTCTTAAGCACAGTTGTACATTAGACGACGGTTTTTTTTTTTGCGTAAACTCGCTAATCTAGACTTGTTGAAAGATGTTGTCATACAACATAAGATGATAGGCGTGTATGTTGAAATAGGAAGACTAGATTAGAACTTTACAAATGTCCCCACAATCAATTAAGGCGTGTTTTGGGAGATGGATGAAGATACGAGAAAAGTTGCTCTGCGCTATTCAATCTGTTGTGAGCGGTTGGTGTTAGATGATATAGATAATGAACCTTCCTAGATCCGTTTATCCAACTTACACAATTGCTGTGGACGTCAATGATATTGGTGAATCTAGCAATTTGCCAAACATTGAGCCACTCTTTTCCACCTTAGATCGCTCATTTGCTAGCCAACCTGTTCAAAACAATGAGCATGCTTTAGTAGTTATTGATGAGGACAATGCCATAAAGGAGCCCGATAATGTTGAGGTTAATCTGTTTAGAGTGAGTCGTGGAAGGACTTTGACAAAGGTGGAACAAGCACTAGTTGATGTCAATAACACCTTTGAGGAGCCCGAAAATTTTGAGGTTAACTGTTTCAATTGACACGGAGAAGCATTTACACAAAGCAGCGGACCACTGGTTGATGTGAATAACAGTTTGAGGAGCCCGATGTGGATGTAACTCGCTTCAACCGACTCGAGATAACATGGAAGAGGATCCTGTTGATCTTACTCTGTTACAAGCGAGTGACACTAGTGAATTTGGCAATGCAGTTGAACCAAATCAAGATAAAACTTGTCAAGAGAATGATGCACATCTTGGTATGCTACAAGTAGGTCGAGTAATGATTTAGGTGAAGAAGGAACAACCAAGAATATAAGTGATGTGAGCAGGTTGGTAAATGATTTACATGATGGTTGATGAAGTATTTTGCGGTGACCATGTTAGTTTCCAACACGCACACTTTGCTAATGGCGCCTATACCACTTATTTCTATCTGGTCGGGAGTTTGGTCTGCAGGGAAGTAAAAACCTAGTAAGAGAGCATTCAATAGAAACTAGGAGGAGTTATTTTTTGAAGAATGACAAAACAAGAATAAGGGTCGGTGTAGGGGTTGTGTTCTAGTTTCGAGCCCAATCAAGGTCCCTGGGTGGATATTGGCCCATCTAGAAGTCCATTAAGCGAAGAGGTATAAATGCATTGCTTTACGCAAAAGGACCCTTCACAAATACTACGCCCATGGCTATTGTTTGTCGGCGGAATGGTGAGACAAGTATCCGGTCGGTCGGAACATATAATGAGCAACACACTTGTTTGCAATCAAGGAAGTCGAGCTTTTGACCTTCGCTATATCTCGTAGAAAATTCAAGACAAGTTGAAACAAATCCGAGCTTCCGCCGTGTGCGTGCATAATCAACTTACCAACCAATACGACCTTAGTGTGTCCTGCGAAGGTTTTAAGGGCCAAAACCTAGCAATAACAACCATCGTGGGTCAATTCAAGCTACAATTTACCATGTTGAGAGATTATGTTCAAGAGTTGCAGAAGACAAACCCTAATACAACAGTGGAGATGAATGTGGAACGACCTCCGGATGGTCTCTTCCAACCGAGAATTTAAGAGAGTGTATGTTTGTTTAGGTGCAATGAAGCAAGGATTTAAAGATTGTGGGAGATCGTTGTTGGAATTTGTCGCTTTTCTAATTCATGGTCCTTTCAATGGTCAATGATGGCAATTTGTGGAATTGATAGCAACAATGGTATATACCCTTTCGCTTATGCTTTTGTTGATTCGGATAACATAGGATCATGGAATTGGTTTCTTCATTGTTTATCCGATGATATAGCACTTGGGCCAATTTCAAGCATCACTTTTATTATTGACATGAATAAGGTACTCTCTTACTCTGTTCATGAATTTAAGTCTCATTGCTTTGAAACAGATAATAAAGATATTTGATTTTGTGTAGGATATAAGTAGAGTCAGAAAGTAGAAGTTTTTGAAAGTGCGAACACGATTACGTATTAAAAGCATTCATGAGAAAATGAAATTGCAATGGAAAGGTAGGGCCTACAAAGACCATCCGTGGAAATGTGCACGCCTCAACTGTTGTACGGTTTTGAAAGCTATGGTGATCTCAAGAAACTTAATCAACCAGCCCATGATTGGTTAAGTAAGATACCACCGATTCATTGGTCAAGGTCGCATTTTTCATGTAAGTGATCTATCGGTTTCTTACTTTGTATTCATAAATGCAAGATAAATAGTTATAATTAACACATGTTTATTACTTGTCATCTTTAGGAGAGCTACTTCGATGTGTTACTTAATAACATGTGTCAAGTGTTTCATGAGAAAATAAAGAGGGTTAAGCAAACCAATTATTACGATTTTAGAATACATCGGGGAATACTTGTGAAGAGGATAATGCATGTTCTTATGGTGATTGAGAAGAGTGATGGGCCTAACACCAACCTGCACAACACATGCTAGAGGCTATTAAGAAAGAGGTCATTAAGTATAATGTGTTATGGAATGGGGATCTAAGTTTCGAGTTAGTGGACCATGGGGTGACCAATATGTAGTTAATGTTGTACACAAGACTTGTACTTGCGGAAGGTGGGAGATAACAGTTTACCATGTAAACATGATGTTGCTACCAATTGGAATATGGCTTTAAATGGCCAACAAGTCGGAGCTGAGAAATATGGGCTAATCTTTGTTACTATCTTCTCACTGGGAGGCTACCTACAAACACCATGTCCAAATTTATAACTAGCGATGTACATTGGGAAAAATCAACTATGCCAACAACAATTGTTCCACCGAAATCCGAAACAAACCCGCCTACCGCAAGAGGTAGAAAAGAGTTAGGATAGCTCACAAACCAAGAGATTGTGAAGGATGGTAAGGTGTCGAGGGCTTGAAAGAGTGTCGGTGTAGTATTTGTGGCATTCTTTGGACACAACAAGGTAACATGCCTAGGGTATCTTTGGAGTGGAAGTAGTGGAGCGCCAATAAGGAAATGTCAAACAGTGCCTACTAAAGGCTGCAGGAAAAAGAAACATCCTAAAGGTAAAAAGGTAGCGGCAGTAAAGAAGTCAAGGTACAGTGTTGTTGTTGAAAGCGAGTTAGTGCGATTCGAAGTGGTGTTCAATCTAAAAGTCGAGAGCCAACAATCAAGATCTCATCATACATGATGCATCCACGTCACAATCCCAAAGAACATCAAGTCAAGCAATTGCGATCCCATCATGTATGAGCAAGCCCAATGTCAATCCCAAAGAACATGATCAATCCCATCGATTCTCGGATGCGGTAATCGATGTTCAAGCACTACGCTTCAACCTAGCTCGCTACACGAAGAATGA
This sequence comes from Chrysanthemum lavandulifolium, assembly GCA_022545495.1. Classification (NCBI taxonomy): domain Eukaryota; kingdom Viridiplantae; phylum Streptophyta; class Magnoliopsida; order Asterales; family Asteraceae; genus Chrysanthemum; species Chrysanthemum lavandulifolium. Next base: position 86,921,801 of record CM040245.1, on the reverse strand, counting down.
CTAGCAAGCAGTCGCTGCTGAAAGAATGATGGCCTCACCATAGGTCAAATCATTATGCTAATTATCTAGACGATGTTTCATCTATGTTATTTCCGATGGACAAGTTATGTACTCTAAAAACATATGTGTGTGTGTGTCTAAGCTGTAGCTCTCATGCTTTGAAAAGTTTGCAATTTTATGGGTTGGAATTATATCCATTTGCATTAACTATGGAACCATGTCATTCTTGTGTATTTTTTAGATTGACTAAGCTTGATGTGTGAATAATTTGCATCAAAAGTAACCAAAGCTAAATAGAACCTCATAAGAATGTTGACATTTAAAAGTCAACCCTAAACAAATTGCTAACCATCTGCATACCCATAAGGCATAGAAAATCGAAACAAACAAAATCGAATACTTATAACAAGGTTACTACAATTCAAGATACGAACATTAACCAAGTAGCCTCATTAGATAAAAGGTTAAAAGTTATCCCAATGCATAAACAATTAAGAACAACATCCAAACATAGACTGGTAAATCTTCCATTTCACACATCACTCGAGCAACTACTAATTTTGCATCAAGCTCATTTCTCCCTCAAAAGTCTGGTATGATCATTCTTGAACGAGCACGATTTCGGGATCATACCATCTTATCCAATCGAAAGAAGACACTATGATGATTATGACAAGTCATTAAACAACCACCATTGTTACAAACTTACACAAGAAATATTAAGACGCACTTACTTGAATACGACAACTAAAGAATCGGCGCCTGGGTTGGCGGATGTCCATGTCGCGAATAATAACTGCTTACCACACCAAAGAACGCACCATCTTCAAACAATCTTCGTTTTGAAGAAGGCGGGTTTGAAGGATAGTTTAGGGATGGGTGATAAATGTAGACCAAACCTTGTTAGACACATATCTAGCTACATACATCTGACATTCTGACGGTTTTATTTAGTGGCGGTTTTGCCTCACCAACATAACGCTGACAACGGCATTATTGGTCGAGGACGGATCGGCGTTTAATGGTAGGGTTTGGACCTGCGACGATGAAAAGCAGGCGAGTTCGTCCCATCGCGATCCTACCGCCAAGTTTAGGGACCAACGGTGTATTTTAGTCTTCATTTTATTAACAATACAAGACCATTTTTTATCATTTTTCTGTTTTGTATGTTTTGTTTTTTAGAACTTTTGATTTGTCAAACTTTATAATTTATGTTCCGTACTTTCTGTTCCGCAGTTTTATACAATAAAAATAAAAATAAATATATAAATAAAAGTTAAAGAAAGGCATTGAAATCACTCTTGGGGTTATGAATAACCTCCTCCGGCTAAGAATAGTGAGTTGAGATGAATGCAAATTTCAGATCATAAAAGAGGCATGTATTAAGTTCACTTTATGGCGCACCTAGTCACTGGTTTATCTGAGACGTTGCATATTTCATAGTTGATATAAAAAAATCGATACCTGTAAAATATTAAGAACACTCCGGTTAAATGTATTTAAATTACATGAAATGAGATACAACTGAAAATCGGGGCACACAAATAAGATCTAAAAGATATGAATCAAATATTTTAATGTAACGACTTAGGACTAATAGTTTATGTACATTATTAAATGAATGTGATACGAGGAAATACATGGACGTGTTTGAACTTTCATGGATAAGAGGGAATCTGGAGTGGGGTTAAATTTGGATCAGAGGTCACCATTTTTGATTCTTTGAATCAGATTCCCAATCATATAGTATATGTGGATCAAATCATTATAGTGAAAATTCTTTACTACCTAAAATCATATCTGGTGTTTATGACTTACCATCTTTCTTACCAATATCAGCTACCATCCATCGTCGGGTATATATTTTCACCATATATCTGCGACATGGGCGATGGCCACAAATGATTCTCTGCAAATAAATTTGTAGATGATATAGGCACAAAAGACGTCTATCTGGCGTACGTCTTTTTATTCTTACCAATCTCATCAGTGTGAAAAACATACGCGACATGGTGAAAACATACACGACATGGGTCAATCTTTAGGGGCGTGTCGGGTGCCTATTCAAATAAAATCTGCGGCGTGGGCCAATAATTGGACAAAGTTTAGCAAGGCGTGTCGGATGCAATTCAATAAAATGCGACCAATATAGTTTCTTTGTAGTAAACAAAACCATTTAAAAAATATATGTTTTTTTCCATCTCGTGTATTTTCATGCATTGTGGCCATTTCGAATCATTATGTATTAGTTTATTTTGGTCACATAACAAGTCAACTAGTAAAAAGGATCAAGCTAAAAAGCATAGCTAAAACTGAAACAGGTAAAAATGTAAAATTGGTTAAAAGGAACCTAAAGTGTATTCAGATGCTTACAAGTTACAACCACCTAAATCACCTTTTCGAAATATGTTGGATTATTATTGCAAAACTTATACATAAAAGAAAGGTACTTTACTCATTATTAATTTCGAGAAGCATGACGTGATGTGTGATCTCTCATCTCGCATATTTTTTGTATAGTACATGTCCTCTATACACGACATAGCGTGTGTATCTCCCATCTCGTGTATTTTTTGAATAGCACCCGACACGCCCCTAAACTTTGCTCAATTATCGACCTACGTGTATTTTATTGAATAATTGCACCCGACACGCCCTAAACTCATTCAATTATTGACCGGTATAGTATTTTATTGAATAGTGACCGACATGCCCTAAAGATTGACCCATATCGGTGTATGTTTTCACCGTGTCGTGTATGTTTTTCACACTGATGAGATTGGTAAGAATAAAAAAGATACATGCCGTGATAGACGCGCTTTTGACCCGACATGCTACAAATTTATTTGAAAGAATCATTTGTATTACAGACGCATACGTCAGATATATGGTGAAAATATATGACATGTATGGGTGGTTTTGATATCGGTAAGAAAGATGGGTAAGTCGTATACTCAGATTTTAATTTGGGTAGTGCAAGAATTTCTCATCATTATATGTTTGCTTTGATACCTAAAAATGTACTAACTTAAGTGCTTTAAAATCAAATGATTAATAAGGTATACACAATAAGGGCTCGTTTGGTTTGTTCTTTGGGAATGATGATGGGTGATCGATTTGGAATGAGGTGGAATGATAATGGGTATGAAAAAGTGTATCATTACGATTGTTTATGTTTGGTTGATAAAATATGGTATGAAAAAGTGTATAGATATTTAAATTTTGTAGTGGAAAAAGAGGGTCAGCGGGAATGGATTTCATAGACACCAAATGGTGTGTAATGAATCTATGAGTATGATATACCTATTTCATTCCGCCCACAAAATAAAACAAAATGAACACCGACTATGACTTTGAAAGTCGTAGTGTCATTCATTCCCATTAACGCAAACCAAACGGCCCTAAGTTAGAAACGTATCATGCAATATGTCATTTGTTTTGTACTCGGTAAGCATGCAGAATCTGCTTATAGTAGTGAGTTAGAGTTAAAATGATGTTTACCAAGTGAGTGTCCTCGTGGATTTGATGGTACGTGTCATATATTTCACAAAGAGCCTCAAACACACACATAATATATATATATAAGTAAGGTCGTGAATTAATTAATTTCGAACAGATATCGTGTGTTCATATATATAATAGAAGTCGTGAAATTAGGTGGCTATCATCATCGGTGGCCTTGCACAGAATCGCAGCACTCTCAGACCCCTAAAGTTCTACTGCTTTCTCAGTAAGAGATGCATATTACAAACGTTAGAAGATTCATACGAGACACATCGTGACTGTTGTCGTATAAGTAGTTTCTTACATGTATGTATGATAGCATACATCACATTTTTGCTATCGAACAAATCTATTTCTAATGATTAGTGAGCTTGTCAAACAGGAACCTAGCTAACTGATAACATGTTCGAAGATGATACATTGTTAACGCGAAAAATACCCAACAGGCAATATCATAATAACATGTGCCATATCTTTTTCTTTCTTCCTCTTTCATTTCATTTGGTCATAGGTCACAATTATGTTACGAATGAAATTGATAGGCAAAGAGGGTTAAACGCGAAGTTGTCATTTTGGCCCCCTCAATCATTGCCACTATATTTGGTGGTTGATCGAGATGTCACATTGCTGTGCCTAAGGATTTATGAATATAATTTTGTCTATTTATTTTATTTTTCATCATATAAAAGCATGTTTAACTTGCATATGGAAGATCATAACTTTAAAATGTATATAATTTACTTATTTCGATTGCTTTTGAGTTTTGATATGTCAAAGAGATTTGAATAAAAGTTCTAAAAAATAACGCAAACAGCTTAATTTTTATGCGTAAATTGATGATTTTTTACTTCAATATTATTTCAAGAATACAATTTGTTATAGCAATATACAATTATTTCAACTATCTATAAAACATTAATGTAGTGTTTGTATGTCGTAATGAAAAAGATTATTACAATGTAATGAATAAATTTTGTTTGTTTACATTTATAAAATGTAATGATTCAGTACAAGTAATGATCAATTACATCAAAACCATTACTTAGAGGTCCCCTACTTTTTTTCATTACATCCTGTAATGGAATCAAAATTACATAAAACTCGATCATTAATTAACCACATTAAATAAACTTTCTATCATTAATGGGTATTTTAGTCTTTTTATTATCGATTCCATTACGTCTTATCATACAAACCAAACATGATTAATAACTACAATAAATCACTACATTACACTCTTCCTTCCATTACATCGTTTATTACATTCAGATCACATTTCATTCCGTCCTAAAAAATAAAAAAAAAACCCGAGTATAAAAGCAACAAACCCGGCCCATTATAGTTTATGACTTGTATTACAAACCCAATACTTTGTCCCAAGCCCATAATCCAATTAGTTATTCTAAAGCTCAGAAATCCAAATCAATAAATCACAAATCTTATTCAGACAAGTTTAAAGCAACATAGTGTTGTACGATGTGCAACAAGTGTTGTGCATTCCTCCAATAAAACTTATGCAAGAAACTACTACAAACACATATCCTCCGAAAGTTTTCAAATTGGCGGGGAAACCTTAACCACATGCACCTCTTTTGGGTGCCCGACTGACCCTTCCTCAAGGACATAGCCCCAAACAATTAATACATGTTCTAGTGACCTTTAGCCATGAGATGAGATGAACCCATGACCTATTTCTCCATGTTCAATTGTACATTTGCGGTGAGAGAGTGATACCAAATGCCCCAATGGTACAAGCACATGTTCTAAATCCAACATTCATATGACTTAAACTAAGGGGGTGATTCTTTTTTATCTTAACTAATGGTATGGGTCCCTACATTTATACGAAACCACTTAAATGAATTAATAATTTTTGTCTTGTGGATATATACCAAGAGAAATAGTAGGTCCCACTTAAAAAATAAATAATATTAAATGGGTTTGTGGACCCAGTCCCTTAGCTAAGGAGAAAAAGAAACACACCCTAAATTTTATACATATTTTTGAACAAGAATGAAAGTGAAATTATACTGTTTTAGCCACAAATAATAAACACAAGAAGTGATCCTTTTCTCAGTCCACTTAAGCAACTAAATAGTGGATAATGTCATAATGCTTTCACTGTTCTTGTTTATGCAATGCAATTGTAAATTTGGTCTAGATGTGATCCAATATTCCAATGTACAATTACAGCTAAACTAGTATTTTCTGTAGCCCAATATGGATCTTTCCTCGCATAAGAAATGGACAGATTATCCAATATTTTGCTCAAAAGTTCATTTTCCTTTGACTTTTAAGACTGATTTTTGTGATTTAATGTTAAAAATATTCGAAATTTGGAATACTGTTTCATAACAAGTTTGTAATCATATATATACTATAGTATCAAACGAGTGTGGAAACCCGCTGATCGCAATGGATTGGCTTCAAAGCGACTACTGCAGTGACACTTAAAACTTAGGGACTATTTTTGCCAAGTTGTGAAACTTTGCATTTAATGTTTGACTTACTTTGCAACGACGCTTAAACCTCGGGACTTTTTTGCCAAGTTGTGAAACTTTGCATTTAATGTTTGACTTACTGCGGTATTACTTAAACTTCGCGACTATTTCTGTAGAGTCATAAACTCAGACGAATGTGTTTTCACAAGAACCATGAAAAGTTTGCGTTTATGTTCACATAAGATCCATGTACGCCTTTTAAGATAATAGAAGAATTTCATTATATCAATTCAACAATTCTTTTCAATGGCATATGCCTTATTTAGGCGTGTAAAGTTTTGAAGTATAACAATAATTTATATACTTTAAGAATAAGAATAAATCGAAATTACGCCTTTTGCTTAATTAAACACTAACATATAAGAACTGACAATGGTAAAAACTTACAATATAACCTTTCATCAAGACTAACATATAAGAACTAAATGCTAACTAGCCAATGCACCAAGACTAATTTATTCTATTTGTGCGCAAAGTGGGCAAATTCACTACGAGCTAGCGTTACAATAAATCCCAACTTGTGTATGATACGTTTTAAGCTTCTTAGGATACGAAAACCGTATACTCTGCATCAGGTGACTTGCAGAGCAAGTAGTCTTTCACATCCGAAATGGCAGCTTCCCACCTTTCCTCCTTCCAAAAACCATGCATGTCAAACACATTCTGGAAATAAAAATCCCCAAAATCTAGCGTCAAACTCTTCAAATCCCGAAAGGGTGTACATCGATTCACCAATTCAACCTGAAACGACCCAAGCATATAAACAATAGCTGGGAAAATCTTAAGCGATTTGACGTTATAAACTTTCATTAAAAACATAAGCAGATGGTCAAACTTTCTTTTCTCATTATCAACACAACGAACTTCTCGAGAACCAATGACCACTGAATCAAGATTAGGAAGACCATCACATGTTTTCAACATTGGGAAATGATCAAACCCTTCATACTCAAACATCCTTAGCTTCGGAGTCATAAGCTCGATACAGTTAATATACTTACCGCAGTAGGCGCCCAAGATGATTAATTCAGAAAGATGCTTAGAGTGTATATTCAAAGTATTACCACTTGTATCAACTTTACAACCAGATAATGTCAACTTATTCAACACGCGAAAACCTGAGAAGGGATCAAGATCATGAATAGTAGCGTTCTGAAGATATAACTCAGTTAGATTCTTGAACAATCTGGCTTGTGGTCCCAAATACGAGCAAAGAACATCAGCTTCGCTCTGAAGTTTCAAACTTTTTAATGAATCGTGATAACAATGAAAAGACACCGGCCATACGCCCAGTCTAGCCCTCTTAATCCATAAATCTAAATGTTTAACATTGCTAGAACACGCATAACCTATGACTTTTTTTAAGATCTTCTCACTCGATGTTCCACCACGTTTAAATATTAACGTGTCTACGTTCACAGATTGACACACCACTTTTTTAACAAACCTATCAAAATTATTAAGTTTCTTAAAACTATACGAACTAAGTGTGAGAGTAGGGACCGATTTCCATAACGAGACCAATGATTTTGATAGAACTGATGTTCGAACCACGTATTGAGCATCAAGATTAGAGAGAATGTGAAGCTGTAGCGATTCAGGCAAGATGGTAAGTCTGTCTACTAGCTTTGTGTCGGTTTTGGTTTCGTATGTGTGACGTATTTTTTTGTTAACGATGAAAGTTATGGGTTCTTGGGGACGGATTCTTTTGATCGCCATGATTGTGTTGTTTTTGCAAAACGATCGATCGAGCTGATGAATATAATGAAGATAGGTTACATTGCACGTAGTATTATATATAGACTATTTATAAAGATCAAACGAATGGTTTGAAATTGAATGTCGGTTTTTGAGAGTTTCGCTTTTATATATGAGCTTATCATATAACAGTATACGTGTTGAGTACGGCATGTTTTATGCATGGTATGTTTTAGTTAAAAAGTAAAAGTAAGCATTAAATAAATTTTTAAGAAAAGCACACGTCATCAAACCTGCATAGTTTCATACTTTCATATCATCATATCAATGAGTTGCGATCTTTCAAATGGGAAAAAAAGAGGGAGATTGTCTGTTTGTAAGTATTTTGATTTAACCAACCTGGCTTTCGGCCACTTTTAGTCTTTTGCGCCTTCTTGGGAGGAGGTCTTGAGTTCAAATCCTGCAGTGGTTTGAATGATGGATTTTCCTTCAGTATCCTTTAATGACGGGGTTTGGCCGCAGAACCCTGGGTTCGAATCTTGGAAAAGCGAGGTTTATCCTTATTAATTGTCGTGCCTTGGCGGATTAGTAGGGGTTTCCATCTGAAGATTAAATAGGCGTTTCGCTTTGAGGGAGCTCTCCAATAGGACCCGGTTTAAACAACGTAGTTCAGACCTCCGGTGTCGAACCATGACACGAAGACTTTATAAGAAATTCACCTTTAAAAAAAAAAGTATTTTGATTTAATTTAATGGCTCAAATTAATTTTTTTTTTTTTTTTATTTGAGTAATTGGATCAAATACAATGGCTAATACTTCCCTAACTTGACTCAAGTTGTTTTTATAAATTGAAACAATCTTCTTCCTTTAAAAAATCTAGAAAACTAATAAGCTAGTGTCGTGTGTTCTCACTTATTTATTTTTTTTATTATTATTTTTTAATATTTTAGGTTAATGACATTTAATAACAACGTATTTTCTCATTTGTTCACATATAAGATACGAACCAAAAAAAATATTACAATACTTATCCAGCTTTCAAATTTTGTTTCATTATCATACGTTTTACAATCATCTCTTTGCACTTAGAGTCTTCTCTTTGCACCGTCAGTCCTTTTGACTAACGACGGATTGTAATTAACTCAAAAATATGTTTTCTTTTTCATGTTATACGTTTTCGTCCGTTTTTATACGTTTTTGTCCATTTTCATACGTTTTCGTCCATTTTCATACGTTTTTGTCCGTTTTATACGGTTTTATTACGTTTTCACACTTTTTTCCCGATTTTATACGTTTTTTGTCCGTTTTTATACGTTTTCGTCCGTTTTCATACGTTTTTGTCCGTTTTTACGTTTTCATATGCTTTTTATCCATTTTTATACGCATTCTTACGTTTTTATTTATTTTTATACATTTGTGTTCGTTTTTATACGTTTTCGCCCATTTTTGTACTTTTTATCCATTTTTATACGTTTTTTTTTCCGTAAGAAAACGTATAAAATGTATAAAAATGGATGAAAATTATGAAAACGGATGAAACTAGATAAACATGTATAAAAACGGACTAAAACGTAAAACATATAAAAACGTACGAAAACGGACAAAAACGTATAAAAACGGCACGTAAGAAAGCGTATAAAAACGGATAAAAATATAAGAAAAACGGATGAAAACATATAAAAATTGATGAAACAATTAAAAAGGGACGAAAACATATAAAAACAGATAAAATTGTATGAAAACGTAAGAAAAATGGACGAAAACGTATAGAAACGGACGAAAACGTATAAAAACAAACAAAAAAGTATAAAATCAGATAAAAACGTAAGAAAAGCGTATAAAAACGGACGAAAGTGTAAAAAAATGGACAAACGTATAAAAATTAGATAGGAACGTATGAAAACATAAGGGAAACATATAAAAACCAACGAAAAAGGTATTAAACGGACGAAAACGTATGAAAACGGACAAAAATGTCTGAAAACATATTAAAATGGCTGAAAACATATAATGTGAAAAAGAAAACATATTTTTGAGTTAATTACAAACGGTCGTTAGTCAAAAGGACTAATGGTGCAAAGAGATGACTCTAAGTGCAAAGAGATGATTCTAAAACGTATGATAATGGAACAAAATTTGAAAGTTGGATGGGTATTGTGGTATTTTTTTGGTTCATATCTGATATGTAAACAGATAAGAAAGTACATTGCTATTACATGCCATTAACCCTAATATTTTCGGTTAAAAGGTATTTTGGTCATTTGGCCCATTTTTTTAATTCCACCCCAAATTTCAAACGCAAATAACTTTCAAACGACAAACTTTTACGAAAACCGATCCATAATTTTTAATATTTAATCCTATTTGATTTGTTATAAATCTTGTTAAATATTTCGAACATTTTTTTTTAAATATCAATTGTTTTTTTTTTTTTTTTTTTCGGCCTTATTTTTTACCTTCATAATTATCGAATCGTGAAAAACTTAAGACATGAAAGTTATAGATTCTTGTTCACTCTTTACACAGTTTTGAATCACTCAAATCTGGTGTCATATGAGTAAGATATCACACGTTAAAGATGGTGTTTTACTCATATTTGTTGTACACAAGGTGTTTGATGAAATGTGTAGCTTATATTTTTAGTGTTAAAATTGAGCTAAATGCACTAATGTGTGTCTCGCAACGCATCATTAATCATTTTATTAATGTAAGACTCAAAAAGTGATGTTTTTTAATAGTTAATGTTTTTTTTTAAAATGTACGTATTGTGTTTTATTGAGTTTTTTACTATAAATTTGTATTAGAAAAATTGTAAAACATAAAAATTATAGATTTTGAGTCAATCTTTACTCATGTTTTTTATTCACTCAAATCCGATGTCATATGATTGAGATATAACATGCTAAAGATGACGTTTTGTTTATCAGTTATTCTGTTCATCAATTTTTATTCATGAACATTATTTCATCAGTTAAGGATTTAGGGCTTTGCGTGTTGGGTTTAGGGTTTAGTTCATCAGTTTTTGTTCATTAGTTAAGAAATTGAGGAAAACAGTAACACTTATAAAAAGAAAAATTGATGGACAGTTTTTTATGAACGTTTCTTAAAAGAAATTATAAAGTCAACATCATATAGTAACATCTAACTCAAATTTCATTTAATCAATATAAAAAACAAAAAAAAACATATCAGCAACTAAGCCTTTATTTATCTAACAGTTATAAAAAAAATCAAAAAACATGAAAGAGTAACTAAGTAACAACACATGCATTTTTATTAGCCATCTCCGGTTTCTTAGTAGCCAATTTCGCCATCTGCTTGCTTTCCTTTATAGTTACCTTATCGATAGCCTTCTTAGCAGCAATATCAAATCTAATAGCATTGCACTTCGCTTGATTATGATCTTTCATGCTACATTTGCATAATCTACAGTTCTTCCTACGCTTCCCACTTGGATTAATTGAACGCTCAACACTACTCTTAATCCTTTTGCGTGAACCATTAGTACTAACCTATTTTGGACAAAAAAAACACGACAATAACAATTAGATGATCAAAAAAAACATAACACATGACAATAACTTATAAACCAAAAACATAACACATGACAATAACTGATAAACCAAAAATATCTAATATTCATCAACTAAAAAATTATAAACTAACTGATGAACCTATAACCTATGATAACACAAATAAACTAACTGATTAATCTATAATAACATAATAGCTAAAATAAACAAACTGATGAACCTATGAGGACATAATAGCTAAAAGTCAATAACTGATGAACCAAAAAAAGCATAAGCTAACTGATAAACCTATGATAACATAATAGTTAAAAGTTCATAACTGATGAACCAAAAAACACTAATGTTCATCAACTGAAAAAACATAAGCTAACTGATGAACCTATGATAACATAACCTATAATAACACAAATAAACAACTGATGAGCCTATGATAACATAACCTATGAACAAAAAAAATATAACAAAAAAAGCATTAATTGACTAATATCTAAAATTAGTACTAACTTGTTTTGGAGCATTTAGCTATGATGAACCTATAACCTATAACACAAATAAACTAAAAATTCATAAACTAACTGATAAACCTATAACCTATGATAACACAAATAAACTAAGGGCGTGCTTGGTTGGGGGGTTAAGGGGGGTGGGGAATGGGTAAGGTATTCAAAAGGGCTCACCTCACTCATTATTTAGTGCTTGGTTAGGGAGTGCAAAGGGATTGATTACCCCGTAATTGGTAATGAACCATTATAGAATAAATTGAGGGTAAGGGATTGATTACCCACCTCACTCATTCCTTTGCATTCCCTTTCCCTTTCCTTTTCCCTTTCCCCACTTTGAACCAAGCGGGCCCTAACTGATGAACCTATGATAACATAATAGCTAAAATAAATAAACTGATGAACCTATGATAATATAATAGATAGAAGTCAATAACTGATTAACTAAAAAACATAAGCTAAATGATAAACCTATGATAACATAATAGCTAAAAGTCAATAATTGATGAACAAAAAAAAACTAATGTTCATCAACTAAAAAAGCATAAGCTAACTGAAAAAAAAAACATCATTAGAAAAATAAACAATACGATAAACTAAACTCTATATTATATGTTTTCCACTATAGCCTATTTGTACATATATGGTAGAGGGGCCGTCTTCTTATATCCAAAAAAGTATTCAGCTTTTAGAGCATACTTTACAAGTTTTTGTTGCACATTTTTTTCTCTCTTTCGAGAATTCCATCAAAGAAAATACAAATGACCTGAATCCGGTTGAAGCATTTCGTCGAGCAGTTGGTGTGCATCATTATATCTATCACATTTCAACAGTAGATCTTCTATATTATGAAATCGAAAAGTACAAAAAAAATAGTTTTATTAGTTGGTACCTGATGGTGATGGTGATGGAGACGATGCTGGTGACGATGCAATGGTGGTGACGGTGATGAAGAACCGGAGTTATGTGTTTGAGAGTGGTTGGATGGTATGAAAGGAGATGAGGAGATCGAGATATGTTGTATTAGATCTGATGATGATGATGGTGGTTGGGAGGTTACCAGGAGAAGAATGGTTGAATGACAAGTATTAGATCCAACGGTTGTAGTTACTTTTTAGGCTTTCTAAAATATTTCCACTTTTCAAATGATCCCCAACCTCATCTCAATATGTATCACTATTTCAATTAATTACTACGTAGAAGTTTAGAGCGTAAATATAAGAAAAGGGTTCGTAAATTAACCACCAAACAACGTTAAAATCAATCATAGAAAGCTAACGCAATTTCAACCTAAGATGAAACCACAACCATTTAGTTGATGGAGTTCTCACACAATATATGGTAATATTAAACACAAGTTATTTGGTTGAGCAATTAAGTAGGCTTTCACATCCTTAATAATTCCAAATGATTGCAGTGAATACTAAAGTCGGTTGTCAAAGATCATCACTGATAATATCAAATAGTCCTAAATATTAAGTGTCAATTTCCTCTGATAATGCTCGTATTTTATATCATTTATATGGATTTACGCTTGTTTTCCTCTATATTTCACTTTCAGATAAATTACGAGCATTGGAGCTAATGAGACGCGGATTTGGAGAGTTTATTGAAGATATATGATAGTATGCCTATTTTGAAGATGTTACGGCGTAACTCTTCTCTCACATTACGCCGTAACAGAAGCTTGGCTTAGAAAACCAACTAAACTGAAGATTACGGCGCAACTCCTTCCTAGGATTACGCCGTAACTAATTAGGTCAAATGATGTTCCGTGCCGCTGCAAGCTACGCCGTAACTCATTTTACAAATACGGCGTAACCATGATTTATTGAAGATAAGGCGTAACTCATTTCTTATGTTACGGCGTAACTCTCAACTTGTTACGCCAGTAACAAGATCCGCCTATAAATACCGCCCAAAATTATGCATTTCTAATCATTCACTCCCACACAAAAGGAGAACGTGGGTGGGAGGTCAAGGCAGATCTCGAGGAGCATACGAAGCCATCTCCAAGCGGAGAAATCACTCCCCAACGATAAGCTTATCATTTCTTTACTTTCAATTCATGTATTTCGATATGTTAAATTGAATCGATTGTTTTAGTTAATATGATGCTAGCACCTCTGGTGCTAGCCTAGTTATGATTCCTTGATTGTTTTGTTTATGTTTACATTGCTTCCGTATAATTGTTTCTAGTGTATGCATGCATAGTTTGTTAGTAGCTACCCTTGTTTCGGTAGTTTTGAATGGCGGTAGTGTCTAGTTACTTAGGAGATATGACCAACTGACCCTAAGTAGGTAGACTGAGTAGGAAGGGTAAGAATTGACCAACTGACGACCCTTCTTCGCTTGTGCGATTTGACCAAGTGATCACCTACCGTTTGGATGAACTTAAGAAGTTGGGGATGAGTGTTTAAGATGCTAGCGCCCGGGCACTCATTGTTATGAATCTTGCATGTAGCGGAACTTAATGACTCAACTTAGGGGACTAAAAACAACTGGACTTTCAAGGGTAGTAGCTTGATCTCTGGTGGAAGGCCTTTGCTGATAGGTTAGGACGAACTGACCAAATGCTGTCCTAGCGACTTTTACCCCCACCTGAAGCAATTGGAAGTAATTAAACGTGAACTTAACATGATAGGATGACTAACTAGGTTAGCACACTTCTCCTCTATTGATCACAACCCTCGCCTTTACTTGCTTTTCTTATTTTCTTGTCTTTAGTAATTAATTAATCATTCCAACCTTAAAATCAATTAAAATCTGTGACACCTAGACTTAATTAGAATCCGCTCACATAGCTCTTGGGACGACCTCGGTTTTACCGAATACTACACTACACACGATCGGGTACACTGCCCGTTAGTGCATTAGGGTAGACAATAGGTATAACGAGACATTATAAATATTAAAACATGGTTAGTAAAACATGCATCAATCACGTCACGAAGTTTCACAAACGCAAGCTTTAAAGACTTCACATCTTAAAAGGGTGAACACCGAATCACAATTCATCTCTAAACATCGAGAAAGTATAATCAAGAGTCGAGGTGAGCAACCTTGAACTATATTAAAAATCATCAAACAATCTCCTCTCATCATTTCTACAACAATGACCTCCATGTCAAAAAGGGGACGACCATGTGTTTCAAATAATGGAAAATCATTTTGTGTCGTTACCCTTGGCACCAGAAAATATGGTGTCGTTGGACAATTTTTTTCTTCTTTCATTTACATAAAATAAAACATACACAATATATAAAAGTAAAATTTAATTTCATTAATAAAAATAAATTATATAAATAAAGAAGACATTATATAAAAATGTAAAACCCAAAAAAATATGTTAACAAAAATATGTACTAGCTAGGCCCAACTGAGTAAACTTGGCTCAAACAAAAGTATGTAATAGCTTGGCCCAAAAAAAATTCTACTAGCTTAGCCCAAAAAAATGTTAAAAACAAACCTTACTTCTTTCCTTCTTGTTCCTTCTTCATTCCTGCGCTGCCTGACCTGGAAAAAAAAGCACAAACACATATACAAACATACACACAACAAACAAACCCACCAAAAAAGAAAGAAAATGGGAAATTGCTATGGCACTGGCGGTCACCACGACGCGAGGGCCGGCAGCGCCAACCTCGGTACCGTGCGCGATCGAGGTTTTTGGGTTGTTGGGTCGGCGCGAGGTTATGGCGCCTGCGTACCCTACGCTCTAAACGTTGCAAATCAGGTACTATTAACATTGATGCTATTAATATGACAATTTAGCGATGTTAACTTATCAACAATGGAAACCCCAAAAATTGATCAAGATATGGAATTATCGTTATGTCGAGATGGGTAGAGAACCAAGACCTAGACCCAGCACAAGCCTCATGTAAATACCTATTTTCCACCTACTTATATATTGTCCACCAACTTTATTAACACCTTGACCGAAAATTGCCCGTTGTCTTGAAGATTTTATCTCCAAGTTAGAGCACTGAGTATGGTGGCTTGGACTGGTTCAAGCCAGTTTGCTACCTCAGTGCCACATCACCAGCTTACTCAACTCACTCAAACACTAAAAAACCCCTTATGTGATGTGTTAATATAAATAAACCATAAAAACGTTTATTTATATTTTGCGATCTTCTAATGTTTTGTCGATAACAAACGTAAAATTATTTTAACGAAACAAATAAAATACGTAAAAGGTTTGAGCCAATAGTTTACTAACATACTTACATTTCATATAAAACACTAAACAAGTAATATTGTTTACATCTTATAGAAATGCATGTGTATAACATCTAGTGTTTACATAATATGAAAATGTATATATATATATATATATATATATATATATATATATATATATATATATATATATATATATATATATATATATATATATATATATATATATATATATATTATATATATATATATTGTAATGGGTAAAAACCAAAGTCCATGACCCTTGACCCTTGACCCATGATCCATTGATTATGTACAATGAATGTTATTGGGCAAAACCCAAATTACTCAATCCACACTATAACACAATCCAAACTCTTAATCCATTCTATTACTCATTTCCTCCTATCACATTTTACTTCTTAAGGTCATTATGTCATCCGAGACATATTTACTATAACCAATATATGATATGTAGTCAACGCTTTTACTATCATACCATACTCTTACTTAATTTATTCTAAATTTTCAATCAACATCTATTCCTCACTTGAGAAAATTGCACAAATTTGACTTTACATAAGTCAAACTTGACTAACACTTTTAGATTCTACCGTAGCCATTTCATTATTCCATTAACATTCTCACTATAAGGCCTCATTTTATCTATTTTTTTCAATAAATATCTCGTCAAAGACTATAAGTCTTATAGGAAAATTCAATACTTTGACTTTATAAAGTCACTTATACTGTCACATTACACATAAGGGTGCTAATAATAATTAGCATCTATTACTATTATTACTCACATTTTGTACCACGTCACAAGGCATATTATAACATCATTGCAAATCTTTAATCCTTTCAACTTATACTTTAGACGCCTAAATAGTAGGTTTCACATAACGTTTCAAACTTAAATCACAATCTAATTAATATCCCACATATCTTAGCCCTAATATATTTAACTAGTTCAAAGTATCATTTTCTATTCTCTAATCCTACTCATGCCATGCCGGGAACACATAAGCCCATTCGTCCACAATTCATTATTTACATAAAGAAGCGTCCCAATTTATATAAGCTATAAACTTATGGTTCGAAGATTCACAATTTCTTTATATAAATGAATAGGCGTCCCAATCCATTTAAATAAGGAGATTAAAAATTAACCTACGTATACACTTTCGACATAACACTGCAACTCCTATTATACGCTTTAACCTTCAACCTTTTTCGTACTTTACATTTATTGACCATAAAGTTACCATCTTTCCAGTCTCACATTTCGATTTTTATGTTTCACTTTTCACTTTTCTAGACTTGTATCCACTTTTATTATTACATTTCCCGAAAGGGACTATGACATCCATCGGCCCTTCCCCGTAGGGATTCGCCTCTATAGCATCAATTGAAGTTTCCTCATAGCGATCCACCTCTATAATACATTCCTCCGGAGGATTTCTGTAACCATCACTGTAACACTTTAACATTGGATCCAAGCTATTAACACATATACATATTAAATGCCCATTATTAATTTTTGGCAGATCGGTAAGATACAACCTAATTTATTAATCACACATTCTCTATGTGTTTACACTTATCATTATAACTTTCACTCGTCAAACCTTGTTGACCAATTTTACCATTTATACTATTACAAGTCTACTCAACTTTTCCGCATATAAACATTACATATTTCATCAACTATAACATACTCATTAGCATCCATTTATTCTTTAAACACACTCTAAAACATTAATAATATCTCTTTGTGCTTTAACATGAAACATGCCATCACATTCTTATTCACATAACTTAACTCATAGCTTTTTTAATTATTAGCACTTAAGCTATACCAATATATCTCATCATTTACATATCGACATGCTCTAATCTGATTCTAAAACTTTCACTAGATTCCTCACACCATGCTATCACACACTCATCATCATTACACATTTGTGCTTATACATCAAATACTTTAACTTACTATTAACACATCTCTAATACCACATTAACAGTCAATTACTAGACACATCGCACTAATAAGACCATATGTTGTTCAATATTACCACATGGGCCATATGTCATTACATAGTTCATCTAAAACTTATTACTATAACGATATTCTAATCACGCCTTTCTATAAGCAATCAAACCACTTATCACTTCTATTCACATCTTTCTATCGCTTTTATAACACACATTCAAATAATCACAAAATCAATCACTAACACTATATGAGATGCACGGTAACCTTATCACTTAATCACATCTAGTCCGCCATGGACTTACACCTTGTACACATCAACATTATAAAACACATCCAACTCTTTACATCCTAAACTCATATAACAATCACATAATTCACCTCGTGACTTTGCAATTACTTTTCCGCATCACTTACACTTAAGTTCAGTGCATCTACTAGTGGTCTAAGTTTAGGAAACCTATGGTGGAAATATAATTAACTTAAACCGAAGCTCTGATACCAAGTTATTACGCCCCGTGCCCGATTTGACCAAAAATTATGACCTTTGACTAAACTATAACGGACTTTCTATTAATCTTTTACAAATTGATAAAAATCCATAACAAACCAACCCTTAAAAGTATTTTTAAATGAAATTAGACTCAATTACCTTCGAAATGACGGGTGGTACGACCCGTGAAGACTTACAGGTTAAAAGATATGAAATTTTGAAAATCGACGAAATCTGCCCAGAACCATCCAACCGATTTTGGCTGCATTCCATTTGATTACAGAGCTATCAAGCTGATCGGCTGGATGCTTCTACCCATTTCACATCCAAAAAATATTTTCCCAAAAGACCGACCTCCCAAACTTGATAATTCAACAAACTTTCTAGAATACTTTAATACATTATAAATATCATTTTCTTGCATAAACTTGGTCATAATTACCTACGGAAACGTGATTTACAAAATAAGGTGTTATGCCAAACACCCTTTTTGACCCTTTTTCAACTTAACTTTAACAAAATCGTACAACACACATTAAAACCTGTAATTTGACTTTTAACTATTACAAAGACTTGACATTACAAACATTTAACCAATTAAAGACACTCGGGGAACAACCTTGAGCTCGATATTCATATTAAGCTCTTAATTACATGTTAACTTTCTAACATCCGCACTTTCTACTCCTTAAGCCTCATTACAAACCATAACACTTCCAATAGAACCTACAAAACATTGAAACACTACAACGTAAGCTTTCGCTTAGTAAGCAACTAGATTAACACATGATTAATATATCAATCCACATAAAATGTATCATGAACACTTAAATCATTTAACTCAGTGAGCCATCAATCTCATATCCAAACAACATATTAGTATCCTAGGTCCAAAATCACCATTAATATAACACTTAAAAACACATAACCAAATAACTATAACAATGGTTTAATACACCCATTAGCTCACCTATAAACACCTATAATCAACTTATAATCATATATTGATTATATGATGATCCACCCCATATACTACTAACTTAAATTCAATAAAAACTTATTCCATAATCACTATAACTTCTTTAATTAGTTTAAAACCATCTTATACCCAATTCCCAAATTAGGGTTCATAAACCCTAACTCCTCAATCCTTCTATAAATTAAATAAGACTACTTACTTGATGAGGGATCCTTGCTATGACCTTTTTTCTTGGATTAGAACACTAAACCACACTCAAATTAGCACTTAGAAAGACCTTGTCTTCCATCCTTTCTTGCTTATGTCGACATACACACACCACCACACAATACTTATTCAAAACCTGGAATTCTTTAAAAGTCTCTAGCTATAAGTTACTTGTGACTTTGCCCATTTGACACAAATAGTCCCTCAAGTCATTTCTCTTCTAATTTGGCCACAATAAACTTTATAACCCATTTAACCCGAAAATCATCCACACACATTATCCACATCATTTACATTGTGAACATTGCCAATCAACTAGAGAACTTGCAATGGAAATTAGGGACGAGATGCGATTCATACTTAACCACATCCTTGATCGCATCAACATCATAACTCACCAAAACCTCCATCAATAACCTTATGCAAGCATGGAAGGAATGATATTACTATTTACTCTATTTTTTATTTTGAGTCATTTTAAAGAACAAACCTTGTTCTTAGTTTTACATGTTTGTATGTGGCATATATACCATTACACTTTGTTATTTTATTACAAGGCATTGTTTACATACCTTGGCTCTTTATCTTGTTCAACAATATGAACAATTTTCAATATCGGATGAGGATACTATAGATAATTCTTTTGCTAACTTTAATACTATAATTACATCATTACAAACACTTGATGAGTCTTTCTCTAGTCGTAATCATGTTAGGAGATATCTAAGGGCACTTCCATCCAGTGGAGATCTAAGGTGTGACCATCGAAGAATCAAAAGACTTGTCAATCCTCACCCTCGATGAACTCATAGGCAATCTAAAGGTCTATGAGCTTGTCCTCGCTAAAGATTCCGAAGCCTCAAAAGAGAAGAAAAAGAAGCACAAATCTTTTGCCTTAAAATCCAAGAAGGTCTCAAGCGATGAAGAAAACTCTTATTCAGAGAGCGATGACGAAGAATATGTTATGGCGGCAAGGGATTTCAAGAAGTTCTTTAAAAGAAAGGGAAGATATGTCAAGCAACCATATGACGACAAGAAGGGGTTCCGGAAGGCAAAGGCGACAAAGAAAGGGATGATGCGCATGTTGTAAATGTGGGGACCTAATCAATTCATTAGTGAGTGTCCCAAACGTGACGAACAAAAGCGTTCGTGAGTGGTTCTGGGGAATGGCGAGGAGGAGGGCGAAGAAATTTGTCTCATGGCAAATGACTCAAGCGAGGTATGTCCGAATCTCTATTATAGTAACTCATCATTAGATGATGATTCATTGCATCGTGAATATGATAAACTTTGCAAAATTAGTCTAAAAGTAATTAACAAAAACAAGATTTTGAAAACCAAAATGAGCGTTTAGAAAAGGAAGTCATTGAATTAAAAAGTAAATTAAAGCGTTTAGAAAAAAGGAAGATAGCAAGTGGGGAATGTGAGCTTTGTGTTCAACTTTAAACACTAGTTGATAATCTTGATTCCAAGATTGCTAGAATGAGTACTAATACTCTTGATATGATATTAGATAGTGTTAAAACAGGAAACAACCAAAAAGGTTTAGGAATTCAGCAACTTGATGCATCAACTAGCGAAAATAAAGAAACACAATTCGTCAAAGCAATAGAAAAACAAGTCACTGTAGTCACGGATCCCACGGATCCCACAAAAAGGGAACCGGCTAGTGTTAAACCAGGGATCCATGGGTCTGCTGATGCAAACCGTAAAAATAGTGTAGCTACTTCATCTTGAACCGACTTTGTTATTGTTAATAAGAAGAAACCAGCCCACGTTACTATTAGACAACCACCACCACTAAAACAAAATCAAAGTTTTATGAGAAACAAAGGTCCATCGTTTTCAAAACCTAACACATTTATAAGGAGATCTAATAATGTTTATCCGAGAAGTAACCACCATCAAATGGGATGGAATCCTAATGTACAAAACGATTTTCCATTTCAAAACTTTGCACCATGGAATGCATACTCACCTTTTCCATATATGCCTAATATGAATGAAATGTATAACATTAATGGACCTATGAACAAATGGGGACCAAACTTTTGAGTTAATTGTTTTCTTAGGTGTGCTTAAAGGTCGACCTAGATCCGGATGAATGGATCAAGGATAGCGGGTGCACGAGGCACATGACCGGTAATAAAGACTTATTTTCCACATACGAATCCTTCAATGGAGGAAATGTGGTATTTGGTAATAGCAAGAGCAAAATCATTGGTAAAGGTACAATTTCTCACAAATCTTTAACCATTAACGATGTGTGTCAAGTAGAAAACCTAAACTTCAACCTTCTAAGTATAGGACAAATATGTGATAAAAAGTGTAACGTACTTTTAGTGAAATCGATAGTAAAATATTGAAAAACGGTATTACTATAGGAAGAGGCATTAGAAAACATGGAGTAATGAACCTAAAGACAAACTTTGTCTTACTTCTATGAATGATACTTCGACCTTATGGCATCGAAGATTGGGTCACGCCAATATGCGACTTCTTCAATCGCTATCATCTACGGAACTAGTAAGAGATCTACCAAAATTAAAATACGAACATCATTTTTGTGATGCTTGTAACGTAGGAAAGCAGGTCCATGCTAGTCACAAAGCTAAAAATATAGTCTCTACTACTAAGTGTCTAGAACTACTCCACATGGATTTATTTGGTCCATCCGCTATTCAAAGTTATGGAGGTAACTACTATACTTTGGTCATAGTGGATGATTACTCTAGGTACACATGGACTAAATTTTTTAAAACTGAAACGTTCGATTACTTTGAAATACTAAGTAAGAAAATCCAAAGACAACTAGAAAGTCCTATAGTGTCTGTCTATTAGAACGGATCATTGTAGGGAATTCGATAATGAAGTGCAATTTGGAGCTTTTTGTGACGCTAATGGTATTACTCACCATTTCTCGGCTCCTCGCACTCCACAATCGAATGGGGTAGTTGAAAGGAAAAATAGAACCCTACAAGAAATGAGTCGCACCATGTTAAATGAGCAATCTATTCCTAAAAATTTTTGGTGCAATGCCGTTGATACATCAACATACATACTCAACCGAGTCTTAATTAGACCATTTTTATGTAAAACTCCATATGAGTTACTCCGAGGCAAAAAACCTACGTTAGAACATTTTAGAGTCTTTGGTAGCATATGTTTTCTACTTAACACTAAAGATTACCTAACTAAATTTGATCCTAAATCAACCGAATGTATCTTTTTAGGTTACTCTCCTAATAGCAAAGCTTATGTTATATTAAATAAAGAAACAATGAAGGTTGAAGAGTCATTAAACGTAAAATTTGATGAGAGTCCACCTAAACCTACCCTACCTCTTGTCGATGACGAGATAGTCGAAAGTGAAGCCATAAAAATAAAGAAAAATACAAACAAAGAAGATGAACCATTAAACAATGAAATCATCAATATTAAAGAGTCTAAAGATCACCCCGTAGATAAGGTCATAGGAAAGTTAAATGAAAGAATCTTAAGGTCTCAAGTCCAAAACCAAAGTAGTTTATTTTGTTTTGTCTCAACCATAGAGCCTAAGAATACACAAGAAGCTATAAAAAATGAAAGTTGGGTGATGGCTATGCAAGAAGAGTTAAATCAATTTGTTTCTAACGATGTTTGAACACTTGTCCCTCCACCTAGTAACCAAACCATAATAGGAACTAAATGGGTATATAAAAACAAGTTAGATGTAAACGGTGTAGTGTCTAGAAACAAAGCTAGACTCGTTGCCCAAGGGTATAATCAACAAGAAGACATAGACTTTGATGAGACCTATGCCCCCGTGGCTAGATTAGAGTCTATAAGAATACTTCTTGCTTATGCTTGTGCTAATGATCTTAAGCTTTTTCAAATGGATGTTAAAAGTGTTTTTCTAAATGGTTTTATTAACGAAGAAATTTATGTAGCTCAACCTCCGGGCTTTATCGATTTCGAAAAACCTAAACATGTGTATAAATTAAAGAAAGCTCTTTACGGTCTTAAACAAGCTCCAAAAGCTTGGTATGATAGACTCAAGTTATTTTTAATCAAAAACAACTACACCATGGGGTTTGTTGATAATACACTTTTCACTAAGAAAAAGGAATCACATATAATTATTGTTCAAATATACGTGGATGATATTATACTCGGATCTACTTGTCAAGACATGTGTGATGATTTCTCTAAAATTATGCATGACGAGTTTGAAATGAGTATGATGGGAGAACTAAGTTTCTTTCTTGGTCTACGAATCAAATAAGTAGAAGATGGTATCTTCTTTAATCAATCTAAATACATAAAAGAGATGTTAAAGAAATTTGGTTTAGAAGAGTCAAAACCCGTAAGAACACCAATGTCATCCGACACTAAACTTACAAAAGATGAAGACGGTGAATCCGTTGATAACAAAAAATACCGTGGCATGATTGGTAGTCTTCTCCATCTTACGGCTAGTCGGCCAGATATCATGTTTAGTGTTTGTCTATGATCTAGGTTCCAAGAAGACCCTAAAACATCACATCTAGAAGCGGTCAAAAGAATATTTAGATACATTAAAGTGCGACTCAATTAGGATTATGGTATCCTAAGTGCGGGATAGAAACTATTTTATATGCAGATTCTAACCATGCAGGTGATTATGTTGACCGAAAGAGTACAAGTGGTGTATGTACTTTTATGGGATGTTGTTTAACATCTTGGTTTTCGAAGAAGCAAACAGCATTGGCCATATCAACAACTGAAGCCGAATATATCTCCGCCGGCAAAGCATGCCAACAAGCACTATGGATGAAACAAGCGTTAGTTTACTACGACATTCATCTAAGTGACATAACCATTCTATGCGACAACAAAGGTGCCATCGACTTAAGCAAGAATCCGGTGTTACACTCTCGCACCAAGCATATAGAGATTTGTCATCACTTCTTAAGAGACAATGTTCAAAATGGGAACATCTTTATTGAGAAGGTAGCATCCGAAGAAAACATAGCCGACGTCCTCACCAAACCGTTGAAACGGGAACAATTCAACTTGCTTTGTCTTTGTCTTGGTCTCATGAAACAGTCGTCGTAATTTACCTCTCAACTCTACAAGGTATGTAAACATTATCCTTCTTAGTTTCTGAGTCTAGGATCTCTATTTCACACACAACTAACTAACACGGGAATTTTCAAAACCCAAGTTAAATTTTATTTTACAACATGTAATTCCATATATGTTTTTCTTAACCAAAAGATAAACTTTTCTTTAAACAAAGAAACTTTTTCGAAATGCTTTTCTAAAAAGATACTTCTTCCCGTATCATTTTCCTAAAAGCTATTTCTCACGTCTAGGACAAACCTTTTTCACTGTTAATACAAAGTAAAAACCCGTTTTCATTGCATCTCATGTCTTTTGACTGCTAAAGGGAACACATAACTAATATGTGTTTTCGGGTACATTCATTTAAGCAACAATAAATTTAGGAGCACTCGGTTTATCTCACATAGTAGTATGCTTTTTCACTTCTAGTCTATTTTTCTTTTTCTTTTTAGGAGTCGAGATAACCGCAACTCCAAATGGTTTGCATATAGGCACACACTAGGCACAAATATCTCCAAAAGGAAAATTTTGAGCTGCCTGAGTCACCAGTACCATGGATCCTAGCATTAATGCTGGACGGTTCCCTCAAGGGAAGGATCCGTGGGAACCGTGAGACAGAAGCTAAATTTCTCTTCTATTTTTCTCACTTTGGCTAAAAACCTTCATATTTTCATTATTTTATCCTTTTTACTAATGAGTATGTTACTTAATGCTTGTGTTTCATGATCACATGCCTTAAATTCATATCTAATCATTAGATTTTAGTCCACATTTTGGGTCAAGCATTCATTACAATGCATTATTTTCTCTATAAATAAGGTTTCCAAAATGCTTGCATCTTCATCACTCTCAACCTCACAAACAACCATCATCATGTCATCCAAAAGATCTTCCAACATTGATGAATCACCTAGTACAAACAATCCTCTTCAAGAAATCCAAAACTTTATCCTACCACCTTCCGTAGTGCCACCACTCAGATCTAGAAAAACCGCACGGATTAGCATTCGGCCTTGTTGTTTAGCCAAAACATTGTCTAATAGTTCATCACCAACTACTCATTCACCACCAAATGATTCCATAGTAGCACCTCCCTCATCTCCAAAAAGCACACCTCCATCATCACCTATCAAATCTCCACCTAAGATCACTCTATTGGAACTCCTTAAGACTCCAAAAACACTCCAACAAACCAACCCAAAAGAACTAGTCTTTTTAACACCACCCACATCTCCAAACACAATTTACAAAGACCTTGTAACTTCACCACCATTAGCTCCCATTGTCTTACAAGAACATCTAGGTTCTATTCCAACACCACTTCCAAACATCCCATATTTTCCAACTTTTCCACCACATCTTCCGCATCCCACAAATCAAAATAACCCGGAAATAATCCACACACATTATCCACATCATTTACATTGTGAACATTGCCAATCCACTAGGGAACTTGCAATGAAAATTAGGGACGAGATGCAATTCATACATAACCACATGCAAGCATGGAAGGAATGATATTACTATTTACTCTATTTTTTCTTTTGAGTCATTTTAAAGAACAAACCTTTTTCTTAGTTTTACATGTTTGTATGTGGCATATATACCACTACACTTTGTTATTTTATTACAAGGCTTTATTTACATACCTTGGCTCTCCATCTTGTTTCTCGTCAATCACAAGATTATATTGCATGTTACTACTAACTTTTTCTTTGTAGGTTTTATATATTCTCACTTGATGCCCTATTCTAGGGGGAGCTACCGTCAAGGGGGAGTTAGAGATACGTGGACTATACTATTTTTCCACACTTTATTTCTTCCTTAGGGTCACTTTTTGTTTTGACAAAAAGGGGGAGAAGAAGTAAAACTTATGTTTTCAAAACATACATCTAATCTTAAGTTTTACTCATAATAACATTATGTTTTGTCATCAACAAAAGGGGGAGATTGTTAATACAAATAAATCGTAAAAACGTTTATTAATATTTAACGATCTCTTTGTGTTTTGTTGATAACAAATATAAAGTTATCATAAGTAAAATTATAAGGATACATGTTATTTTTGTAAAGCATCTATATATATAGTCATTTAATATAAAATTGTTGTAATGATTCATTTATTGTAATAGTTTATTAGGATGGGTAAAAACCATAACTCATGACCCATACCCATGGAGCATATCCATAACCCATGGAGCTAACCCATAACCCATTGACTAGATGCATTGCATCTTCTAGATACATTGTATCTAATTGGATACACATGGTCCAAAGTCTAGGACCCATGACCCATGACCCATAACCCACGGATAATGAGAAGTGTCTCACGGATCCCTCAGTTTACACTGGACGGATCCCTCATGTAAGGGATCCGTGGGATCCGTGCAACAGTAGCAAGATTTTGCCTATTAATAGAGAGCCATTTCTTCATTGTAACTCACCCCTCTTCTTACAAACTCTCTCATATATTCTTTCATTCTTCTAATCTCAGATCTCTTAATCTAGATAGTAGTTCTTCTTTCTTTTGTTGTGATTCTCATATAAGTCCTTCTCTAAGGCAAGATCACGAGCTTCTACAAGTCATCCAAGCAAGGGGCCCTTGATTGATTTGTTCCTCCACAATATTTCTGTAGCAAAGATCTTGTATTTCAAATTTCACATATTTGTTGTGTTATAGTAGTGTTGGTTTGGTCCTCTATGTTAAGGACTCGGTATTTAGCTTTGTCTCGGAAAAAGTGTAAGCGACGTTGTGAAGGCTTCTCCGCCGAGTTGAAGGAGTTTGTTGTCATAGTGCTTGAACTCTCGAGTAGGTGACTCGGGGAATGGAGTAGGGCAAGAAAGGTGTCCTTGTAGCGAACCACTATAAATCGGTTGTGTCATTTCTATCCTTTACTTTACTTGCTTTCTCTACTTGCATTACTTATAGATCTATATTCTCCATCCATTCATATGATTTCACATAACATCAAATCTAAAGTTTTTGAAACTAAGTTAAAAATCGGCAAAACCTATTCAACCTTGTTGGGATATAAAGAGTCAAAGTGCTGGAGAGTCAAAGTGCTGAAGAGTCAAAGTGCTAAAGAGTCAAAGTACTACTAAAGAAGAAAGTCAAAGTATTGCTCGTTCATCAAAGTACTGCATGATTAAAGGACTGCTATGCAAAATCGTTAAGGATTATTATGTAATTCTAGAAAGTTCTAAGTTTATTTTAGTATTACTTGACGTACAAGGAATAGAATTGTAAACCGACTAGGGTTATCCTTATGCCTATAAAAGGACCCCTAGATTGGCATTAGAGACGTGAATGTATGTGCAATATTAGAGTTTATTAAGTTCGATATTAGAGTTATTAGGGATTGTTAGTGAATCTGTGTATCAAGCAGGTTCAATGTTTTAATATAATCGTTAAAGTAAAAGTTAATTCTTCTTAGCTTTATTCAAGTAAATTCCTGTTGGGAATTCTGCAAAGTAGGAATTCTGTTGAAAATAATGCTGAAGGAATCTGCTGAAGTACATGGATTACTGCTTTGAAGAAGAGTTTACGATGAAGTAATATAAGCGTGTACTTTGTTTACTGAGATAGTTATTCGCGTATTCTATAGTTTGTTAGAATATGCATGAGCTATTTTAGGTAGTGATATGCATTTAATTTTTTATTATTGTCTATTTAGGGTTCCTTGTGTATAAAAGGAACTGATGACTTTTGTATTGGAGAACTCTAGAGAAAAACATTCCAGGAAAACATATTGAGAGAAAGTTATAGAGATCCATAGAGGATCATTGTTTTATAAGAAAAACCTTGTTGGTA
Source organism: Chrysanthemum lavandulifolium (assembly GCA_022545495.1). Taxonomy (NCBI): domain Eukaryota; kingdom Viridiplantae; phylum Streptophyta; class Magnoliopsida; order Asterales; family Asteraceae; genus Chrysanthemum; species Chrysanthemum lavandulifolium. Next base: position 86,893,309 of record CM040245.1, on the reverse strand, counting down.
ATTTTGATTGTGTTCTTATTATTCCACTGTGCATTCAATCAATTTTACTTATACCCTAGTTGAGTCAGGATCTTGGATTCTACAATTGGTATCAGAGCACAGTGGATTCATCAGTTCCTTTTATACACAAGGAACCCTAAATAGACAATAATAAAAAAAATAAATGCATATCACTACCTAAAATAGCTCATGCATATCCTAACAAACTATAGAATACGCGGAATAACTATCTCCGCAGAAACAAACTACACGTTTATATTACCATGAAACTCTTCTTCGAAGAATCCATGTACTCGTGAGATTCCTTGACGATTATTTCGGCGAAATTCTAGTTGCGAATTCCCAACAATTCCTCATACTTGATAGAGTTAATTCGGTGTTTCATTGTTGGTGACTTAGGATTTATCCGAGGTTGCTAAGCTCTTACAAGCTACATAAAGTTAGTTTGGTTAGATTACATCGATCCAACAAGTGGTATCGAGCTTGTGTGGAAACTCGGTTAAGAAGAAACCTTAAAACCTAGTTAACAACAAACTCTAAAGATGTTGGTGTTTGCACCACCCCATCCATCACCTCACTCGAATTCCTATCATCAAGAAAGGAGAGTATGATCTTTGGAGCATGAAGATGAGGCGATACATTGCTATTAGATACCATGCCTTTGTGGAATGTAATTGTCAATGGTAATGAGTTATTCGGACCAATAGAAGTTCTGGACAACCTAAACCACCTAAGGTGTGTTGCGGTGACTACAATAAGGAATCAAGAAAAGGCTCTCAACATCCTATTGTATGCTATACACGATGGTCACCTACTCAAGTTTCATGATGTGTTAGGAATTAGAAATTCCGGTATTAAAGAGTCGGTCACCTCAGTATATGTAATCATTAGAAAGCTCGTAGGTTTTATAACGTTTCAAACTTAAATCACAATCTAATTAATATCCCATATCTTAGCCTAATATATTTAACTAGTTTAAAGTCTCATTTCTATTCTCAATCCTACTCATGCCATGCAGGAACACATAAGCCCATTCGTCCACAATTCATTATTTACATAAAAAGCGTCCCAATTTATATAAGCTATAAACTTATGGTTGAAGATTCACAATTTCTTTATATAAATGAATAGGCGTCCCAATCCATTTAAATAAGGAGATTAAAATTAACCTCGTATACACTTTCGACATAACACGCAACTCCTATTATACGCTTTAACCTTCAACCTTTTTCGTACTTTACATTTATTGACCATAAAGTTACCATCTTTCGTCTCGCATTTCGATTTTATGTTTCACTTTTCACTTTTCTAGACTTGTATCCACTTTTATTATTACATTTCCGAAAGGACTATGACATCCATCGGCCCTTCCCGTGAGGATTCGCCTCTATAACATCAATTGAAGTTTCCTCATGCGATCCACCTCTATAATACATTCCTCAGGAGGATTACGTAACCATCAACGTAACACTTTAACATTGGATCCAAGCTATTAACACATATACATATTAAATGCCCATTATTAATTTTTGGCGGATCGGTGAGATACAACCTAATTTATTAATCACACATTCTCTATGTGTTTACGTATCATTATAACTTTCACTCGTCAAACCTTGTTGACCAATTTTACCATTTATACTATTACAAGTCTACTTAACTTTTCCGCATATAAACATTACATATTTCATCAACTATAACATACTCATTAGCATTCAGTTATTCTTTAAACACACTCTAAAACATTAATAATATCTCTTCGTGCTTTAACATGAAACATGTCATCACATTCTTATTCACATAACTTAACTCGTAGCTTTTTTAATTATTAGCACTTAAGCTATACCAATATATCTCATCATTTACATATCGACATGCTCTAATCTGATTCTAAAACTTTCACTAGATTCCTCACACCATGCTATCACACACTCATCATCATTACACATTTGTGCTTATACATCAAATACTTTAACTTACTATTAACACATCTCTAATACCACATTAACAGTCAATTACTAGACACGTCGCACTAATAAGACCATATGTTGTTCAATATTACCACATGGGCCATATGTCATTACATAGTTCATCTAAAACTTATTACTATAACGATATTCTAATCACGCCTTTCTATAAGCAATCAAACCACTTATCACTTCTATTCACATCTTTCTATCGCTTTTATAACACGCATTCAAATAATCACAAAATCAATCACTAACACTATATGAGATGCGGTAACCTTATCACTTAATCACATCTAGTCCGCCATGGACTTACACCTTATACACATCAACATTATAAAACACATCCAACTCTTTACATCCTAAACTCATATAACAATCACATAATTCACCTCGTGACTTTGCAATTACTTTTCCGCATCACTTACACTTAAGTTCGGTGCATCTACTAGTGGTCTAAGTTTAGGAAACCTATGGTGGAAATATAATTAACTTAAACCAAGCTCGATACAAGTTATTCGCCCGTGCCGATTTGACCAAAATTATGACCTTTGACTAAACTATAACGGACTTTCTATTAATCTTTACAAATTGATAAAATCCATAACAAACCAACCCTTAAAAGTATTTTAAATGAAATTAGACTCAATTACCTTGAAATGATGGTGATACGACCCGTGAAGACTTCTGAGTTAAAAGATATGAAATTTTGAAAATCGTGAAATCGCGAGAACCATCCAACCGATTTTGGTGCATTCCATTCGATTCTGAGCCATCATTTGATCGGTGGATGCTTCTACCATTTCACATCAAAAATATTTTCCCAAAGACCGACCTCCCAAACTTGATAATTCAACAAACTTTCTAGAATACTTTAATACATTATAAATATCATTTTCTTGCATAAACTTGGTCATAATTACCTACAGGCGTGATTTACAAAATAAGGTGTTATGCGAACACCCTTTTGACCCTTTTCAACTTAACTTTAACAAAATCGTACAACACACATTAAAACCTGTAATTTGACTTTTAACTATTACAAAGACTTGACATTACAAACATTTAACCAATTAAAGACACTCGGGGAACAACCTTGTTCGAGCTCGATATTCATATTAAGCTCTTAATTACATGTTAACTTTCTAACATCCGCACTTTCTAATCCTTAAGCCTCATTCCAAACCATAACACTTCCAATAGAACCTACAAAACATTAAAACACTACAACGTAAGCTTTAAGCAGTAAGCAACTAGATTAACACATGATTAATATATCAATCCACATAAAATGTATCATGAACACTTAAATCATTTAACTCGATGAGCCATCAATCTCGTATCGAACAACATATTAGTATCCTAGGTCCAAAATCACCATTAATATAACACTTAAAAACACATAACCAAATAACTATAACAATGGTTTAATACACCCATTAGCTCACTATAAACACCTATAATCAACTTATAATCATATATTGATTATATGATGATCCACCCATATACTACTAACATAAATTCAATAAAAACTTATTCCATAATCACTATAACTTCTTTAATTAGTTTAAAACCATCTTATACCCAATTCCCAAATTAGGGTTCATAAACCCTAACTCCTCAATCCTTCTATAAATTAAATAAGATTACTTACTTGATGAGGGATCCTTGCTATGACCTTTTTTCTTGGATTAGAACACTAAACCACACTCAAATTAGCACTTAGAAAGACCTTGTCTTCCATCCTTTCTTGCTTATGTCGACATACACACACCACCACACAATACTTATTCAAAACCTGGAATTCTTTAAAAGTCTCTAGCTATAAGTTACTTGTGACTTTGCCCATTTGACACAAATAGTCCCTCAAGTCCTTTCTCTTCTAATTTGGCCACAATAAACTTTATAACCCATTTAACCCGAAAATCATCCACACATTATCCACATCATTTACATTATGAACATTGCCAATCAACTAGAGAACTTGCAAATGTGGCATATTGATGAGTGTGTAAATACTCATCATTTTGGGTCAATCTGAGCTAAAGCGTCTAAAATGCTCGAAATGCATCAAAATCTTGAAAATATTCCAAAATTGCATTTTATATGTTTCGGATGCAAAATGTTTAAAATCGGATGAAAAATGAGCAAAGTTTGCATAATTGGCGGTTTCGGTCCCCAGTTTCTAAAATTGTCAAAAATAGTCCACGAGTCATAATTTCAAAGAAAAATCACCAAAGGTCCTTTTTAAATCATAACTTGTCAAAATTAGTCCTTTGGTGAAAAATATAAAAAGTTTGAGAAAATTACAAGTTTGGTCCTCTAACTTTGAAATTTGGCAAAAATGGCCCCTGGAAAATTGAAAATGGCAAGCTTGGTCCTTGTACTTTTTGAGCTTGTCAGTTTTAGTCCCTTGAAACAACTTTTCTTAATTGGCAGCCATGGTCCCTTGTTTTTCAGAATTTACACTAATAGTCCCTATGATTATTAAAACCTTTAAACCATTTTGGACCTTGTCAAAACTATTGGACCCCTGTCATTTACAATTTTGGACCCCCTGGTATTATTAAACCCCGGTCAACCCATTTGGTCAAATCCACCCTTTGCATGATTTGCTTTCTTCCCCTTGCCCCTGCCATAGCTGCGTCAACCTTCCCATCCCCCCTCCCTTATCTCCTCCATGTCCCCTCCTCAACAACACTCCAAAGACACATTAAATGCACCTTTTCCATAACACTCAACCTCATTGCTAATTACCAATTTCCGCATAAAATGAAATGAATGGCCAAGATTGCCTAAAATGATCAATGGTCCTAATTAGTGGTGGGATTAGCTTCGAGAGAGAGAGAAAGCTCTTGGATATAAAGGAAGGAAGAAGAAGCATTGAGGGTAGTAGTTAGCTTTTAGTTTTTCCTAATGTCGTTTTCAAATTAATGTTTTAGTTTAAGTAAAAATGTTGTAATTTCACTTTCCTTGTATCACATTTAAGTCAAATCATCATTGTAATCGGTTGTTGAGTATCAATCAAGTTCTTAGATAACTTCCAATTTTCATGTCCTTGTTAAAATTTCGGTTTCTAAATTCTCTTGTCCAAGTTTCTAGTGTTTGTTTTAAGTTCAAAATGGTTTAGGTAAGTTATTCTACTTTTGTAAGCTTAAAAGTCGGTTTCAAACAATTCTGAATGATGGTCAACAAAAGTCAACTGTTGAGCTTAATATGGGTTTGGAAATGGATCTTGGTGATCTGAGACCTTTGATTTGGGTTGGAATAGTTTATTTAGTGTATGATTGGGTTTGGTTTTAAATTGCATACAATTTGGACAGTTGTGAGTAATATTCTCACTTTTCAATTTTAGTCAATTTGCATTTCATGCTTATACTTGTATCTGTGATCCTTTGGTAGTTCTAGCCTGTTTATTAAGTTGTTCTTAGGTTTAGTAAACTTAGTTTGAATGTTTGCTTTAGCTAAATCTTTGGTTATCTCATTTTTTTTCTTGCAAACAGTTGGTATAAAGGGTGTTTGGAATTGCTGATTTAGCTGTCATTTAGGTTAGTGCAGTGGTGAATTATTGTTGCTTCATGTTTGTTTAACTCTTATGATCCAATCTTGTCTTAAATTTGCATCTACAAACACTCAAAGTCAAAATTCCCATTAAACATTTGTCTTATCTAGTTTACATTGTTATTTTGCCATATCAAAAGCTCATTTGTGTTTAAAATCCATAGAGTTAGGTTAATATTATCCTTATTTCATCACTTATCATCTATTGCAATCCTTAAATCATGATCAAAGTTCAAAATAGTCAACTTTTCGTTATTGCTTAAAAGTCAGTGCGAAAAAGTCGGTTTGGCCGGCTAGGATGAATTTTCATGAGCTCATATCTTGGCCAATTTCAAGTGAAACTTGTGGTTTTAAAATCTTCATTGGTCTATTTTCTTATCCTCATTTTTGTCAAATTTTTAAATTTTTCTTAAGGGTCAAATGAGCTTGTCAAAATGGTGCTAAGTGCCCTGTGCGAGGCATTAAGTGCCTGAGGGATTTTGCGAGTTTTGCGAGCTTGTGCAAAGCTCATTTGAGCTCCTCTAGGTCTGATTTTGGTTTACAAGCTCTCACCCAGGTCTAGTTTAGGTTCCATTTCTTGTTTTCTAGTTTCGACTTATTTGAGTGCTTATTTTTGGCTCAAAGTAGGTCCCCAAACACTGTTTTAGCTTATTTAGCCAAAACATCAAATCTTTGTAGATTGCAATTCTGTGGGTTAGGCTTGTTTAAACTTGTTGCATTTAGGTAGTTTTAGCTTATAGTAGCTTTGTTTCAGTTTGGTGCTCTTTGATCCTTTTAGCTTATCCAGTGCTTATTTCAATAAGCACTTCCACATCGATTCAAATTCCTCCACATAACCCCTGTTTTCCATTTTCCTAGCTTCCTAATATAATTTTAGAGTTTTCCTGAAATTTTCAGATTTTTCTAAGTTGGTTTGCTATTTTCTTAATTTAAATTAATTTTAAGCATTTTTAATTAGCTTTAAATACAATTAATTAAGAAAAGCTTCAAAAAATAAATTTTCATTTTCTTAAGTTAAGATAAATATAAAAGTCAAAAAATATTTTCTAGATTTTCTTAGTTAAATTTGTATTTTTAAGTAATTTAATTAGTTTTAAATAGTTTTTAATTCCTAGAAAATAGAAAAATATTCGAGAAAAATACAAAAATAGTTTTGAAAATTCTCTTTTGAATTTTAGATTTTTCTAAGTCTTAATTTTATTTTTCTAGCTTTATTTCCTAATTTCTTGTATTTTAGGCTATTATTTATTAGTTAAAAATAGTTTTTAATTAATAATAATTAGGTAATTAGTTATAAAAATAATTTTCTTTTTCTATAAATTTTCTTTTATCATTAGGTTTGTAAAATATCATTTCATATTTTTAGGGTTAATATTGTGTAAGTTTCACGTTTTTATTTGTCGTCGCGTAGTTTTAATTTAAGTTTTATAAAACATAAAAACAAAAACATCATTTTAAATATAGTGATAGCGTTTATTTAATGTTTTTATCTTTTAATTTCCTTTAATTTGCATTTAAGCCGTTGTAATTTGTTGGCTTTTACTGTAGTTATAATCATCATCAAATCCACTTTTCGTTCAAATTCTCGATCACTTTCGTTTGATAATCCATTGCATAGCTCATTTGGGACATAACGACCAGGAAACACTATACTCCCGGATCTTCATTGCATTCGTGCTTAAGCGTTTTAAGTTTCTTCTGATTGGCCATTCATGAGTGGTCGGCTTGCGTGAAAACTTGTTGTTTGGGAGCGGATCAAATTTTAGCGCGCCTTGCTTGGGTTGTCTTGATTATCTTCCGTCTAGCAGATTAGTGATTTGAATATTCACTCCTTGTTTATACCATCTGTATGTGTTTATATTTTCTTTTAAAATCAAAAATCCAAAAGATTTTCATTCTTTGTTTTGCAAAATGTTTTCAAAATACCAAAATATTCATCTTTACCCTCTCACATCTTTGATTCTTCATCCCTACCCCTCGAAAACCTTTGATTCTTTCTATGTCTTATCCTCACCCTCTTGGTTGTCAATGGTGTGGTGGTCCTTATAATGGTGGCAATTGCCCCGGTTGTGGCATGGTGGAGTCGGGAAGCAGGTGCATCATAACGGGATCCTATTCCTACCATAACACAAGCGATTTATTCCATCGGCTACCACCTTTGTGAGACTCGGTGATTTCTTGTTGTAGTCTTGTGGTGGTTCACACTCCGGTTCGATTGTCAATCGGAAACACGCTTGTCTATGAGCGGGTTCACGATAACAATTATGACTACAACACATGTGACTCGCGGCCGCATCAGTTTCTTGTTGTGAGTATTGTGGAGGTCCTCACTTTAGCTCGATTGTCAAACAAGGAATCCATTTCCTTGTAACAATTCGACTCTTCGTATCATGACCAACCTCTACGGTACCAAATGAATCGGGCACCACCTCGGCTGATCCACTTCCTCAAAATCTTCTCCTTGATCTTTTGGATTTAGTGAAAGATTTGAAGGAATATAAACATTCCCAAGATAATCCAAAATCCATGGAAGAATTGTTAGGTGAAGAAGCGGTTGCTAAATTAAATTCCAAAATTGCGTTTGAAAAATCTATTAGGGAATCAATTGCAAAAGAAAAGCGACGGATCTAGCTCTCGATTTCGTTTTATTCACGATAGCGGTGATGATGAGGATACACTTGATATCCTTGATTCTATAAAGATTCATCAAGTTCATCGGTTGATATCCAATGATTGAGATTCATTCTCGAACAAGCGCTATCACACCAGCTCCCACTCACTCTACGAACATGGGGACGAGCATCTTGACCTTGTTCACGAAAAGGAATCGGACGAATTCATAAAGTCTAGTGTTGAGAACCTTGTCCCGATCCGAGAGAGTCACGGGGAACTTGATCATATGTGTGATTCTCTTTCCCTCTTGAGTGTTCAAATGATCATTTGGAAACTTTCTCCGATGTTAGCGACGATTGTGCTTCCTATGGAAACATCCAGTGCGTTGAGGCATCACTTCCGCAATCGATCTTGATCATCTTCTTGAGGAGTTCACCGATGAACTCACTCGCATCAATCCACTCTTTGATTTGAAGCCGATCCGGGAGGCGAAAGTCTCATTGATAATGATCGTTCACTCACTTCTTATCCCAACGATCCAAATGAGAATGTTGATCACTTTGTTCCCGAAACATTCAAAGCTACTTTCACCAATCCTCTATTTGAATTCGACTCGAATTCACTTTAATTCTGAGAATCCACTCTTTGATACTCAGTTGAGGATAGTGATGAGCCCACAATGGAACAAGAGTTCACAATTTCACCTCATGTGAATGATTCTCTTCATGAAGAGTTCTCGGTGAACTCTCTCATGACATATCTCCTCGGAACATGATCATTTCTATTTTGATCTTGAGGATGATATTAGCTCGGAGGAAGGTGTACTCTATCATATGAGTTTGCTTATTAATGATACTACCTCACCCTTCCTCCCGATATATCTACATTTGAGGATGAAGAATGGATCTTGATTGTTATCAAAATCTTTCTTCCTTTCCTCAAATATCTTGTGATTTCTCTTCATCTTCACTCCTTGGGAATGAAGACACTATCTTTGACCCGGCATTTTCATTTATCATTTTGAGCGGTTCTATGTATATCTCATCGGTGTGGAACTTTCCGTGCTTGAATGTTTGTCAAACATCTTGAATGAAAGTCCGATGGAGATTGTTTCTTCCACTTTGCTTCCCCATGAACCAATGAATTGGGGGTCGAGTCAAGCTAGCGACTCGGTAATAAAAAGATAGCTAAACATGGGTTTTCACCCGTGTGTACCACCTAGTGTGGGGAGTTGCCCATGTTATATATATATAAGTTAAAAAAAAAAAAAAAAAAAAAAAAAAATCTTCTTTCTAAATAATGGCGTAGTATTTCCTTTTACGTTCTCGGTTTCGGCATAACCGCGGTACTTTGAATATTGAGGCAATATTCATTTCTAAGTGTGGGGAATTCTCACGAATTTTATCATGTAATTATACGCCTAATTCCCGTTTTGGCCAAAATTTTTTTTGGAGTAAGTGTTTACACTTACTCATTTGGTTATCGATCCGCCTTGTCTAATAAACAAAAGGATTGGCTAATCCGAGAACAAGCGGCTCTTGGTAAAGATATCTCAAATCCGTTGTGACTTGCAATTTGCCCAAAATTGTATGGTATTATTTCACCATATCCTTAAAAGTGAAGAGTTGGCTAGCCCGCAAGTTTATGGCTTGTGGTAAAGGCGGTGGAAAAACCATAATTGGTAATCGACTCACCAAAGATAATATTGATAATTTATCTAAGAGTTGGCTAGTCCGAAGCAAGCGGCACGGTAAAGACAAATCAAATCCGTTGAAAGGCGGTGGTTTGCTCAAAATCACATGGTTATCGGTGTACCATGGTTCTTACTTGAGCTGAAACATTTGGCTACTCGAGTAATGGCTTTTGGTAAAGAGATTCAAATCCATTAAGTTTTCTCAAAAGATTGCTAGGGACTAGCAATAGTTTAGTGTGGGGATTGATGAGTGTGTAAATACTCATCATTTTGAGTCAATCTGAGCTGCAAAGCGTTTAAAATGCTCGAAATGCATCAAAATCTGAAAATATTCCAAAATTGCATTTATATGTTTCGGATGCAAAATGTTTAAAATCGGATGAAAAATGAGCAAAGTTTGCATAATTGGCGGTTTCGGTCCCCAGTTTCTAAAATTGTCAAAAATAGTCCACGAGCCATAATTTCAAAGAAAAATCACCAAAGGTCCTTTTAAATCATAACTTGTCAAAATTAGTCCTTTGGTGAAAAATATAAAAGTTTGAGAAAATTACAAGTTTGGTCCTTGAGTTTGAAATTTGGCAAAAATGGCCCTGGAAAATTGGAAAATGTCAAGTTTGGTCCTTGTACTTTTGAGCTTGTCACTTTTAGTCCCTTGAAACAACTTTGCTTAATTGGCGACCATGGTCCCTTGTTTTTGAATTTACAATAATAGTCCCTATGATTATTAAAACCTTTAAACCATTTTGGACCTTGTCAAAACTATTGGACCCCTGTCATTTACAATTTTGGACCCCCTAGTATTATTAAACCCCGGTCAACCCATTTGGTCAAATCCACCCTTGGCCTGATTTGCTTTCTTCCCACTGCCCCTTGCCCTGCACACTCACCTTCCACCTCCGTCCCTTATCTCTCCTTGTTTGTCCCTCCCTCAACAACACTCCAAAGACACATTAAATGCACCTTTTTCCATAACACTCAACCTACAATTGCTAATTACCAATTTCCCGCCAAAATGATGTGAATGGCCAAGATTGCCTAAAATGATCCAAGGGTCCTAATTAGTGGTGGGAAACGGTCAGGGAAGTGAGAGAAAGCTCTTGGATATAAAAGGAAGGAAGAAGAAGCATTGAGGAGTAGTAGTTAGCTTTTTAGTTTTTCCTAATGTCGTTTTTCAAATTAATGTTTTAGTTTAAGTAAAAATGTTGTAATTTCACTTTCCTTGTATTACATTTAAGTTAAATCATCATTGTGTTAAGTTTTGAGTATCAATCAAGTTCTTAGATAACTTCCAATTTTCATGTTGTTGTTAAAATTTGGTTTCTAAATTCTCTTGTCCAAGTTTAATAAGCTTTGTTTTTAAGTTCAAAATAAGTTTAGGTAAGTTATTCTGACTTTTGTAAGCTTAAAAGTCGATTTCAAACAATTCTCACTGATGGTCAACAAAAGTCAAGTTGATGAGCTTAATATGGGTTTGGAAATTTGGGGTGATGCGGACCTTTGATTTGGGTTGGAATAGTTCCATTTAGTGTATGATTGGGTTTGGTTTTAAGCTGCATACCAGCTGGACAGTTGTGAGTAATATTCTCACGTTTCAATTTTTAGTCAATTTTGCATTTCATGCTTATACTTGTATCTGTGATCACTGGTAGTTCTAGCCTGTTTATTAAGTTGTTCTTAGGTTTAGTAAACTTAGTTTGAATGTTTGCTTTAGCTAAATCTTTGGTTATCTCATTTTTTTTCTTGCAATCAGTTGGTATAAAGGGTGTTTGGATTTCTTGATTTAATATGTCTTTTAGGTTAGTGCGGTGGTGAATTATTGTTGCTTCATGTTTGTTTAACTCTTATATATCCAATGCTGTCTTAAATTTGCATCTACAAACACTCAAAGTCAAAATTCCCATTAAACCTGCCTTATAGCTTGTCTGTTGTTATTTTGCCATATCAAAAGCTCATCCTGTGTTTAAAATCCATAGAGTTAGGTTGCAGTATCCTTATTTTATCACTTATCATCTATTGCAATCCTTAAATCATGATCAAAGTTCAAAATAGTCAACCTTTCAGTATTGCTTAAAAAGTCAAATTGCATAAAAGTCAGTTTTGGCCAAGCTAGGATGAATTTTCATGAGCTCATCTCTTGGCCAATTTCAGAGTAACTTATGGTTTTAAAATCTTCAGTAGGTCTATTTTCTTATCCTCATTTTTGTCAAATTTTGTGAATTTTTCTTAAGGGTCAAATGAGCTTGTCAAAATGGTGCTAAGTGCCCTGTGCAGGGCATTAAGTCTGCACAGGGATTTTGCAGCTTTTGCAGAGCTTGTGCAAAGCTCACTTGAGCTCCTCTAGGTCTGATTCTTGGTTTAAAAGCTCTCACCCAGGTCTTCTTTAGGATCCAGTTCTTGTTTTCTAGTTCTCAGCTTATTTGAGTGCTTATTGATGGGCTTCAAGTAGGTCCCCAAAACCTGTTTTTAGCTTATTTAGCCAAAACCTCAAATCTTTGTAGATTGCAATTCTGTGGGTTAGGCTTGTTTAAACTTGTTGCATTTAGGTAGTTTTAGGTTATTGCAGCTGCTGTTTCGGTTTGGTGCTCTTTGATCCTTTTAGCTTATCCAGTCTTATTTCAATAAGCACTTGTACATCGATTCAAATTCCTCCACACAAGCCCCTGTTTTCTATTTTCCTAGCTTCCTAATATAATTTTAGAGTTTTCCTGAAATTTTCAGATTTTTCTAAGTTGGTTTGCTATTTTCTTACATTTAAATTAATTTTTAAGCCTTTTTAATTAGCTTTAAATACAATTAATTAAGAAAAGCTTCAAAAAATAATTTTCATTTTCTTAAGTTAAGATAAATATAAAAAGTCAAAAAATATTTTCTAGATTTTCTTAGTTAAATTTGTATTTTAAGTAATTTAATTAGTTTTAAATAGTTTTTAATTCCTAGAAAATAGAAAATATTGAGAAAAATACAAAAATAGTTTTGAAAATTCTCTTTTGATATTTTAGATTTTCTAAGTCTTAATTTTATTTTTCTAGCTTTATTTCCTAATTTCTTGTATTTTAGGCTATTATTTAATAGTTAAAAATAGTTTTAATTAATAATAATTAGGTAATTAGTTATAAAATAATTTTCTTTTCTATAAATTTTCTTTTATCATTAGGTTTGTAAAATATCATTTTCATATTTTTAGGGTTAATATTGTGTAAGTTTCACGTTTTTATTTATGCGTCGCGTAGTTTTTAATTTAAGTTTATAAAACATAAAACAAAAACATCATTTTAAATATAGTGATAGCGTTTATTTAATATTTTTATCTTTTAATTCTCTTTAATTTGCATTTAAGCCGTTGTAATTTGTTGGCTTTTACGTAGTTATAATCATTATCAAATCCTTTTCGTTCAAATCTCGATCACTTTCGTTTGATAATCCATTGCATAGCTCATTTGGGACATAACGACAGGAAACACTATACTCCCGGATCTTCATTGCATTCGTGCTTAAGCTGTTTTAAGTTTCTTCAGTTGGCCATTCATGAGTGGTCGACTTGCGTGAGAAAACTTGGGTTCGACGGATCACATATATACCATTACACTTTGTTATTTTATTACAAGGCTTTGTTTACATCATCTTGTTCAACAATATGAATAATTTTCAATATCGGATGAGGATACTATAGATAATTCTTTTGCTAACTTTAATACTATAATTACATCATTACAAACACTTGATGAGTCTTTCTCTAGTCGTAATCATGTTAGGAGATATCTAAAGGCACTTCCATCAGTG